>CM029597.1:56177845-56310197 GCA_017311375.1 Mytilus coruscus
TTCATATGCAGATGCAAGACTGTCGTTCGGTACATTGTATATCGATAAAAATGATCGTGAAGGAATACGTAACGGCGTTTATGAGTAATGTATTTAGATGCACGGAACAACACAGAGCATGTCAAATGGGTAACAAGTACGATATGAGGGGCCTTTTCGTCCCCGAACTAAAAGAGTCTAAACAAATATGAGATGTGTGCATTGTATTCAGATTTGTATAAATCTCACATAATATTGTTGTATCAGAGACATATACATGTATGTCTTTAATTGTATGCATTCAAATGGGAATTTACATTGATGAGATATGAACAGTCAACAATAGACTGATATCTGTAGAATATTTCAAGCCCTAAATATCTCCGGGTTAAAAAAAAATGTGAATAAATGTAACCTAGACTATTAAAATAGATATGTGCCTTCAAAATATAAAAAAAAACTAATAATATATCTAGAAAAAGAGAAAAACATTGAGGTACAAACATGTGGAAGAATTCTTAATTTAATAAAAGTGTTGGTTTTTTCAAAACTACGATTTCAACTCGTTCATGTGAATTTAATCTCAGATGATCTTGATTTTATTATAATTATGTTGGTTATACAGCACATTTATAGATCATTTGATCTGCGCGTTCCTGCAGGACGAAAGTTTGTCTTCAAATATTAATCCTGCGCAACAAAAAGATGACTAAAATGACAGCTTTGATAGATATTGTTATTTTTGTTTTTTCATTCAAAACAATTCACACACACGATATAAGAAACAAAATCCAAAATTCTGTCCGGAGTACCATGGTAGTCATTAAAGAGAACCACATTATGCAAAGATGTCTTTCGGATGTCGAAAACTTCTTTTAGTTTGCCTAATATGATTCACTGTACTCTAAAAACATTCATTCTGCTTTCATGACGGCAAATCATTTGCTATTAATTTCATTTCTGATTCTCTGTATACGTACAATTAATCAAGTATTGGCCTAGACAAGTATATCTAATCTGTATAAATGTATGATTAAACTTTTAGGAAAGTTTGCTGTTCATCTTTCGAGTTCAAGAATGGAGAATGCAGACGTATGTTATTATCAAATTAATTCAATTTAATCATTACCTTTGTTGCAAGCCGTTTATGACCTTATATAATTTATGGCTCCATAAAACAAAACCTGAATTTTGAATTTGTTTGCGATTTCTCAACAGTTATTACGAACGACTTCCAGAATTACTGTGCACTTGTAAATAACGCAAATTGATCGCTAATTGGGAGGAAGTGACAAAGCAGCCTTTTAAAAGGTAACTGAAATGAGATTTAATCATTTAAGAAAGAGTAAACAAACTATCAACTGGTACAACAAAAACATTTTAATATCTAATTTCATAGAAAATAGGCATGTTTGCGTACTACAAAACAAGAACATGATAATAAATAAACAGCATTAATATAATCTTCGATAAAACTCCACATACAACTATTACTTTGTTTATTTTTTAAACTATATTTTCATATCTCCCAATTTAAATTCTCAGCGGGGCTCCATCACATGTAATTTTCCCGGGGCGCTTATATGACTTAAAGGGAGAATTATTTTTCAGTATCCCAGCTATGATCTTATTGTATATTTTTCTTACTACATGTACAAAACAAGTACATCGACATCCCTAAACATCTGTAACAAACATAAACTTTTAGCTACTTCTTTACAAGCAGAACCAAATACAATGAAAGTTCCAACTATGTACTGGCTTCCTAAGCTGCACAAAACACCTTACAAATATAGATTTATTTCGTCTTCAAGCCATTGTTCCACTACTAAACTGTCTATTGTACTTACAAGTACACTTTGTACAATCAAAAACCTGGTAATAAATTGTTCAAATAAGGCCTTTGAAAAAAGTGGAATTAATTACTTTTGGAGTGTCAAAAAATTCGTTGGAAGAACTTGATAAATTGCATGCTTATATTGGTGATTTCGAATCTGTTCAAAGTTTTGATTTTTCTACCCTATATACCACTTTGCCTCATAATCTTATTAAGAAAAAATTCACACACCTAATTAAATGGACATTTAAAATTATTTTCATTTACCTGTGTTTAAAGTTATTGCAAATGGCTGATATTTTTGTTCGAGCATATTGTTTTTCTTAAATTGTTTAACATTTCATACCGATATAACATGTTACTTTTATTATTCTTCCCTTAGTTTATTTATTTTGTATTTACATTGTATCATAGGTCAAATTTATTTGTTCAGTGTATGTTCACTGGTGTTAATATGTCCTTTGATTGAGTTAAGCTATTTCAGTTGATATTTTATAGTGTGTCTTTCTATGTTGTGATGTTACACTATTGTTTCAGAAAAAGGGTGAAGGTTTGGTACCATTAAAACGTTTAAACCCACTGCATTTGTTTGCACCTGTCCTAAGTCAGGAATCTGATGTTCAGTAGTTGTCGTTTGTTGATGTGGTTCATAAGTGTTTCTCGTTTCTTGTTTTTTATATAGATTAGACCGTTGGTTTTCCCGTTTGAATGGTTTTACGCTAGTAATTTTTTGGGTCCTTTATAGCTTACTGTTCGGTGTGAGCCAACGCTCCGTGTTGAAGACCGTACTTTGACTTATAATGGTTTACTTTTATATATTTTGACTTGGATGGAGAGTTGTCTCATTGGCACTCATACCACATCTTCTTATATCTATTTAATAAGTCAGAATGCGAATATATATGTTCACACTCTTTAAGGTAATTTTTTAATAACAACAAACAAAAGAACCATGTCAATTGGACCTTCTTTGATACTATAACTGCCCTTGAATTTTTACTAGATAAAACATTTTTGTTCGTTATGGTGATTAAGTATATCGACAAGTTATCGGAATTCCAATGGGGACTAACTGTACTCCTCTTATTGCGGACCTTGAATTTAAATCGGGTTAAAATGAGTATAACAAAGATTTTAAACAAGAAAAACCAAAAACTATTTAGTTTTCCCAAAACCAAAAAATTTTGAAAGAAAAATTTATGGTATTTTAAAGTTTTAAAATTGAATAAGTAAAAATTTTTTAAAGGACTAATTGAAAATCCAAATTTTTATTCAATATTAGATTTAAAGAGAACCAATGAAATCGTAAAAGTAGGATGATTTGGCACTTATGTATCACATCTTAAATAAACATGTTTCAACTATGAATTTGTCTATTAAATCATATACGTTACAAATAGTTTTTTAATTTTTCAATTGTTCAATGATATTAAACAACTTGTGTTACAATTTCATGGCTATGCTTACTGAGCATAATCATTTTGAATTAAAATATTTTAGTCGAAACGATGATAAATCAATTGAAGATAAATATTTACCAAACATTTGTAATTTAGTAGTATGATTTGCATTTCATTAGTTACATTTAATTTCTGAACATACTTCGTATAAATTGATGCTAGTGTTAATGAATTGTTTAAGGCTACTGAATTTTGACATGTATAACAAATTCTGTCATAGATTACACTGTATTCAATACATGCAATCTTGTTGCATACTTACGAATTTAATACTTATCAATGAGATTATCGAAACTGAATTTAACAATGTTATAAAAGCTATGATTGAAAGGCAATAATGCTAGCTATATTAATGTATACTTGAATCAGATGCAATCACTAATCATATGCTAGATTTTACTGTAAAATTTCAGAATGCATTATATTTGTCATAGTTCGACATGATGATTACTAAATATGGTTAATTAAACGTCGATTAGATTTAATATCATGCTGATAATGTATACAAGTTTAGTACAAACTATATTCACTTGCTGATTCTTCATCAAAGTAATCTTTGTTATTCATTGCGACATCTCTTAACTATATAATGTTTATGTTAACAATGTTGATTAATATACTCTACGTTCTAAGATTCTACGTTTCAATGATTCTTAATACAGTCTTGATAAATTCCCAGTGACGAATGTTATTTATAAGGTAGTCTATTGATGAACTATGCATATGTTAAGCCTTATTACATTGTAATTATTAATTCAACAATTCAATATTGTAACATTGAAATGATTAGCTATAAGCTAATGGTAATTGCGAACCATGTAAATCGACAACGTTATAGATTTACTCACATCATGATTAATAATCAGTTTAAGACTTATATTTGAATTTTGCTTATAATTACCTAATGATACTTCTATAGATTTTACAGCATTAGAACTATTAAAATCTAGACAATGTTATACAATACAAGATTTAAGCACATCATGAATGTAATTATTTAAATTCGCACATTGCATACAGATCCTCTACATAGTTTAATTCACTCTAATACCATTAAATTAATCATATGTCATACATTAACTACATAAACTGTTATTTATATATTTTCAAATACGATATATGTTGAAACAGTTCATGAATATTACATAACATGTAATGAAATAACAATACAGGTACATTTATGAATCAGTGGTTAATCTCATTAATTGCAACTATCTAATATCATTGATATCTAACGTAATCTTAACTATGAATAAGTCTAATATCTACAAAGGCTGTTATCGCTATATCCTTAGGTCTAATATTATCTAAATATCAGATGTGCATTAACATTGTAAATTTCATAGCTTGTTATAATCTTGTAAATATACAGAAAGCAAGCCTGATGCATGAATATCAATAACAGTTATAGTATGATACATTATATTAATAGCACAAGTGTTTAATCTATCAACTTATAACATATATATCATAAATCTTAATCTTTACTAATATCATATAATCTACTCTTATGATGCACTTTAATAGTACCTATACTGACACGTGCATTGTACTTGATCTACTCGTTATCATTTTTACATTGTACTGTCATATTCAACATTTGATCTTTAACTGTATGACTTGTCCTATCTTCAAATCTATGATCTATAGCCTTACTGGTGTTTATACATCGTAAATCCTTACTGTAGAATTTATCATCTTTATTCATCACTTAGCTTATGACATTATAATATCATATAATCCTTTAATTATTACTCACTTTTCATAAACTTTATCTATTTACGTTCCATTCATTATCTAGTCTGATGTGTTCATTCTATCTTATCGTCCTTCTGTCATCACATGTATTCTCTACTGTCATTCTTACACTCCTCTAACTCCGTCACGTGTCATGTCATACATCTAACTCCTACGTTATGTGTCTATCATCCTAACTCCTCACGTGTTCATGTGTCTATACATCCTTAACTCCTCACGTGTCTGTTCATGTGTCTATACATCCTTAACTCCTCACGTGTTCATGTGTCTATACATCCTTAACTCCTCACGTGTTCATGTGTCTATACATCCTAACTCCTCACTGTTCATGTGTTATCATCCTTACTCACGTTATATAATCCTTATAGTCATCACTTAACCTCACGTGTCATGCATACATCTAACTCCTCACTGTTATGTGCTTCTATACTATGTTCATGTTACATTTACTCTACGTCGTGTCAACCTTAACTCACTTGTCATCTTACATCCTAATCGTCAGTGTCTCATCTTATCTCGTGTAATTTACTTCACTTAATGCTAGTCTTCACTTCTATGTGATCTCATACATCCAGTTATCTGTTCATGCTTAGCTCTAGTTTCAGTGTCATGACCTCAACTCGTAGGTCTACATATTAGATCTCAGTGTTCATTGCATGCAATATAATGGTTCACTTATAGTCACATAATCTGAGTTCTTGACTAATTAGTTATGTACAGCAAATTGATCTTAGCAGATGTCACTTATATGCAGTGTGCAAGCTATATGCATCGTGACAAATTATATCGTCGTACAATATATTTACATTGATCACTATGCAGTGATACAACATTAATGCAGTGAAAATTATTGCATTACAGATTATAATGCAGTACAGTATAGCACATTATATGCAAGTTATCATGACGTTATTGAGTGTCAATTATTCGATATGAAAATTGATATTCAGAATTGTATCAATTAATTATGCATTCAATCATTGTAATGTATACATTAAGTGCACGCATTAACTGTCATCATTAAATCTATTACTAATTGTCATGTAATCTGATTACAAGCATTCAAAATTAACTTGTACATACTGCTAATCTAATGTAAATTTATCAATTTAAGAAAGCAATATGTGTAATAGTCAGATACAACTTCAAATGCAAACTATTTCGAATAAAATGTTA
The DNA here is from genome assembly GCA_017311375.1 of Mytilus coruscus. Classification (NCBI taxonomy): domain Eukaryota; kingdom Metazoa; phylum Mollusca; class Bivalvia; order Mytilida; family Mytilidae; genus Mytilus; species Mytilus coruscus. The sequence goes on from CM029597.1 coordinate 56,184,056, forward strand.
ATAAGGAAACATTAGTTTCTTCAAATTATGACTAATTCGAATCTAAATTTAGAAAATAAATAGTACATCGATAAATTATTTAATATAAGTAAATTATTGTAGTAATTTCGAAAGTTATAATTAAGATCATTAAGTAATTACTTTAAATAATGCAATGCTATTTCAAACAACAATTTAAATATTAGTAATTAACTACTTTATTCATAGTTTCAATAATTACGTTAGAATGTTTAAAGAATGTGAATAATTATCTAAATTAACATAGTTTTGTACATTATAAAACAGTTAGTACTCGTTTAAGTTACAAATAACTTTAAAAGAATCAAATATTAAATACAATATATCTGAACGTTTCATAGAACATCTGAAGTTTAGTACTTACTAATTTCAAAATTAAAGATCTGACTGATTACATAAAGTCGTACTCAATGAAAATCTTGAAAATCAACGAAATATTACTATCAATTAAATCTCATAAAGATTACTATTATTAAGATTCTCAAAAAGTCACGTAATAACGGTCATTTCAGTTATGAATAACTTTCAAAAAACAGTTCATAATTATTAAAAACTTATACTTTGTAGTCATTCTTCGTAAAGACGTTCGACCTGATGAACTAACATGATAATTAAGTTCTGATGACTTTTCTTAATATTCAATTGTAACTCAGCTGATGACATGTATGGAAATCAAGTTGTGAACTTATTCAACTTTAATATTAATTATCTTGTTTATAGCTTCATGAACTGATGTCTGAAATAACTGATATTATTTATGTAATTTTAAATATATGTATATACTTATCATGATTATTTTGAATGATATTTTTTTCTTATAGTACTAAGTATTTGATTATGTTTATTATGTAACTGATATTATCTATGTTCGTTAATATGTTATTATTGGATTAGCTTTACTGTTAAATCTGATGTATGATACTTTCGTTATTTATTTACTGAAACTTTATGATTATTTAAATACTATTTATGATCAGACAATTTATTTTATTTATTGCTAGGATTTCATGTATAAGTTAGGATCCTATCCATAACTATTACTTTTAGTAGATTATTTTAAATAGTTGTTGAATTCATAATAACTAATTCATTTATAATATATTCTTAATTTAGTTTCATAATTATTCAGTATATTATCATTTCTATTTATATTTCTTATTCTATAGGTTCAATTCATATTTCGCATATCATATATTCAGTATTAAAATTAAAATTAATATTTGATTTTATACATATATATTAAAATATAAATATTGATTATTAGTAGGTAATAGTATCGATACATTTCTGATTGCATAATACCTAAAATAATATAGCCTGTAAACACATATAGTAAAAAAAATAATAATAAATAAAATAAAATAAAATAAAATAAACAAAATAATGTAAACTTGTATACACGTAAAACTTCACAGAAAGAAAGAGTATAACGTTTAACAAAGAATATTATAACTCTTGATATGTAAAGAATGATTTTTATGATTGTGTCTATTTAAGAATACTTCATTTACAAAAGCCAAAACGACAACGCACATGCACGAGGGAAACAGCTAACTGGGTACTTAAACCAGATGGCTGAGCTAAAGAAAATAAATATTCATGTAAAGATAAATAAGAAGATGTGGTATGAGTGCCAATGAGACAACTCTCCATCCAAGTCACAATGCATAAAATGTAAACAATTATAGATCAAAGTACGGCCTTCAATACGGAGCCTTGGCTCACACCGAACAGCAAGCTATAAAGGGCCTGCATGTATAAACTTCATTATTCTATTCAAATATGATAAAAGATAATTTAGATACCAAACATAAAAAAAAAACGAATGCATTACCCGTAATTAAATCTAAAAGTATTTAATTGTCGACATAATTAGCGGAACAAAAATCAAAAGAAAATATTTCGATAAACAACTGCTATCTGTGTCAAAAAGTTATTATAAACCTTAAGACATTCAATTGTAAACAAGAGAAAAATATGGAGAATAGATGATTAAATTGAATGAGCAATGGGCATAAGAAGGTGCAAAACTAAAGCTTGTATACAAATTGAAGGGTTTGTAAACGAAATATTTATAAAATTAGCCACCTCGACGCAGCAAATGTAACAAATGCAATTTGTTAAAACTACCCCTAAGCTGTATTCTTCAATGCAAAGATCGTGATTGCCACTAAACCCGTCGCTACAGGCTGTCGTGAATGATTTGCTTTAACTTGTTTTTGCTCAATGCTGAAGGCTTCAATCTGAGTCTGAGATGATGATAAGCAATTGAAGTTCTGTTGCTTTGTCATTGGTTATTTTACGTTCACGTACTAATGTTGTGTTTTGAACTGATACACCATTATTTTCTCTACCGTAGGTTACTTTAATATTTCTTCTGCAGAATATATTTTTGGCAGGGTTGAACAAAGTCCAAAGCTGCCTTATAGTATGTGACGTCAGGCGTATAGTGCGGGCGGTGAAAAATGGGTACTTAGTTAAATAAATCTTCCTACAGTTTTCAATACAAAAGTCCAAAACTTCAAAGGAAGATTGCATATATGTCGAAGTTGTGCACCTGTTATTATGGGATTGTTCGAGGAATATTTCTCATTTTGTCTAGACTTGTAAACTTAGTCATTTGTCATGAAAATTTATGAACGAAGGCACAAGTTTTGTGATACCAACTCCTTCTACAATTTTCACTCCAGACCCCCGAAATTTCAAAATGCTAAGGTTGACGTGCACCTGCTATTATGGAAGTTTAGCCAGTTCTAAATATTTAAATGTTCAGTATAGTACATTCTCCATTGTTTTAAAAAAATCCGCCATATGAGTCTTCCGTCTATTTTTATAATGTAGTTTTAGTGCTTTATTCTTACCAAATTACAGAATAACTTTTAGTTAACTTGTGCATTGCTTGCTTTTCATACAACTATAGATGTCATTACATAAGAGGATGCATTTTTGATGGTCAGACAACCAAGAGAAACCCTAAAGATACAGATACTTCATCAAGCACGTCTACTGGTAATTTATATGAGATTTATCATTTAAAAAAAAAAAACAAAAAACAACAACAACATATTAATATAATCTAATTCTTTAACGTGATTTTTTTATTTACTTGTGTAGTTCAAAGAAAAAACAAAACAAACGAAATCAAAGTAACATGTTTAACGGAAAAGCGCTTCTTTAATCATATTGCTGGTAAACTAACGGTGTTACTTCGAATCAAATAACGGAATCGAAAATATATATTCCGTAGAACAGAGAACTATCAGGTTTGAAATAAATCTTTTGTCATTACCAGTTGATTATGTGACATGTAATTGTTTGTTTGTTTGTTGTTTTTTTTGTGTGCATCACGCAATTTCCAACTTCCTTTTTACAGTTTTTTTTATCATTATGTTGTACTGGTACACCACTGTCCCCGGTTAAAGGGAGCTTGGGTAAAACGCTCACAAACATGTTTAACCCCACCATATTATATGTTTGACTGTCCTAAGTCGGATGTTTGATATAAATTTCCTCCGTTATTTATTTTATCAATACATAGATTTAAACACTAGCGTAGTAGCTAGGGGACAACACATCTACATTTTATGTCCCCATTACATAACCTACATGTACAAAGTTTCATCAAATTCTGTTGTGTAGTTTCAGATGAGTTGCACAGACAAACTTTACATGTTGCAGTAGTAAATCGAGGCCAAACTTCTAAGTTCAAATGGGCATAACTCTTAGAAAAAACTTTAAATCTTAATATCCTCTCGAAGTGCATATCTACATAGTATTTCCTAATTATCTACTGAGTTTTATGAAATTCTATTATGTGGTTTCAATTGAGTTGTTTGGACAAACTGTTGCAGTAGTGTATCTAGGGCAACATTCTAAGTTGAAAGGGGCATAATTCCTAGAAAATTGAATCATCATTTCATGTCCATATGCACATCTACATAGTATGTCCTTATTACCTACATGTACAATGTTTCATGAAATTATATTGTGTGGTTTCAAATGAGTTGCAATAACAAGAACAGGACTGGCGAACTGACGGTCGAACGGAATGACAGCAACCCAATAGTAAAAAAGAAAATAATATTACTGATATATATGTAAATGAAACCAACACAGATGCATTTCCCTAATCATTTGTGTAACTTGTGAAGTTTTGACAGCAAAATAGGTAAAAACACCTTAGCAGTATAAAATTAACGATTGCATAATATTCTTCTACAGTATTCAGCTCTTCCGCATTGCATGCTTGATAAATGCATAAGAATTTAAAATACAAAACAGTCTACTTGCATGATAGATCTCCGTTTTGCATTACTAATTTCAAAATACAAAACAGTTTCCTCAACTTTATCTTTGTTAATACTTTATAGTTGTTCAAGTAATTTATATCTTATTTCGGGGATTAGTACATAAATATATAGAAAGAAATGTCTGTATGAAGTATCGTTTCCCATTTGACGAAAATATAGCAATATTATAAAAATAAGGACATGTGGTATGATTGCCAATCAGACAACTATCCACCAAAGTTCAAATGAAATGGCTGTAATCACTAGCCAGTCAACACTGAGGTTGTGAGTTCGAACCCCGCTCGTGCGGGTGCACTCGACTCCAATCTTAATTGACTAGGATTGTCAGTTTTCCTATCGAAGGTCGGTGGTTTTCTCCGGGCACTCCGGCTTCCTCCACCAATAAAAACTGGCCGCCACGAAATAGCCCCAAAGCGGTGCTTAAAAGTGACGTTAAAACACAAAAATCAAAATCAAATCAAATGAAATGGTTGTAAGCAATTATGGGCAACCGTACGGCCTTCCAACTATGAGAAAACTCCTTACCGTATAGTCGGCTTTAAAAGACCCCGACATGAAAAAGATGAAATATTTCAATTGAGAAAACTAATAGACTAATTAATAGCAAAACAATTTACGAAAAACAAATATGACAGAGAATTTGGCTATTATATGTAGAATATACAGAAGACTTAAATGATACACTAGATTATAAGCAATTATAGACAACCGTACGGCCTTCAACAATGAGAAAAACCCGTACCGTATAGTCGTCTATAAAAGGCCCCGACATGAAAAATATGAAACAATTCAATTGAGAAAATTAACGGCCTAATTCATAAAAAACAATTTAGTGTGGTTATCGATCAACATGATAAACACTTTGGAATTATATTCATTTAATTTTTATTTATATTCAGCATTTACATTGCGGGAACATATACTCATTATCATCATTATACTTCTCAGTCTATATATTTTATTTGGATTGTTGCATAAGTACCGCAAAAGACGACAGAGGGCGTTGATAAATCCGCGTAATGATAATGAGATAGAAACAAATGAGACGAGACGGGAAAACCAAGAGATTGAAGAGAGAACCGAAAGTGTTTATAACGAAATAGACGAATCAGCAATGAAAACTTTATCCTTCAGAAATTCATTTCATCACTCGTACTTAGAAATGACAAATAGTATAAGTAGCACACTGCACAAAAAACCTAACAGAACTCAAAGCAGCATTTGTTTAGCACGTTTGTCCTCACAATCCCAACCAGTGAGACAAACGAGTCTTCAAAAACAACGCGATTGTGCAAAAGGAAACACTAATGACCTGCAGATTGCAAGTGAATATTCAGATGGGTACCTTCGGCCAATTGTAAGGTCTATTCTGCAGCTTCAGTCAATAAAAACGGTTTCTGAAAATCAAGGAACCTTGTTTCAAAACAATGACAAAGTAACAAGCTTACACAATGATGAGTGTATAAACACCGAATCTAACAATGTTGGTGTATGCAGATCTATGAGCTATAACAAATTAAGTTTGAAAGATGTTAGAAATCAAACAAAGGAGATTGGTGTCGTAGACAATCCGATTTACCACGAGACTGTGAATCACCAATATGCAGATTGTTTTTTGAAGAGAAAAACGAAATAAATTTGCTACAGAAGAAAAGGAAAATTTCATCGGTTCATCTTATAAAAACAAACAAAAGATAATTGCGTAGGCTTTTTTAGGAATCATGTATTTTCTGTATTGGTTTAACATGATTGTGTAGATCAAAATGATTTTCTGCAAATCACCTTAATAATTTTTAAACAAAGGACTTAACAGTTTTATAGTAATGGTACACTCGTTGAATTTCTGCATTCAACCCCTATTGGAAGTGTCTTTTACATTTTCGATATAACGAATCGATTGCTCTTTTCGCACAAAAAGTCCCAATCAAAAACCACATATTCCTGGCATTTCTTGAGCGTAGGCAAAAACCTAGAGACGAGTATGATAGTACTAAAAGAAACAAAGCTTTCATACTATAAACATATGAGTGTGTGTGCTTATTTAGGGTATACCGATTTTATGAACATAAAAATTACTGCAAATAAGGGTGCAATATCCTTTATTAATATAATTAACATACAATGCACTCGCTGCGTTGAAAGCCCATAGGTGGCCTTTGACTGTTCTGCTCTTTGATCGGGTTGTTGTCTATTTGACATATTCCCGTTTCTTTTCTAAACTCAACGCTTGTATACCATATTGTGTCATTTAATTTATATTTCGAATATTACTCGACATGACCGCATCTCAGTGGTGTCTTTCAAAATCAAACACAAACAGCTAGCATTATCAAAAAGAGGCTAAAACAAACGAGAGAACCAAACTCATTAATTGGAAAGGGATCGACAACATCGTGTAAAAAACGAAAAACGACGAAAAGCCAAACAACTGTCTACAAGACACTTCATCAAATTAAACGTAGCGAGAGGAATCGGGACTCGTCTAAAAGATAGGCGAAAGATACTAAAGGGACATTCGAACTCACAAGTCGAAAATACACTGACAACGCCATGGCAAAAAAAGAAAAGGTCCAAATGACAAACAACAGTATACAAAACACAGCATAGAAAACTACAGACTCAGCAACACGAACCCCACCAAAAAAAAACAGGGCAGGATCTCGGGTGCTCTGGATGGGTAAGCAGATCCTGCTCCATATGTGGCACCCGTCGTGTTTCTCATGTAGAAAAAAGCCAGTAATAAGTCTTTTTGAGTAGGTCACATTTGGGGAAAAGAGGACGGGATTGTGGTTACGATAATAGGAACATATCTGTCGTCACCTGTGAAACAGATATTTCATAAAAGAGGGACGACAGATACCAGAGGGACAGTCAAACTCATAGATCGAAAACAAACTGACAACGCCATGGCCAAAAATAAAAAGACAAACAGACAAATAATAGTACAGATGACACAACATAGAAAACTAAAGACTAAGCAACAAGAACCCCACAAAAAACTGGGGGTAATATCAGGTGCTCCGGAAGGGTAAGCAGATCCTGCTCCACATGTGGCACCCGTCGTGTTGCTTATGTTATTACAAATCCGGTAAATAGTCTAATTCGGTAGGTCACATTCGTGAAAAGGGGAGGGTATTGTAGTTACGACATAAGGGACATATCCGATATCATCTGCGAAACGGTTATTCCATAACGGTCAACCAACTCTTGATGGCGTCCGTAAAATTTACGAAGGGATGATTTCAACTTCACCATTTGAAACTCTTGGTTTAATAGCTTCCTTGTGAGCAGCAATCCTCTATCAAGGAAATCATGATAGGAAATACAAGCCCGGGAATATCGTATCAATTGGGAGATATATACTTCGTATGCAGGCGCTGCTGGAATGTTGCTACATAGAAATGGAAAGTTCACAATTGGGAAGCTGAAATCATCTCTTTTGTCGTAAAGTTTTGTTTTCAACCGACCCTCATTGTCAATTTCTAGATGTAACTCAAGATATGAGGCAGACTGAAATGTATCTGTAGTATCCTTTATTTCTAGTTCGATGGGATAGATTCGTTCAACATAGTCACCAAATTTTGTATTATTTAGTGAGAGAACATCATCTATATAGCGGAACGTTAAGTTAAAGGATATTGCTAACTTCTTATCTTTCTTCCTAGGAAGTTCCTGTATGAAGTCCGCCTCATAATAATAAAGAAACAAGTCGGCAAGAAGAGGGGCACAATTGGTTCCCATTGGAACTCCGACAGTCTGTTGAAAAACACGTCCTCCAAACGTAACAAATATGTTGTCAATCAAAAAATCAAGCATCTTGATAATGTCAGTTTCAGAGAATTTTTGTTTGAATCAGAGTGATTCTGTACAAAGTAGGATGTATCCCTCCCCAGGACAAGATAGTTGTATTTACGTTCGCCATTCTTTTTAATGAAACAAAGTAATACCAACTCTTTCAATTTGTCTTTTAGTTTGGAATGGGGAATACTTGTGTAAAGTGTAGAAAAGTCAAATGTTTTAATACTATTGCATGAGGAGAGAGTCTTAGATTGTATGTACTCTAAAAGATCTTTGGAATTTTTTAGTATCCACATCTGATTCATGCCGCCTCTAGAATAGGCAGTTTCAGAATAACTTTGGAGCCCGGCTTTGATTGCTGATAAAATAGATGTTAATAATTTAGAAAGAGGTTTCGTGGAGCACTTGGAAGACCCAGCAATATACCGTTGTTTGTAAGGACACTTATGTAGTTTAGGTATCCAATACAGTGATGGAAGATCCAGTTCTTCATCTTTGGTTGAAATTCCAAAGGACCATAGAACAGACCTATGATTATCCAGGATTTCCTCTTTGGTAAGTGTCGAGAGGGTATATGTTGAGTTTCCAAGTGAATTGTCAATACCTAATTCATTTATCAAGCAGTTTATGTAATGATATTTACACACAAAAACGATGTTGTTAGGGGTTTTATCTGCGGGAACAACAACATATTTGTCCTGGAAGTAGGACAAGTGTTTTGCAACATTTGGGTCTTTAAAAATTGACGTAGCGTGGGTATTGATAGGCCCATTTAGTTTCTTAATTCGGATTTGTATCAACGACCTCGCAGCCTTAATCCATTCGGAAAGAGTATAACTGTCAACCAACTCCTGATGGCGTCCGTAAAGTTTTCGAAGGGATGATTTCAACTTCACCAATATGAACTCTTGGTTTAACTGCTTCTTTATGAGCAGCAACCCTTTATGAAGGAAATCATAATAGGAAATGCAAGCCCTGGAATATCGTATCAACTGGGAGATGTATCTCCATATGCAGGCGCTGCTGGAATGTAGCTACATAGAAATATATAAATATTATAGCAGGCGTACAGTCTTTCTGTGAAGTTTAAAGGATCTGGATGGATAAATGTGGAACAATACAATTACACAAATTAGATACCAATGTAGACCCCCTCCTGGCCGACTTATATAAAAGTAGGTTCTAGAGTTCGTCCAAGCTGGCCAAACACCAAATTGTCCCATCGTTGTCCCATCGTTTTAAAAGAGAATATATCTTATTGTTCATTCAAATAGCAATATAACATCACTTTAAACTTGCAAATAAGGGCCATTATGAATGATTAGACAGATTTTCAACATTGATTATCATTCGGTTTGACAATACCTTAAATGTGTAAAAAAAAAGATTGTCACAAATCACACTGAACATTCAGTTGCATTTATCTGAATTCAAGATCCTGCACTCTTCTTGCACTTGTTTTGTTGCGTTATATTTGATGTACATTTTGTGAATCTCTTGATCAAGATCTAAAATGTGGAGAATTTGTTTAAAATAAATCTTAACACCGCCATATGATTATAGCTCTGTTATTTGTCAGTATATATCATAGTTCAATGTTTCGGTATTTGGGGAATTCGGTTTTAAGATTTTGACATTGTATAGACTTCTCTCTGTTGTCGAATACGGTATGTGGCCCCCTAGAATACTTTGCGTTGTTTTTATCGTTGGGACGCTGTCAAATTGATTTATCCACAGTTTTACATATCTACATGTAAAAGACGATAAAGTTGCATGCATTTTCAACGATATTGCGAAATAAATCTTATCTTTGGAATGCATTCATGATAAGTAAAATCCAAATCAAGCACAAACCAATTTATGCATATAGCATAGTTGGCATTCGATAGATATAGGAAGATGTGGTGTGAGTGCCAATGAGACAACTCTCCATCCAAATAACAATTTATAAAAGTAAACCATTATAGGTCAATGTATATATCTTGAATTCAGTTGAAATATTTTAACTTTTTAAATTTTCAAAATAACGGCATTACCACATAACATTATACATTTCCCAGTAAATTTGACAATGTTTTCTGAAACTACTGTATCTAATTGTTCTCATTTGTAAAACAATATCATAAGTTGTTACAACCTACGGAATTTCTATCAATTGTTGTCTCCTTTCAATATATCGACATTGCGACTGAACCCTTTTGTCACTGCAATAGTCAACGGAAATTGTCCAGAGGCTGTCACGTATGTCAATTTGTGCTCCATCAATGACCAATACCTTTTCTATTCCAATATAAAAGTTGAAGCATAAACCCATAGAAAAGAACTGTTACCATGACCGTCTGATAAGTTCATATATGTCCTTTGCTTAATCAGTGTGAAAACAACATTTTTTAATGAATGCAAGCGGCTCGACGAGCGGTAAATCCGTTTGTTGTGATCACCGGTTGTTGTATGTCAAGCGGTGGACGCATAGTCTAAACAGGAACACATTGTCAATTGTTTATCCCAAAGATGTACATCAATCTTACCGTTAACAGTATCACCTTCACTATATTTTGTAAACGGGTGCACAACTGTTGAAAATTCCTATCCATCCAACTACTAGTATATTTTCGTTTCGTATTTGACTTTAAACTTGTTTAGAAATTCTATGCGAAGAACTCTTTCGTATCGGCATATTATATACTTGTTGTGTATTGTTATACTATAGACATCCTCGAATTGATCATATAGTTCTCGACGGGATGAAATTGTTTTCCATTTAGAATAAAATCGAGGGCATTTGTCATTCATTTAATTTATTCACGTTTCAATCGGTTTCAATTATCAATTAAACTATATCAAGTTTAACATTCATGGATGCTAAATGCCAAGGTGTGTTTCTATTTGCATGTGACATATCAATCCAGAGCAGGGACGACATTCTACACACGGCACACATATTTGTCTTTTGTTATCGATCGGTCGCAGTAATGATGTATCATTAATAACCTGCAATGTTTTGTGTGAACAACACGTGGACATTCGAAACTTATTGAATGAGATATTAAACATAGCCGTAAAATAATAGTTATGATTATACAATCTGCATGTAGCAATAACAAGCGAATTTGGTAATTTGCCAGGCATATACAAATTTATCCCCATATTGAATGTCCCTTTGGTATCGTTCGCCTATCTTTTAAACTGATAATTTCCAAGGGGTTTATTTCGGCATGGACATTCATTGCATACTCATTTAGTGGTTTCATTCATTTGATTTCAAGTGTTAATTTGATACAAAATCTATTAAATAAAAAAATAAAAGTACTGGACTCGTTTGTCCTTTGTCAGTATATACATAAAACCAAGGGAACAGTATTATACCGCTGTTCAATAGTCAAAAATCGATTAAGCGAAAATAAATCCGGGTCACAAACCAAAACCGAGGGAACACATCAACAATAAGAGGAAAACAACGGAACAAGAGAAACACTGAACTGCAACAAAAACAGACGCCAACATACACAGAAACGGACTATTTGATAACAACTGCCATATTCCTGACGTGGTACAGGACATTTTAAGAAAAAATAGTACAAGAGCGAACGCATTTTCCGTTCAATACACAAATAATGCACAAAACAAAATACAAAGCTTATTTACATGTTTTTTGGGGGGTATAATTTTCATTTCATTTTGAATATAGCTAAAATGAAATCTAAAATATAAAAACAATGGTTTAAGAACATTATGTAAAAGTATTTACTCACGGATTTGACAAATAGTTTTAGACATTTTATTTGAATTCGTTGTTTTTTAACGACTAAGTATGCATCAACGGAACATCAATGTATGAACAGTATTGTTTAACTGGTTTAAATTTCAAAGTGTTTTTCCGAATTATTAACATGATTTATACAAATCTGTGCTTTGCATTTGTACATAGATCGAATACCAATTCCCGCCATTACAAGACATATTCTTTAATGATACTATCTTCCCTCAAAAAAGAAGAAAAAAAAAGTAAATAGTGGGAGTACAAGTAATTTTCGGTTTTCGGCTTATCTGTCCATGAAGAGTTCATTTGATATTAAAAAAAAGCACAAATTGATATTTACCATATTTAGAATTGTCAAACGGAAGATAAAATCGAAGCATGTAAACCAAAAAGATTTGCACACAGCACTTAGGCTATCGCCCTTCCTCTAACATAAATCATTCATGTGCCCAATTTCAGAAATTTTCTTAACCAAACGATGATACAAATTGATAGATAGTTTAATCATTTGAATTCGATTTTTAAAAATTCGGGCTTTAATTGTTTGAGTAGTTGCAAAATTTCTGTCTGAATGTGGCAGCCTTTTTAATATTTTCGAAAACATCTGAATGCCATCTATCTCTATGGTCGTAGATTTTAAACCGACGGCGAAACATGCAATGAACAGCACAGTAGAAAAGAAACCAAGAACATTTTATTATGGCATATATTAAAGTGAAATAATGCAATATCGATGGTTTACATAAAAAAACACATGCAGTCCCTTGAACATGGACAGTGATGGATCGAGTATTCACATAGATTATTTTATAAACATGCAGAAACAATAACCTAATGAATATGCATTAGCATTTTGTTCTTTTCCACATGCAAATGCAACTAAACACGATCTTGTGGATGCTTTTCCTGGACTGTTTATGGCGTATTTTCACTTAATCTTTTAAATGTAAAGAAATCGATATTTTAGTCAGAAAAACATGAAGAGGTAACTGGGTTTGAATCAGTTAAAGTAACGACAAGTAATCTTAGATCAGTGCTGGATATCTTTTGCTTTTTTCAAGTAGTTATTTTTTGTGATTCGTGCCGATCTGACGTATCCTCATTCAACTGATTTTGTTCTTACGGTGTGTTGTTACACCACTGTTCCAGGTTGATAGGAGGTTTGAGCGCTTGCTAACATGTTTAACCCAATCACATTCTGTATACATGTATCACTGTTTTAAGTCAGAAGCCTGTTTTTCAGTTGTCGTCATTGGTTGATGGCTGTCATATTTGTTTTTCATGTCTTTGTTTTATAAAAAAATCAGGCCTATGGTTGAATCCCTTGAATTGTTTCACATTTTGTAACGTTGGGGAATTTTATAGCTATAGCTAACTGAGCAGTATGTAGTTAAGCCATGTCGAAAATACTTGTTAATCAAGTGCAGAATTCACACCAGAAAAAAATCAAAGACAAGAGCAAGATAAGATTTTACGCCAGACATAAATATTTTAGAAAGATGAGTCTTAAAACTGCTGATGAACTTGATACACATAAGAAGCTCGGCCAGCCAATATTCACTTGTAATTTTAAAAGGACTGCAACCTGAAACATCAGCAATTTTAACTCTAATATTTCAAGAGTTATAAAGAAACGACAAGCAAAATGTTGAAAATTATTTGGTCTTGGAATTCTCTGCACATTGATACTGTTCCTACTAAGAGTTTTCAACCATTCCATTCTCGTTTACATTATAAAATTTAAAATCATATTGTTCCATTTGCACATTAACTCTTTACATAAACGTTTGATTCTTAATTTTTTTTTTTCCCTGTAAATACGCACACACCGTTTTTGGACCAACAGTTGCAGAATAGTTATTTACTATTGGCAGACACCTGAGACATAAACAAAAATGGTAAATATTTAAAATGTGTTTATCTCATACTTCAGATTCAAACTAACAGTTAAGTAGAACATTTTCTGATAGTTCAGTGTTATAAGCATTCCAATATGGAAAGGCCATGTACATATCTATGAAATTATAATGACCATATCAGGTTGACAGATTATCCTTAGCAGTGTTATCTTCAATATTTGCAGATGTTTTGTTTATATATTCTTGATAACTTATTAAAATAGTTTACAGCTTGAATATATCAAAAGACCCTCAGTTGAACTCAGTGCGAAGCACGAGGGGCCCTTATTTAAGATCATCAGCTCAGGTCGCAGGGGATGCAGTTTATAAAGGCTAAACAGCACAGATGTGTCCACAATGGCCTATATAACCTATATAACACGAAGAATAAATTCGCCTAGTATTGTGCTAAATATGAAAAAAAGATTTGTATTATGAGTGATATAACAGCACCCCAACTCGATCAGTTTAAACAAAACATACATTTATGAATAAACAATAACAATCAGTAAAGAAAAAGCACTCGTTTGTCTGCGAGAAATCGTCAGCTGAGTAATCAGTGCTTTGGTACTGACATGATTAATAACATACTTCCCTAAATTACCCGTTGACATTTTAATAATCAGTAAGACACTATGGTTCCTACTCCCTCAGGCAAAATTGATCCTAAATGAGCACTGGTGTATTAGGTACCATTTGGTCATAAAGTTTTTCACGTAGTCATATATTTATTCATTCTTGTCTTTCAAATGTCTTGGTTCGAGTGTTCTTGATGAAGGTAAATCCAGAAAAGTGCTTTGGACGAACGAAATTTATAAGGAGTTTTTTTCATACATTAGCACTGTAGTGCCTTGGTAATGACAATAATCATTATATAATACCTTACTTGAATTATTGACTGACAATTTTATAATCATTAAGAAACTTTATTAGTTCTAACTCCTTGGGGCAAAATTGCACTTAGTTGAATGTTTCTATTATCTGTATATATGTGCCTTTTGGTCACATAGCTCCACACGTGCCATGTGTCTATACATCCTTAACTCCTCACGTGTTCATGTGTCTATACATCCTTAACTCCACACGTGTTCATGTGTCTATGCATCCTTAACTCCTCACGTGTTCATGTGTCTATGCATCCTTAACTCCTCACGTGTTCATGTGTCTATACATCCTTAACTCCTCACGTGTTCATGTGTCTATACATCCTAACTCCTCACGTGTTCATGTGTCTATACATCCTTTACTCCTCACGTGTTATGTGTCTATACATCCTTAACTCCTCACGTGTTCATGTGTCTATACAACCTTAACTCCTCACGTGTTATGTGTCTATACATCCTTAACTCCTAACGTGTTCATGTGTCTATACATCCTTAACTCCTCACGTGTTCATGTGTCTATACATCCTTAACTCCTCACGTGTTATGTGTCTATACATCCTTAACTCCTCACTTGTTCATGTGTCTATACATCCTTAACTCCTCACGTGTTCATGTGTCTATACATCCTTAACTCCTCACGTGTTATGTGTCTATACATCCTTAACTCCTCACGTGTTCATGTGTCTATGCATCCTTAACTCCTCACGTGTTCATGTGTCTATGCATCCTTAACTCCTCACGTGTTCATGTGTCTATGCATTCTTAACTCCTCACGTGTTCATGTGTCTATGCATTCCTAACTCCTCACGTGTTCATTTGTCTATGCATCCTTAACTTGAGCCTTCTTATAGAAGTTAACACATGGCAAAGACACAATCTTATGGAACGCCATGACTGCCTTATGTTGATGAACAGCATTATATGCAGTGGTCACAATATTATATGCAGTGGTCACAACATTATACGCAGTGGTCCCAACATTATATGCAGTCGTGACAACATTATATGCAGTCGTGACAAAATTATATGCGGTTGTTACAGCATTATATGCAGTCGTGACAACATTATATGCAGTCGTGACAACATTATATGCAGTCGTGACAACATTATTTGCAGTTGTCGGGACATTATATGCAGTGGTCACAACATTATATGCAGTGTTCACAGCAATATATGTGGTACTTACAGCATTATATGCAGTGGTCACGGCATTATATGTAGTGGTCACAACATTATATGCCGTCTTGACACCATTATATCTTTGTTCTAACTGTGCTATAATCTGGATAATGCACAACTAAGGTGTGCATTAATTACCTCAGACATACTGCTTCGTTCAAATGTACTATGCCTTACAATTACGACATAGCTGAACAATTAACAACTCTGTACAAACTTCATCGTTTCGAAATATGAAAGCAAATAAAAGAGTGTAAAAGGGTCAGGAACAGGAGAAAGGCTCTTTCCTAAATCTATGAACTTTTTCAAAAGTGTTTGTACAAGGTAAATTCTCAGTGTCCCAAAGTCAAAAGAGATAATTATGTCTTGTTATTTCTGAAAAATGAAAGTTTCTGAAAATTTAATTGTAATTTAAATTCGATTTAAATTTATTTAGTTTTGTGCTAAATAATATTGATTACGACCGTTTTCAATATTTAGTCGTGTCAATGGCCTATTTCGGGATCAAAATTTTTATATTTAGTAGCATACTATTTTTAAACTCTAGTATGCGAAAACAGGAAAAATCAATAAGCTGTAAATCAATAAAGTTATTGGCTACGTTTAGATGCGACAAGTCTTTAAAATTGGTCGCAGAATACACTTGAAATGTAATGGGAAAAGGGGATTAAAATTAAAAAAAAAAAACATTACGTTTTCTTCGTTTTATTTTACCCAATAAGTTTTAGCACACCACCTCTGCACATACTTTTGAAAGAAAGAAAAGTACTTGATCTATTTTCAATATCTTTTGGGTAAGGTTTATCGGGAACCAATTTTGAACGGTACATAACACGGAATTTAAGCTGTATAGATAAAAGGAAGATGTGGGTATACTCCAATTAGACAGCAACTCAACAACAAAAAATAACCCTGTGAAAACTACAGGACAATATTCAGTTTTCAACTCTGAATCGTCCTGAATCTTCAAAAGAACTGTGAATAAATTTTACAGAAACAATCAAAGATCTGCCATTAAAACCCATCGCTACATATAATGCTGCCGTTCAAGAACAAGTTCGAAACTAAAAACAACAAGTTCATAATTTATAAGTAACAAACCTTATGCTTCTTTTAAGGGCGTATTTGTTCTTTCTGTGTATAAGAGAACTCTCCAAGGAGCCGTGAATTGAACATGTCGTTTGCATATAGAATCATGTTTCCTGGAAAACTTTTCTCTCCAAAACGTTCAAATAAATTGAACTCCTGACGTCGTGCGGGTCAAGTAGGGTCACCTAAGCTGTGCAGAATAACTAACATATACCGACTTGATTTTCATTAACTATAACTTAATTCCAGTAAAGCGCTTCGAACGTGCGATGACATAGCATATGTAATCTGGTGATATTTCAATTTATGATTATTTTAAATAAGGTTACCGTATTTTTTTTTTTTCTGTTGACTAGACGTAACGCTATTTTGTCCTTTATGGGTTAACACCCTTTTAATTTTATCTAAATTATAATGACTTACTGATTGATGAAAAAATTGATAGATTAGATCGTGATGCTCATTTTTCAGTGTTCAGTGTTCAATGTATTTGGATTTGTTTCTCTACTCGTTAAATCTCTGTTGATTATTGATTTCAGACATACTTATCTCTGAAGAACGTCGACAGGATATTTATTTTAAATTTATTCATGATACTTTGTTATTTTTGAACTCAAGGGACTAGACGAAATTACTAATAATACTTTCATTAGGCCAAGATTGCATGTATAGAGTTGAGGATCCTAGTCCATAACAACTTCCTTCTTATGATAGAATTATTTTTGACCGATTTTTCAACATAACGTCTGTGTGAATCATGCATAATAACATTAATTCATTTATAAATTAGTACGTCCTTCCTTATTTGTTTTAGTATTCAGGTTGAAGTTCAAGGTTCATATTTCCTGCTTTTTCCTGCTAATTCAATCCAGGAAATATAAGAGCACTTCATTTTTGCATTCAATTATAATATATTATAAAATAAATGATTTCGTGTATCTTTGTACCAGAAAAGTTAACAAATATAATCATACTTAGTTAGCTTAAGGTAGATCGGGTGTCTTTTTCTGATCATCCCTTCTGTGCATGTTGCAAAAAAACTTTTTGGGTTTAAATATTTAATCAAGTATCGTTCATTATACAACAGAAACATCTAAAACTTGAAATTTAATGATAACACTTACACACAGTTACTGTAGTTAAATGCATTTAAAATGTTCAGGAAAAAATTCTTTTCTATTATCAAGGACAGTCGTCAATTAACATCCATGTTATAACTTAAGTCACGAGTTTCCACGTTTAAAACATGTTTCTACTACACATTTACACAGCCATTGATATTCTTATTGAGAACATGTACAAAAACAGTCAACAAGATATCCGTATTAGTGTTTTCCAAGGGATTTAATGGTACATCAACACTGGTCATATTTAATATACCTTCAACATAAAATTCCACAACAAATTTCAACAATACTGACAGATCATGTATAGACCCAATAAATAAAAGCAAATATCAATGTGATGAACATTTTGATGGTTATATAGCCTCCATAGTCTGCAACATTCCAGATGAGTGCACCACTTCCATTTATTCAAACTTGTAACAGACAAATCTCTTATCTCTAAGTCGATTTTTTTTCAATGGAATTGCTCTAATATGAATCTTCAAGATCAAAAATATTTTCACCAACAAAAAATGAGTTGTCTTGGAACTATATGTTTTTGTCTATAATTAAAAAAAAAATACATTATACATTTTAGCCCTGTACTATAATCTGTGTATACATAAGTATAATTAATAACTAAAACATATGTTTTTGTACAGATGCGTTACATTTAAAATGACCATCAGAATCATAGGTTAACAGTCCAACGAGGCAAACTTAATCACATCTTTCCTTCTCTAATAAAAATTCCTTTTTATACATTGATTTGTTTAATTTCTACTGGAAATCCGCTGGCAATATTTGACAAATATTTTTTACTATAAATAGTACCATCCTTGATTTAGGAAGACCGGATGCATAATTTACATATTACAGTATTTCCTTATTTTCATCATTCACTAATGTATCGTACTTTTGTTGGGAATTGTTCCACTACAGTATGGAATGGATATTAGTTCAAAGTGTATTTATTATTTTCAGTACTGTACCAACAACGAATGATGCTCTAGCTTTCGGAGTTTGTAGAGTTCAATATAGGTATGTTACAAATGTATTTTGCAATAAAACTAGAATTAAAAAAAGGGAAGTTTTATACCCAAGTGTAAATTTGGATAAAATATGAATACTGACTTTATAGCCCTGTATTACAGTACAGATTGTTAAGCTGTCTCATTTTTGGGGTATTGGCATTCATGGTATTTACATATTTGAGAAACAGTGTTGTCCAAAAATACACTTTCTGCAAGATGTCCCATACAAATATTTCTATTCGGGGTTAAACAACTTTTGGGATAAGGGTGGTAACCAAATTAAATGTTGCCAAACCTTTATAACAATTCTAAATCAAACTTGTAGATACCGACATGTTATAGATGTCAGGTTGACATTTTAGCAAAGTGAAAATACTACATCATTCTATGCATTATCAATAACTTTAAACTTTTTACAATATATGAGAGATTGAGAGATCGTACTATTTCTGCAATACCAAGGTTAAAATGGCTTTTACATGTATCACAGATCTTCCTATTGTTGACTTTCACTAAATCGTATAAAAGGGTTTCTTGCATAATTAAATAATCCGATGAAAAATCACCGATGTATCAATTTGTTTTGTGTGATATTGAATAAGATGCTACTAAACGAGAAAGACCAATTTAGAGTGACTTTTTTTTTAAATGTCACATAGGTGAAGATTCGAAATGTCAATTTGTAGAAACAGTTATTTAATTGCTGAGCCGAAAGATTCTATAGTCTGAAGCATAACAATTGAGAGTGTCACTTCTAGTATTTCCTGCATGCAACACATTTTGGTATTATCTAGATGATTATTGTTCGTTGTTTCTTTCCTGTATGGAAACATGCATATACTAGTACCTAAGCGACACTTACTGAACAAGAAAGTTATACTGCTATACCACTGTGTCTAAACTACTCCGGCAAAAATTGTTTGGACTCGATGGTATCTAATATCCGGTACGGTGACGGACTATCAACAGGCAGAAAAAAAGGTACGATTTCTGTTTATTTATTTGTTATTTTTATGATATTAAAACATATTAATACATATATACCTATTTTCGATTCTGAGATGTAATATTTTCTACAACCGTTCTAGATTAACGGAGATATAGGTAAAAAGGCACGTCAACATGATGAATTGAGTGAAGTCTCGAATTTGTTTAATTTCTCGTTAAATTGTACACATTATACGGAAAGAAAGGTACGAAAAGAAAGATATTAACATAGAGATTTCAAGACAAGTCACTATCAACACCTCAATATTTGTATGCCTATGCATGGAACGAAAGAAATGGATCATGTCAAAATAGAAGGACCCGGTTTTGTCAATGTTGTTTACTACAAAATGACCCGGTTTTGTCTTTGTATATGACCCGGTTTTGTTTTTGTTTGAATTCACAAATTTATGAAAAGCAGTGCTAACACGGATTTGAACATTGCCCGTCGAAAAAAAAATCAATATATATGTTATTGTAAAACAAACCTGTCGTTTAAACTTGCATTTTCCCCATATGTTCTATTTTTAGCCATGTCGACTATTCTGGTTGACAAGCGGGGTCATCTGAAACATTTTATTAAACCATATACACAAATGATGATTGTCAATTCCAATCAAATTAAAAAAATAGTCAAATTTAGCGTTGAAAATAGTCATTTGCACTTTTAGCGAGTCGCAAATTTCATGTGTCAGATAGCCAAATCAAAAGAACGGGGATTTAAAGTTTAATTATACCTTGTAAAATATATATTTTGCATTTTGAAAAATTCATCCGAGCTATGCGTTTTTTTTTTAAGCAGTATAGTATTTGAGATACATTGTACGGAGTTGACCACGAAATGTTAACATTGATCGTGAAGTGAGGTAAAGGTAAGGTGAACCCTGCCTGAGGGACAAACAGAACTTGCAAGGATCCCATAAATCAAAAATAGTTATCCAATCAATCATTATAAGTGTGAAATTCACTTAATGAATACAGCTATTATTTTTTTAGCAAATCGATGAGCTATGAAATGAGGTCAAGGGCAATGACATATGACAGATAGAAATTTCGTGACATAAGAGATCAGTGTGCACGGTATGGTGCATTCAGGTCTTCTTACTTCTATAACATGAAGCTTAATACAAATAGTTCAAGCCGACACGAATTTGCATCCCTTGGTCTTGCATTCCGACGAGACAAAAATGCCAATGTGAATTATGAGAATAAACATGATAATCCAACTCACAAACAAGTATAATAGTTACACGTAGGGATACAAATATTTTTAACGCATGATAACTGCGATCCTTTGCGCCGCATGAATGTTCATTTTTAAGGCGATTCTGCATGCATATACATTTGTCTTATTCTCTTGTTTTATAAAGAACATTTAGTGTTCAGAATTTTCATTTTTAAACTTTCAGTGGAAAGATTAACCCCTCCACCCTCCCCTAGGCAAAGTGGTGTATTTATTAAGATTACCATCCTATTATGCCAGAAAATGTGCGTCCTTCAATTTTCAAAGCCGTACACTCCAAGTTTGAACACTTAATTAACATAATTCATATCAAAAAACGTATAGAGAACTTAAACCTCTAATTGCGTTACAAACTTCATTTATTTCGCAATTAAAGTATTTGTTTTAATACAAAGCAAATTTAAAATTATTTTTGTTCCAATATTGCTGGAATTTAAGTTTTTATGGATTTAAATAAATAATAAGCTGTCCTCTGAAAGAAAATTGTTTTCCAACGAGCCACCAAACTCTTTTTGAACGCCGGAGTTTAATATAATGCTATGCAATTATGCATTATCTTCTATGACAAAACAAGGTCTTGCTTGTGAAATTTTAGGACAAAACCGGGTCCTTCCATTTTGACATGACCCATTTCTTTCGTTCCATTCATAGACATACAGATATTGAGGTGTTCAAAGTGACTTGTCTTGAAAATTCTATGTTAATATCTTTCTTTTCGTACCTTTCTTTCCGTATAATGTGTACAATTTAACGAGAAATTAAACAAATTCGAGACAAGGTTCACTCAATTCATCATTTTGACGTGCCTTTTTACTTATATCTCCGTAAATCCAGAACGGTTGTAGAAAATATTACATCTCAGAATCGAAAACAGGTATATATGTATAATTAATATGCTTTAATATAAAAATAACAAATAAATAAACAGAAATCGTACCTTTTTTCTGTCTGTTGATAGTCCGTCACCGTACAGGATATTAGATACCATTGAGTCCAAACATTTTTTGCAGGGGTAGTTTAGACACAGTGTATACTACATTGAAAATTCAACGAATGATGAAAATCAGTATCTTCTTTATAGATTAATAATTGACGTGTCTCTCAAACAACATTAAATTGAAAGATTTGTCCAATGATCCTCGAAACCTCCTGCCGTTCCCTAGTATGTAAATCTGTCTATTAGTAGTCATAACCAGTCGTCAGAGCTACGCAGTTGCTACCTACTCTTGAGTCGAAAAATACAAATAAGGATACCACAAATATAAAAATATTAGAAAGCAAACAAGTCCCTCTCATTATGCAATAATATACAACAGTTGAATACTTTTTCGACACTTTAAGATTGAGAGTTAAAGAAAATATCCAATGTTGGTTTATAAAAACAGGTTGGCAAACATTAGATGAATATCAAAATATCGGGTACAAGGAAGCATTATTTTTTTCCTAAAAATTCACTATAATTCAAATTTGCTAGCCTGTTAATGCTGTCGTCCACGTTATATATAATTTTTGACAATATTTAATTATACTAGAGCACACCCGCGACATCGCGGGTCTGTGACTGAATTAAAGTATCTATAATTATGTATAAGCCTTATTTTAAGCCTGGATTTTTTGTATTGGTATTGTCATCTGATAAAGTCATGCTGATTAAAAGATGCACGGTTTTCTCTGCTTTCAAAATCTTTCCGTTTGAAACCGTCGACCTGAAACTTATTAATTATAATAATTTATTAATTATTTGGAAAACAAAAGGGCCTGCAATGGTGTAATTTTTAATCAACACCGTTGTCCTATATTAGTTATATATAAAGTTGAATTCTTTGATTCGCCGTTTTTACGTCATGTCGGCTAACAAATTGGAAACTGTACCTACGCCTTATTTTACGTCTGGATTTTCAGTATTCGTATTGTCATCTTGTGGAGTCATGCTGATTAAAATACAACAACCGGAAACAATGTGACAATGATTGAATTTAAATAGTGTCAACCCTGTATAATGACGAAGTTTAGGTGTGATTATGACCCGTGTATATAGCAAATCCCAAATACACCGTTTGGTGGCGCGGCTGACAGATGCGGAACGTACAGATTAGGTAATAGGTAACAGGGGACATATATACTATTGGTATCGGTATCGGATTCGACCCGGAACTTGTTAATTATTGGTAATATTAATTATTTGGAAAACAAAAGGGCCTGGAATGGTGTAATTTTTAATCAACACCATTGTCCTATATTAGTTATTTATAAAGTTGAATTCTTTGATTCGTCGTTTTTACCCCATGCCGGCTAACAAATTGGACCTCGTTATTTTAGTATAATAGAAATATATATACATGTTTGTATGTATGTATATGTATGTCACGCTTGTTGGGTGTATGTTTTCAAAGGACAGATGGCATTCCTATGAACACGCTATGTGCTCCACTTTGAAGTGACTTACATGCATGAGAAAGGCTTTATACAGGACTTTACAACAACCAAAAAGAAGAAAGAATCCATGTTACCTCAATCAATTGCACGCAGCGATCCAGTTCAAGACATGGTATTGGTCTTGTTTTTTATACAAGGAAGCTACCATACCTCAATTATAAAGTTTTTGTTTTAATGAATTGGTGAACTGTTTTTGATATTTCTACTTATAAGTAATAATAATAGTAGTTGACAACACTACTTATTACCAAAATTGTGTTTGAATTGAACATCAAGATGCATTTTTTTATTGTTTGACTGCCAATATCCTTTTGGTAATCTGATGCAACAAATTTGCGATATATTATCTGATGCTCTCTTTATATCTTACAGAAAGACCCGATACAAACGATATCAGAAGGAGAAAAGATATTGGAATTATAATAGGTTCTGCGCAAATGCGGATGTCTGAAAAAAATTAAACAATTTTGAATACATTGGTATATTGATTTTCATATTTATTTTTGTTTTTAATGATTTTACTACTGGTATTGTAGATTTCGTTATCCATCAGAGTCTTAACATATTCAGGTTATGCCATTCAGAGGTAGGCATTGCCTTTTAAATGGCCCATATCACTTAACATTAACTATTGCCGGCAGGTTAAAGTAAGATATTCTCCACGTGGGTCATGATACCAGAAGTAGGGGTAGGCATTCTCATTAAAATGATCCAAAGCACTTATGCCCTAGAACCGTACGAGTTTGTCAGCAAAGGGTTAAGGGGGTATCCCAGTATATCACAAAGTCAAAATTAACTATAATTGCCGGTACATGTATAATGGCCCACGTGGAGAATATCTTAGTTTTGCCATTCTGCAATAGTTAATTTTGACTTTGTGATAAACAGGGGTACCCCACCCCCCCACCCCCTCGACCCTTTGCTGACAAAACTCGTACGGGTCTAGGGCATAAGAAACACTAAGAGTACATATTAGTGACATTTCTGTACTTGCATTGCAGTACACATCCGTGAATTACACACCTGCTAAAATATACACATTAGCTGAAATCAATCGATGAACGTGTAATTTAATTGTACAAAATAAGATACAAGTATCGTGTGATACGCGAGCTATTAAAGAACAAAATGAACAGTTAGTATGGCGCTCCGTCAATATATACACATGTTGTCTGTCCAAGGTCCCCCTCTAAAAAGAATATAAATATGCTAAGTCCACGATAATATACTTGCACATCACGTGACGCCACGTTCTTCCTCGCGCGTGGGTCTAATTTTAGATTCTAAAGAATTCCCAAACTATGTATAGAACTCAAACTTATTCTACGGGAGGAGAAAAAGGGGGATCAAAGACATGCCAATTCTAGAATGTATAATAGATGTGCCATTTGACTTTGGTACACTCAAAATGGTTGCTGCTACTGTGACAACGTCCAGTACAGGGTGCCATTCTCCGCTATTGCTTGCAATAGCAAATCCAGTGTTAGAATAACTCAATCGCCATTCATTTTTTCTAATGTAAGATGAGGAGGAGAGTATTTTTCTCAATCCTACATGTAAAATTGTGCCTCAGATATTTGTCACTGAACAGCACAAAACGTATAGACAATGAATAAACCAATGTAAAATGTGCCATTTTAGGCTATACAAAGTATTTATCAATCAGTCAAATCATGATTAAAGTGATCAGATCATGATAAGAGATCAATCAATCAAGTTTTGATATCAGACAAGTAATTAAATCAAGTGCAAAATTCGAAAAACGTCTAAACTTATACACAATGCTTATTACCACAAAAACACAGATCAAATTTGAAATTGGGTGGCGTCATTTTCCGTTCGTGAGTTATGCCCTTTATAAACATAAACATTACTGAATTTTTCGTTTCCGTTCTCTAACTTTAGTTTGTCTCAACCAAATGTTATAAAACTTATATACAATGCTTATAACCACAAATCAGAGATCAAGTTTGAAATTGGGTGGCTTCAATTTTTACGTTCTTGAGTTATGCCCTTTATAAATGGAAAATTGCTAAATCTGTCGATTCCGTTCTCTAACTTTAGTTTCCCTCAACCAAATGTTATGAAACTTATACACAATGCTTATAATCACAAAACGGTATTAACTACGTGAATCCTGCATCTGTATGTGATAGTTGACTCATGCATATTTACAAGCGGGGGCATCTGTGACCCATAGACACATTCTCCATTTATTCAAAGTACCACTTTTTATTTTATTAGCCACTATAAATGAAATTCTCTAACTGAATAATTCAAAGTGGATATCTTGATCGCAAAGACTTTTTTTGTACCTATCTTTGTAATGGTCCAAGGACACAGTTATAGTCCTTAGGTTTTCGTTCAATATAGTCCCTAGTGTGAACAGTGTATAACTTGCACTTTTTTTTTTTTCATACACTTTTCCAATTTATTTCTTGATATTTTATGCATGAAATATTAAGTAAGGGGATGAAATTACATGTCGAAAAAATTTGGGTACTGAAGCGTTATGTTAAGTACTGATTTGGTCCAGTTAAAAAAGGTCAAAAATTAGAATGTCTGACGCTGTCAAACTGAATTTTAGCCCCCCTTAACACAGAATTGTCAATATTTTGAGTTAGAGCTGGTAGAAGTTTCTATAATTTTGATATTATTTGTATCAATAGTAGTACACTACACTGTAAAAATCTTTTTGAGATAGAGCAGGTGCGATTTTTTTAATTTGTCTAAATTTTGAATTTATTGTCTAAAAGAAATGCACTACGAAATAACTGTGTTCTCGGGCCTAATGGTAAGTTGAAACCATTTGGATGACTGTTATTGAATATTTTTGTTACAGATGATGAGAGATATGTTCCACTTGGCGACTTATCACCGAATTTGTGCCAGCCATTATCAATATCAAGTGTGTTACTTGTTACAATTGTCCTTAGTTTTGTTTTTATTTGTTTTGTGTTGATTTTATGTAGTTGTCTATGTTGAAATTTTCGCTATTTTATATCAAATTTTGTTGTTTTCTACCGGTAACTGTCTTTTCTTGTATCCTTTGTTAAGGTAAGGAAATCCACTTGTACATGTATTGAATTTACATGAAGATTATTTGGTCGTGTACGCTGAATCAGGATCCTGTGATCCCTTCAAATGAACGATAGACAATAAGTTATCAAAGTTCTCGAATCAACACCATATACTAATTATTATAAATCATAAAGACATGTTTACTCCGCCACATTCTGTGTGTGCATGTCCCAAGTCAGGAGCCTGTAATTCAGTGGTTGTCGTTTGCTGCTGTATATCATATTTGTTTTTCGTTTTTTTTTTTTTTTTTTTTTTTGTACACATGTGGCCGTTTGTGTTTTCTCGTTTACATTTGTCATGTCAGGGCCTTTTATAACTTTGCGTTACGGGTTTTGTTCATTGTTGAAGGCCGAACGGTGACCTGCAGTTACTAACCTGTACGTCATGTGGTCTCTGGTGGAGAATTTTCTCATTGGCAATCATACCACATCTTATTTTATAATGACACAAAAAGAACTGTTGTCTTGTATTCCTGTCATACAAGACACTCCAAGCTCATGCACATGAAATACAATATATGATCTAAAAAAATCTTTTAATTTTAGCAAAGTATTAAAAAGTCTTATCAGGGTTTTAAAAGTTATATTGCATTATTTTCCAGACCGAAACAAAAATTATGAACTTGAAATTTTTGGGATGGATTATGAGTAAGCAGCAAATCTGAATTTAGAAAAAAAACTCCCAGTGAAGACTTAAAGACATTTTACAAAGTAGTAATTTAGAAAGTGTCCATTTTATTATTGTCCTCGTGAAGTTAAAGACTATTTAAAGAAATTTTTATTTAGACATTACGCAGAATATTTTTCACATTAATATAACGTTATGTCCCGCGAAGGATGAAAACGGTACACTCATCTGATGATCGTTCTTTACATCCTCTGGCCTGATACTTTATTTTGTATGCATTTATTTACATATATCGTTAGAAATACCCACGGTTTGATACGGTTTGATAATACCTGATATTTTTGTTATATTTGGTACTAGGTGTTAAACATCCATGCATGATCCGACTTTTCTAATTCAACAAAACTAAGTTATTGTTAAGCTAACGCATTTAAAAGAAAAACAGATAGTGAGGACACACAGTCATATGCATCTGGGTAAAACTACATGATCTTTTCTAGTACTCAACTTTCTCGCCCATTTCTATAGTCTACCTATATAGGTATTTTTCTGCATGGTGATCTTATATGTTCCGTGTGAAAAAATTCAGATTCGGGATGTGCGTCATTCCGACAGGAACCTAACTACAACAAATAACCAATGACCAACTAGACGGCAACATACGTCTCCAACAAATGACAGGTGGTTTTACTGAATGTCCAGCTTCAAATCGTCCCTAACCTTTTATATTTGAACGGGCGCACAAGCAAATAATGAATCAACTGCTGGAAAAGAATTTCGGTCAAACCTTATACTGTTATAGAAAACTCAGGTCAAACTGGTGATAGGGGCCGTCTTGAATTCGTGCCTTGTGTTTAAAGCTTCTCTGGGATTTTTTTTATGAAGAACAGCAATAAAAGCGATTTCATGTCATTAATTAATGAATCATTATATCCTGTTTGTTCCATGGTGTCTGATCAGTTTAAGGCTAAATGGCAATTTTACAATTTCATAATCATGTTTAATTTTAAAATAAAGAAAATTAAAATGTTAAATCATATCGTACATTTAGTTTAGCAAATGTTTAGTGTGTATTCGCAATGGAGGTTTTATAGGAAATATGTCGTATTATTTACGAAACATGAAATTTCTCTAAAAAGGAGTAATTAAAAGAAATAATCAAGTTTTCTTGTTTTCAAATTACAATATTGATGTGTGACATAATTTTTTCTATTCATTTATTTTTGAGTCGTTATTCTCTATTCTGTAAACCCATTCGGAACCTCATTAAAACTACGGATGTATTGTTATTGTTTTGGAAAAAAATGTTTCCTCAATATCCATACAGATTTTGAAAATATGAATGGTTTAAAAACAATATTTTGGACGGTTTGCTTAGCAGTGTTATATCTTATTTTAAACACTCACTGTCGTGGTTATGATGGGATTGGGAGATGCATTGTGAACAGAAGGTATTATTATTACTAAAAGCACAATTTTGATCGTAATGTCATACGCAGATACAAGACTGTCGTTCGGTATATATTGAGAAAAATAATTGTGAGGAATAAGTAAAGGGGTCAAGAGTAATCTATTTAGATACACAGAAAACAAAGAACGTGTCAAAGTGAAAACACTCACGATATGAGGGCTTTTAGTCCCAAACAAAAGATTCTTAACAAATTTGAGATGTGTTTGCATAAAGTTATGATTCTAAGAAAGCTTACACATTATTGTTATATACAGTACAAGTGGAATTTACGTTGATGAGATAGCAAGCCAACGACACGGACGGTCAACAATATAGGCTTATTTATGTCTGTAGAATTATGTCAAGCCGTTAATATCTCCGGCTAAAGGAAACTTGTTTATAAATCTAATCTAGACCATCAAAAATAGATATACGACTTACAATTTATCTAGAAAAAGAGAAAAACATTGAGGTACAAACATTTGGAAGAATTCTTAATTAATAAACTGTTAGTTTTTCAAAACTAAAATTTCAACTCTTTCATGTGAATTTAATCTCAGAGATGATCTTGATTTTAGAATAATTTTTTTATGTTGGTTAAACAGCACATTTCAATCATTAGCTCTGCGCGTTCCTGATAAAAGATTATCTTCAAATAATCTATCGCAGGGCAAAGGACAAAAATGATTTTGTTTAATAATTTTGAGGAAATTAAAAAATAATGTCATATTTATAGTAAGTTAAGGTATTATGAATGCTTTTTTAGATAAATTAGATTTAGCTTTGATAAATATTGGCATTTTGTATTTCATGCAAAACAATTTAAACACATGATGTTGAAAACAAAACCCAAAATTCACCTGACAAAAAGCTATGTATTCTTTTCGGAGTACACGGGTGGTCTTTAAAGACAACCACACTGTGCAAAGATGTCTTTTGGATGTCGAAAACATACAGTTTTGATAATTGTCTTTTTCTGCTTTCATTCAAAACAATATAAAGCCAAAATGGTATTGAGTTTTGTTTTGTTTATGAAATGCAGGCAGAATTGAATTATTCAATTATAAAATTACCTTTGTTAGTGAGCTTATTAAACATGATACAAAGTTCCGAATGTAATAATTAAGGTAACAGTATGCTCGTCTTTTATTTTGCTTTTAAAATCTGATGCAATGTACTCAAAATCATACATTATGCTTTCAATGAGGACTCAATCCTTTGCTTAAGATTTTTGTTTCTTATTCTCTCTATACGTACAATTCATCAAGTAGTGAATGACCTAACATATTTAATCTATACAAATGTATGATTAAACTTTCAGGAAAGTTTGCTGCTCATCTTTCGAGTGGAAGAATGGAACGTGCACACGTATGTTACTGTCGAATTAATTCAGTTTAATCATGACTTTTTTAGCAACCGTTTGTGAACTTTTTATGCACCTGTCCTGAGTAAGGAGCCTGTTGTTCAGTGGTTGTCGTTTGTTGGTGTGGTTCATAGGGGTTTCTCGTTTTTAATATAGATTAGACCGTTGATTTTCCTATTTGAATTGTTTTACACTAGTCATTTTGGGGCCCTTTATAGCTTGCTGTTCGGTGTGAGCCATAGTTCCGTGTTGAAGGCCGTACTTTGACCTATAATTGTTAACTTTTTATACATTGTGACATGGATGGAGAGTTGTCTCATTGGCATTCATACCACATCTTATTTATATTATATTAGTAGGACAGCCTAAATTGAAAACTAGATTTTAAGCTAGTTTGTGATTTTCAACAATTATTGCAAACGATTTCTAGGATTACTGTGCGCTAGTAAATAACGCGAATGTGTAGCCAAAGAGGAGATTGTGACAATGCCATCTGTTAAAATGTACCTGAAAATGAGATACAATCATTTATGAAAGAGTAAAAACAATCGTCAACAACTAAAACATAACAGAAGTATTTCAATATTTCACAGAAAAAATGTTTTAAACTGCAAAAAACAAGAAAAATGATAAATAAACAGCATTAATCATACGTTTGCAATTCAGTGCATACATTTTATTTTGTTATTAAAGTCTCATTTTTTTTTTTTTGGAAATGAAATACATTTATAAATTGTAAGTCAATGTCACATAAAACGAGAGCCCTTTTGTATTCAAATGACATATAAACCTGTATACACAGAATTATAAGAGACGATTTAAATGTATAGATATAGTACATTAAACAATATGATCATAGTACTATTTACAGTATATTTAATTTCTACGCATTCTTGAAATTAAATAACAGATTTTGGCACACACGATTGTGTCATATTTACATCTGGAAAAAACAAAATTAGTTTTGGTTGTCATCTTAGTTATTAGAATTTTCATCAACATTTTCAACATCATAAAATAAATGGTTTCCTAAATTGCGATAAAGAAGACATCTACACAAAACATGCGCTTCGTTTTCAATAAAACCCTCACATACAACTCATACTAATTTTGTTTGTTTGTTAAAACGTTATTTTTTTATCTCCCAATTTAAATCCTCGGCGGGGCTACATCACATCTGAATTTCCCGCGGGCGCTTGTGTGACTTAACAGGAGAAGTGTTTTTCAGTACTTCCAGTTATTATATTAATATATGTTTTTCTTACTGCATGTTTCAAACAATTACATCGACTTCACCAAATATCGTCACTCTAACAGAAAACAAAAGATTTTTTTTGTAGAAATATTTTAGAAATAATTTTGTTGTTATCTCATTTAAACATAAACAAATTTAATATCAAGAAAAAATTGACTGTATCGAAGGAAAGTATTTTTCAAAGAAACCTTGTTTTAATGAATTTTAATATAGCTTTCCTTTAAGATGAGAAAGCTTTCGATATCCAACAATATTAACGATAATATAAGTTAGATTTTCATGGCAGACAGCAACCAACGCTAATAATTGAATTACTGGCTGACTGGCTCATGACTTGGGACCGGCACATATAGTATGCAGCAGGATTAAAATATGTTTATGAGCGTTCAAGTTGCGTAATTATGAAAAAGAAGATGTGGTATGATTGTCAATGAGACAACTCTACACAAGAGACCACAATGACACAGAAACTAACAACTATAGGTCACCGTACGGCCTTCAACAATGAGCAAAGCCCATACCGCACAGTCAGCTATAAAAGGCCCCGAAATGACAATGTAAAACAATTCAAGCGAGAAAACTAACGGCCTAATTTATGTACAAAAAATGAACGAAAAACAAATATGTAACACATAAACAAACGACAACCACTGAATTACAGGCGCCTGACTTGGGACAGGCACATACATACAAAATGTGGCGGGGTTAAACATGTTAGCGGAATCCCAACCCTCCCCTAACCTGGGACAGTGGTGTAACAGTACAACATAAGAACGAACTATAAAAATCAGTTGAAAGAGGCTTAACTCATCAGACGGATTAAAATACAAATACTTCAAATACAAGTGGACGTGGCTGGGTACTTGTACATCCAAACAACATAAAGACACTAAATACAGATCTGAGAGTACTCGCAGTTACTGACACTAGTTCAAAGCCACTAACAACTAATAAAAAAAATCATGCATCTAAGACTAAATACCCGTTTCAAAGAATCCAATAAAGACTAACTATGAATTTTTTTTTGGTGTTGTGTTTGCATATATGTACCGTTCATTTTGCTGATACTTCTTTCAGTTTGTAACCGTCAAATTGACCGGATTTGTCAATTCATTTTTAGAATCTTCTTTTCATCCAACTGTTTCACAATTATATTGGAATACCATTGTTCGAACGAATTTTGCATGTGATTTTTTACTACCTTCTGAACGCTTACTTTTGGCATATTATATATTTACCGATATAGATCTTCCCACCTTATAATAAAAGATCGTTCCTGAAACGCGTAAGCTATTAATTAACATGTAGCGAAAACATTAAAATGAAAGGAACTTATTGTATCGACTAAATTCGCAAAATTAAATATCTCGTAAAAATAACTAGATTTACTGTATAGCATATATGCTCACGTGAAGCTTAAAACCATATTTGAGGACGCTCTGAGCCTCTAGTTTGTAATCATTGAGAAAATGCAACCAACATTTATACATATATAAAATAAGGAAATTTGGTATGATTGCCAATGAGACAAATATCCACGTAATTTAATGAGGTGCATGGATATAAACAATTATAGACAATCGTTCGGCCTTCAACAATGAGAAAACCCCACACCGCATAGTCGGCTATAAAAGACCCCGGCATGACAAATATGAAATAATTCAGTTGAGAAGGCTAACGGTCTGATTTTAAAGCAAACCAATTTACGAGAAAAAAATATGATAGACATGAACCAACGACAACCACTGAACTACAGGCTCATTACTTGGGACAGGAACACAGAGAATGTGGCTATAATATGTAGAGTATATATGTAAAAGCAGGGAAAAGAAAAATTAATTGATACACTAGGGACATAATTGATTGAACAAATATTAAATAACTAAAGTCCTGGTGTTTTTATTTTAAATCTGCTTTTACTGTCCGACTAAAACGTTAAGAGGTTGTGTAGGAAGTATTACATCTCCAACTGACTAACTTCTGCTGTAATTCAACTGATGTTTTTTTTGTGTGGCCTTATAAGATGTTTATATTTGTTTACAAAATAATGTTATAATTGTGCAGTTTAGAAATCACTGGAACAATCATAGATACTGATGGAATGATTACAACTTTCTATTTGACTTAAATAATTATTCCGCAATGATCATAATAAACGATGCGTAATTTAAACTTCAACAGTATTCTAGAAGTTTCCGCTCTACAGTTTTCTAGGAGTTTTCTTCTACGGTGTTCTAGAAATTTCCGTGACAACTATATATAAATAAACACCAAAGTAAAATTCAGAATGGAAATGGGGAATATGTCAAAGAGACAACAACCCGACCAAAGAGCAGACAACAGCCGAAGGCCACCAATGGGTCTTCAATGCAGAGAAAATCCTGCACCCGGAGGTGGTCCTCAGCTGGCCCCTAACTAAAATTGTGTGCTAGTTCAGGAAAATGGACGTCACACTAAACTGCAAAACATATAAATGAACTAAAGTTAAAAACATACTAGACTAATAAAGGCCAGAGGCTCCTGACTTGGGATAGGCGCAAAATGCGGCGGGGTTAAACATGTTTTGTGAGATCTCAACCCTTCCCCTATACCTCTAGCCAATGTAGAATAAAGAAACACATAGCAATACGCACAGTAAAACTCAGTTTAAAAGAAGTCCGAGTCCGATGTCAGAATAGGTAACAAAAGAAACTAAGCAAAATGACAATGATACATAAATGAACAAAGGACTATTAGCAGTTGCTGACATGCCAGCTCCAGACCTCAATTAAACTGATTGAAAGATTATGTCTTCATCATATGTAAAATCAAGTACAATCCCTCCCGTTAGGGGTTTAGTATCATACCATCATAAAATATATGAGAAGAACATAACCCGTATAGACTTTCAGATTAGACATTAATATACTTGGAATCTCAAAATATCTCTGGAGTTGTTGGACTGACACTTTTATTTACGTTAACTACATCATACTAGATTATTAAGAGAGGAATTCGGATAAAGAAAAACAAAATATATTTTAACAGTTAAAGTTGACATTTCTATTTTTGTAATATTTCTAGTAAAATTATATGAAAAATCTTGTTAAATTTTATTGTTGATTTGTGTAGTTTGTTGGCTTAAATTTAAAGGTGTTTTCTGGCCGTAATATAATGTTTGCACATTTTGTAACATCCTAGATGACATGGAACTATATGTCCAGTTAAAGTTCAAAACTTCAATTGTTATTGATATATTCAATACATTTAAAAGACAATTTGAATAATGTTTGTTTAAAATTGCTTTTAAAAGTAAAATAACAAAGATACCGCATAGAAGTCTAAGGAAAATTCAAAAGACCCTTATCAAATGGCAAAATAATGGTAAAGATAATTTCTTAACCAACCATTTTTGAAGATATAAGACAAATATTACATAGCATCCTTTTCGGTAATAATTATATATTAAAGACAATTTAACTTAATCTACATAATCATAAATTACAATCAATAATCATAGGTAATATAATGATCATACTATCTTCTATATCTATAATATTTCTTACATATTTTATGACATAATTTAGTCAACATCCATATGCAATATTTAACAGCTTATTTAATGACATATTAGTTACTTATTAAGATGCCTATTTTCATCATTCACTATTCTTAATTTTATTATACAATATGATTGAATTATCACAATATGAATGATTTAGTATCAAATTTTTACTTACTTCAGTATGATTAAGCTTAATTATGATCATTCTACTTTACATTATGTTAGTTTGAATTAGTATTAAATGATTTTAAATTAGTAAATATGTAAATACTAGTTTACTAAAGTTACATCATTGTAACAGTATTGGATATGCAACTATGTTTAACAATACGATATGTAACATATTGCTCATGTAACATTATAAATTTTACAATAATTTGATACATGATTTCAAATGTTAAATTTCTGGTGATCCCAATATAATATTCTAGTGTTCAAACATTAATAAGATTTATACAATTAATAGAACTTTATATAAGATTTTAATAAATTGAAACTTCTGATATGTAATAATTAATTGAATACAATGATTTATGAGTCTTATCTTAAATTAATACTATGATTTCTCAATATTCAATACAGAATTACTTTCTGAAATTACATGATATTTATAATACGTGAATATAGATTCGTCAACAGATAATCTTTATCTATATGTATATCTACTAAATCAATAAATGAAGTCTAATTTTTAATGTACATTAATTAAATGTAATGAGATAATTGAATTATATGTGGAAATATTATATTGCTCAATATAGATACAATAATTTAAGTACTTTTAATTTCCTGATGAATCATTTGTAGTTATAATGATTCGACATATTTATCTACCGATGACAATTGAATTATATGTTGCATACACAATTGATGATCACTAGTTGATCTGTCTCTCAATATGTATACTGTATATTGTACAGTAGTTTCCTAATTAAAAATATATTTTGATACTTAAATCAATATACATATATCAATTAATTCAATTCTGATTGAATTATGTAATCGTACTTGATTATGAATATATAGCCAATGTAGAGCTGATTGTCATTATATGTTAATTTTGATGAAATTGTATTAAATGCAGATTAAAGTAACATTCATCGACATTCAAGATGTTAATATGTAACAAATCAAATGTTCAATTAACAGAATGGTATATCATAAGATGATTACAATGGTATCTATTTCGACTTGTATATGAGTTATGTTTGAATTCACATAGAAAGAATGTACATGTCAATTCGTAACAAGACTTGTCATTAATATTGTTTTGTATAACGAAATGATTGTATTGGAACATGTCGTTTTTACAGTACTCGACGAATGCATTTTATACATTTAAGAAAATGTGTTTCAATTAATAAATCTATTTTCGGTAGTCATGTAAGAAAATGTCATTCATTTAGTATACAACTGTCAAATTTCATAATCGAATTACCAAATTGATTCTAAATTTAATGATTTGAAAAATATCTGGATATTAAACTATACAATAGCTGATATTGTATTAAATTTAAAGTATAAAGTAAGAGTGCAATTCACAAATTAGCAAAAGTTAAATGTCTACAGTTAAATATGTTAATGCAATTCATGAAACAGTTAAGTCATTATTTCAAATGTTGAAATCATTTATGAACAATTACGATTATAGTTATTTACAATTGTAAAAGAATGTGAACTATGCATAGTAACTCAATTCATATAAATGAAGTCATTAAATAAGTAAGTACATCGAGTCATTCAGTTGCAAATCTTATAATGCAAATAGTTTAATAAATATAGTCATGATAAAAGAATAGTCTTAGTTGACAAGAATTAAGTCATAAGAAATGATACGAATATCTACAATAATCATTTAGATTAGTCAGTTATTTATTCTTATATTAAGCAATGATAACGAATTCAGGCATGATGTCCAGTATAAATTTGAATAATTAGATTTAACACATTCCATTGTTCAAAATTATGATCAATTATGATCACTAAAAAATGTAACATTAACTTACGAATGCATATTAACGATTTCATTAATTGCTATCCATAAGCTATTGCTTAATTTCTATAGTTACATCTAGAATTACATATTTAATCTTATTTAAAAGCTCTCATTAAAGCGTTAAATTTACTTAAAAATATTACTAGCTTAAATTACATTGCATTTTGGTTCAAGAATTATTTAATGTTAGTCAAATTAAATCTA
This sequence comes from Mytilus coruscus, assembly GCA_017311375.1. NCBI lineage: Eukaryota > Metazoa > Mollusca > Bivalvia > Mytilida > Mytilidae > Mytilus > Mytilus coruscus. The sequence goes on from CM029597.1 coordinate 56,221,318, forward strand.
GATTATACAATTAACTTACTGTAAATTCATCTCAAATATCTTTAAGGACAAATTTGACCTATTTAAACATTATTTCTTCATCAAAATCGATTGAGGTTTCAAATCCATCTTAATTTACCTTCTTCTTTAATTATTGATAAGTTTATGATTTAAATAAAAAGTTCATAATTCAAATACTTTTTACTTATATCCAAATACTTGAAAATTTACATAATTATCAAAAGTATCATATCAAATGTTTCATATTAAAATTATCATTAACAAAACTTTTAAATTACATGCTTAAATAATTTTGTTAACAGTGCTATATTAAATTATTAGTCACAGAATTGCGGTCATTTGTTAAATAATATCATTTATGAAAAATTATGATTAAATACTTTCAATACTTTAATTAGGTTCAAGTTCAAATCTGTCAATTGAAATTAATTTAATCTATCATTTTGATATCGCAGTTTTCTTATACTAACAACGGTTTGACAATAATTCTAAATCAAATATTATGATTTGTTATTAGTAGATAAAGTTGATTATTCAATACTAACAAAAATATAATATTTCATAGCATATTTTAACAACGATTAATAAATATTAAAAATCCATTTCGTATTAACTTCAGGATTAGACATCATTGTCATAAAATACTAATGATTAGATTTGTACTGATAATACAATTGTATAAACATTAATCTAAAATTTGCCAATATTGAAAATTTGTCACTATTTAAATTATACAGATGATCATTTAAATTTCAATTATAGAAGTTCACCTCTTAGTATATACATCTAGTTCCACTAGATGTATTAAGATTAAATGTGATCATAAGTCACTTAGTTGTAAAAGTCTCCTTCCTTATAGTTAAATAATCTTAGGTTTAATAAACACATAAATAATATTTAACAATAATGTAAGATTTTGTTAAACACTATGTTCTTAAATTTATTTAATTTGTCTTATTCATAACGTTTTGATATTTAACTAGAGCTAACCAATGTCGATATGTAGTATTGCATAGTTGGATAAATAATTACTGTACAACGATTTAATGAGTCACATGGAAAGCAATCTATTTTAAAAATTCACATATCGTTTAGCTGATGAAGACGTGTATCCAGAATATATTTAAACTTTGGTTCTAGGCATAGCGACACTAGATAATAGGCTGAATATGTACTTAATAAGCTATGATCAAGTTTGTTAAATTGTATTTATTATTTGAAAAGTGATCCTTGATTTGTACATGCCACATTATTCTACGCTATTTCTATGTATTTAAAGTATTATTGTATTGAGTAAATGACTCTTGTTATATTGAATATCAATAAGTGTAATTTGATAATTAGTACCCTTCTTATAAGTGATATTATAGTGAACTTATGTGATTCACTAACGATTAATGCAATTGAAAGAGCTATACGATTACTCAATTGATTGACATCATGTCTATTAATCACCGAATCAGTAAGATTCTAAATGTTATTGTTATAATAAATTTGGAACAATACCTTAAAAGGTATAATATACAGTCTATAATTCACTGACTATTCTAATATAGTATTTAATATGTTGACATATTTTATGTGAATCGTACATTGACTTCATTGTTACTTTATTTCTGTAATATCAATATAGATAATAATTTGATGTCATACTATTTTCAGCATAACGTGTACTTAAAGATTGAATTTGATATCATTTACCCTATGAATGCTACTGAGTTTAGTTAGAAATTATATATTGAGATTAATGTAATTATTCAGTATTTGCGTCATTCAGACATTAATTAAGATTTTTATAAAGTACAACTCAATAAATAAATTTTAATTTGGATCTTTAATTATGGTATATTATAGTACAACCATTAAATTTGGTTTAATTTAACATAGATTTTTTAATATAATAAATTTAATTTTAAAATTGGTTAAACACTTTTCCTTTTTCAAAATTTACATCAAATTGAAAAAAATTTTAATTATTGGTAATATTAATTATTTGGAAAACAAAGGGCCTGGAATGGTGTAATTTTAATCAACACCATTGTCCTATATTAGTTATTTATAAAGTTGAATTCTTTGATTCGTCGTTTTTACCCCATGCCGGCTAACAAATTGGACCTCGTTATTTTAGTATAATAGAAATATATATACATGTTTGTATGTATGTATATGTATGTCACGCTTGTTAGGTGTATGTTTTCAAAGGACAGATGGCATTCCTATGAACACGCTATGTGCTCCACTTTGAAGTGACTTACATGCATGAGAAAGGCTTTATACAGGACTTTACAACAACCAAAAAGAAGAAAGAATCCATGTTACCTCAATCAATTGCACGCAGCGATCCAGTTCAAGACATGGTATTGGTCTTGTTTTTTATACAAGGAAGCTACCATACCTCAATTATAAAGTTTTGTTTTAATGAATTGGTGAACTGTTTTTGATATTTCTACTTATAAGTAATAATAATAGTAGTTGACAACACTACTTATTACCAAAATTGTGTTTGAATTGAACATCAAGATGCATTTTTTTATTGTTTGACTGCCAATATCCTTTTGGTAATCTGATGCAACAAATTTGCGATATATTATCTGATGCTCTCTCTTTATATCTTACAGAAAGACCCGATACAAACGATATCAGAAGGGAGAAAAGATATTGGAATTATAATAGGTTCTGCGCAAATGCGGATGTCTGAAAAAAATTAAACAATTTTGAATACATTGGTATATTGATTTTCATATTTATTTTTGTTTTTAATGATTTTACTACTGGTATTGTAGATTTCGTTATCCATCAGAGTCTTAACATATTCAGGTTATGCCATTCAGAGGTAGGCATTGCCTTTTAAATGGCCCATATCACTTAACATTAACTATTGCCGGCAGGTTAAAGTAAGATATTCTCCACGTGGGTCATGATACCAGAAGTAGGGTAGGCATTCTCATTAAAATGATCCAAAGCACTTATGCCCTAGAACCGTACGAGTTTGTCAGCAAAGGGTTAAGGGGGTATCCCAGTATATCACAAAGTCAAAATTAACTATAATTGCCGGTACATGTATAATGGCCCACGTGGAGAATATCTTAGTTTTGCCATTCTGCAATAGTTAATTTTGACTTTGTGATAAACAGGGTACCCACCCCACCCTCGACCCTTTGCTGACAAAACTCGTACGGGTCTAGGGCAAGAAACACTAAGAGTACATATTAGTGACATTTCTGTACTTGCATTGCAGTACACATCCGTGAATTACACACCTGCTAAAATATACACATTAGCTGAAATCAATCGATGAACGTGTAATTTAATTGTACAAAATAAGATACAAGTATCGTGTGATACGCGAGCTATTAAAGAACAAAATGAACAGTTAGTATGGCGCTCCGTCAATATATACACATGTTGTCTGTCCAAGGCCCCTCTAAAAGAATATAAATATGCTAAGTCCACGATAATATACTTGCACATCACGTGACGCCACGTTCTTCCTCGCGCGTGGGTCTAATTTTAGATTCTAAAGAATTCCCAAACTATGTATAGAACTCAAACTTATTCTACGGGAGGAGAAAAAGGGGGGGGGGGATCAAAGACATGCCAATTCTAGAATGTATAATAGATGTGCCATTTGACTTTGGTACACTCAAAATGGTTGCTGCTACTGTGACAACGTCCAGTACAGGGTGCCTTTCTCCGCTATTGCTTGCAATAGCAAATCCAGTGTTAGAATAACTCAATCGCCATTCATTTTTCTAATGTAAGATGAGGAGGAAGTATTTTCTCAATCCTACATGTAAAATTGTGCCTCAGATATTTGTCACTGAACAGCACAAAACGTATAGACAATGAATAAACCAATGTAAAATGTGCCATTTTAGGCTATACAAAGTATTTATCAATCAGTCAAATCATGATTAAAGTGATCAGATCATGATAAGAGATCAATCAATCAAGTTTTGATATCAGACAAGTAATTAAATCAAGTGCAAAATTCGAAAAAACGTCTAAACTTATACACAATGCTTATTACCACAAAAACACAGATCAAATTTGAAATTGGGTGGCGTCATTTTCCGTTCGTGAGTTATGCCCTTTATAAACATAAACATTACTGAATTTTTCGTTTCCGTTCTCTAACTTTAGTTTGTCTCAACCAAATGTTATAAAACTTATATACAATGCTTATAACCACAAATCAGAGATCAAGTTTGAAATTGGGTGGCTTCAATTTTTACGTTCTTGAGTTATGCCCCTTTATAAATGGAAAAATTGCTAAATCTGTCGATTCCGTTCTCTAACTTTAGTTTCCCTCAACCAAATGTTATGAAACTTATACACAATGCTTATAATCACAAAACGGTATTAACTACGTGAATCCTGCATCTGTATGTGATAGTTGACTCATGCATATTTACAAGCGGGGCATCTGTGACCCATAGACACATTCTCCATTTATTCAAAGTACCACTTTTATTTTATTAGCCACTATAAATGAAATTCTCTAACTGAATAATTCAAAGTGGATATCTTGATCGCAAAGACTTTTTGTACCTATCTTTGTAATGGTCCAAGGACACAGTTATAGTCCTTAGGTTTTCGTTCAATATAGTCCCTAGTGTGAACAGTGTATAACTTGCACTTTTTTTTTTTTCATACACTTTTCCAATTTATTTCTTGATATTTTATGCATGAAATATTAAGTAAGGGGATGAAATTACATGTCGAAAAAATTTGGGTACTGAAGCGTTATGTTAAGTACTGATTTGGTCCAGTTAAAAAAGGTCAAAAATTAGAATGTCTGACGCTGTCAAACTGAATTTTAGCCCCCTAACACAGAATTGTCAATATTTTGAGTTAGAGCTGGTAGAAGTTTCTATAATTTTGATATTATTTGTATCAATAGTAGTACACTACACTGTAAAAATCTTTTGAGATAGAGCAGGTGCGATTTTTTAATTTGTCTAAATTTTGAATTTATTGTCTAAAAGAAATGCACTACGAAATAACTGTGTTCTCGGGCCTAATGGTAAGTTGAAACCATTTGGATGACTGTTATTGAATATTTTGTTACAGATGATGAGAGATATGTTCCACTTGGCGACTTATCACCGAATTTGTGCCAGCCATTATCAATATCAAGTGTGTTACTTGTTACAATTGTCCTTAGTTTTGTTTTTATTTGTTTTGTGTTGATTTTATGTAGTTGTCTATGTTGAAATTTTCGCTATTTTATATCAAATTTTGTTGTTTTCTACCGGTAACTGTCTTTTCTTGTATCCTTTGTTAAGGTAAGGAAATCCACTTGTACATGTATTGAATTTACATGAAGATTATTTGGTCGTGTACGCTGAATCAGGATCCTGTGATCCCTTCAAATGAACGATAGACAATAAGTTATCAAAGTTCTCGAATCAACACCATATACTAATTATTATAAATCATAAAGACATGTTTACTCCGCCACATTCTGTGTGTGCATGTCCCAAGTCAGGAGCCTGTAATTCAGTGGTTGTCGTTTGCTGCTGTATATCATATTTGTTTTTCGTTTTTTTTTTTTTTTTTTTTTGTCACACATGTGGCCGTTTGTGTTTTCTCGTTTACATTTGTCATGTCGGGGCCTTTTATAACTTTGCGTTACGGGTTTTGTTCATTGTTGAAGGCCGAACGGTGACCTGCAGTTACTAACCTGTACGTCATGTGGTCTCTGGTGGAGAATTTTCTCATTGGCAATCATACCACATCTTATTTTATAATGACACAAAAAAAGAACTGTTGTCTTGTATTCCTGTCATACAAGACACTCCAAGCTCATGCACATGAAATACAATATATGATCTAAAAAAAAAATCTTTTAATTTTAGCAAAGTATTAAAAAAAGTCTTATCAGGGGTTTTTAAAAGTTATATTGCATTATTTTCCAGACCGAAACAAAAATTATGAACTTGAAATTTTTTGGGATGGATTATGAGTAAGCAGCAAATCTGAATTTAGAAAAAAAAACTCCCAGTGAAGACTTAAAAGACATTTTTACAAAGTAGTAATTTAGAAAGTGTCCATTTTATTATTGTCCTCGTGAAGTTAAAGACTATTTAAAAGAAATTTTTATTTAGACATTACGCAGAATATTTTTTTCACATTAATATAACGTTATGTCCCGCGAAGGATGAAAACGGTACACTCATCTGATGATCGTTCTTTACATCCTCTGGCCTGATACTTTATTTTGTATGCATTTATTTACATATATCGTTAGAAATACCCACGGTTTGATACGGTTTGATAATACCTGATATTTTTGTTATATTTGGTACTAGGTGTTAAACATCCATGCATGATCCGACTTTTCTAATTCAACAAAACTAAGTTATTGTTAAGCTAACGCATTTAAAAGAAAACAGATAGTGAGGACACACAGTCATATGCATCTGGGTAAAACTACATGATCTTTTCTAGTACTCAACTTTCTCGCCCATTTCTATAGTCTACCTATATAGGTATTTTTCTGCATGGTGATCTTATATGTTCCGTGTGAAAAAATTCAGATTCGGGATGTGCGTCATTCCGACAGGAACCTAACTACAACAAATAACCAATGACCAACTAGACGGCAACATACGTCTCCAACAAATGACAGGTGGTTTTACTGAATGTCCAGCTTCAAATCGTCCCTAACCTTTTATATTTGAACGGGCGCACAAGCAAATAATGAATCAACTGCTGGAAAAGAATTTCGGTCAAACCTTATACTGTTATAGAAAACTCAGGTCAAACTGGTGATAGGGGCCGTCTTGAATTCGTGCCTTGTGTTTAAAGCTTCTCTGGGATTTTTTTTATGAAGAACAGCAATAAAAGCGATTTCATGTCATTAATTAATGAATCATTATATCCTGTTTGTTCCATGGTGTCTGATCAGTTTAAGGCTAAATGGCAATTTTTACAATTTCATAATCATGTTTAATTTTAAAATAAAGAAAATTAAAATGTTAAATCATATCGTACATTTAGTTTAGCAAATGTTTAGTGTGTATTCGCAATGGAGGTTTTATAGGAAATATGTCGTATTATTTACGAAACATGAAATTTCTCTAAAAAAGGAGTAATTAAAAGAAATAATCAAGTTTTTCTTGTTTTCAAATTACAATATTGATGTGTGACATAATTTTTTTCTATTCATTTATTTTTGAGTCGTTATTCTCTATTCTGTAAACCCATTCGGAACCTCATTAAAACTACGGATGTATTGTTATTGTTTTGGAAAAAAATGTTTCCTCAATATCCATACAGATTTTGAAAATATGAATGGTTTAAAAACAATATTTTGGACGGTTTGCTTAGCAGTGTTATATCTTATTTTAAACACTCACTGTCGTGGTTATGATGGGATTGGGAGATGCATTGTGAACAGAAGGTATTATTATTACTAAAAGCACAATTTTGATCGTAATGTCATACGCAGATACAAGACTGTCGTTCGGTATATATTGAGAAAAATAATTGTGAGGGAATAAGTAAAGGGGGTCAAGAGTAATCTATTTAGATACACAGAAAAACAAAGAACGTGTCAAAGTGAAAACACTCACGATATGAGGGGCTTTTTAGTCCCCAAACAAAAAGATTCTTAACAAATTTGAGATGTGTTTGCATAAAGTTATGATTCTAAGAAAGCTTACACATTATTGTTATATACAGTACAAGTGGAATTTACGTTGATGAGATAGCAAGCCAACGACACGGACGGTCAACAATATAGGCTTATTTATGTCTGTAGAATTATGTCAAGCCGTTAATATCTCCGGCTAAAGGAAACTTGTTTATAAATCTAATCTAGACCATCAAAAATAGATATACGACTTACAATTTATCTAGAAAAAGAGAAAAACATTGAGGTACAAACATTTGGAAGAATTCTTAATTAATAAACTGTTAGTTTTTCAAAACTAAAATTTCAACTCTTTCATGTGAATTTAATCTCAGAGATGATCTTGATTTTAGAATAATTTTTTTTTATGTTGGTTAAACAGCACATTTCAATCATTAGCTCTGCGCGTTCCTGATAAAAGATTATCTTCAAATAATCTATCGCAGGGCAAAGGACAAAAAATGATTTTGTTTAATAATTTTTGAGGAAATTAAAAAAAATAATGTCATATTTATAGTAAGTTAAGGTATTATGAATGCTTTTTTTAGATAAATTAGATTTAGCTTTGATAAATATTGGCATTTTTGTATTTCATGCAAAACAATTTAAACACATGATGTTGAAAACAAAACCCAAAATTCACCTGACAAAAAGCTATGTATTCTTTTCGGAGTACACGGGTGGTCTTTAAAGACAACCACACTGTGCAAAGATGTCTTTTGGATGTCGAAAACATACAGTTTTGATAATTGTCTTTTTCTGCTTTCATTCAAAACAATATAAAGCCAAAATGGTATTGAGTTTTGTTTTGTTTATGAAATGCAGGCAGAATTGAATTATTCAATTATAAAATTACCTTTGTTAGTGAGCTTATTAAACATGATACAAAGTTCCGAATGTAATAATTAAGGTAACAGTATGCTCGTCTTTTATTTTGCTTTTAAAATCTGATGCAATGTACTCAAAATCATACATTATGCTTTCAATGAGGACTCAATCCTTTGCTTAAGATTTTTGTTTCTTATTCTCTCTATACGTACAATTCATCAAGTAGTGAATGACCTAACATATTTAATCTATACAAATGTATGATTAAACTTTCAGGAAAGTTTGCTGCTCATCTTTCGAGTGGAAGAATGGAACGTGCACACGTATGTTACTGTCGAATTAATTCAGTTTAATCATGACTTTTTTAGCAACCGTTTGTGAACTTTTTATGCACCTGTCCTGAGTAAGGAGCCTGTTGTTCAGTGGTTGTCGTTTGTTGGTGTGGTTCATAGGGTTTCTCGTTTTAATATAGATTAGACCGTTGATTTTCCTATTTGAATTGTTTTACACTAGTCATTTTGGGGCCTTTATAGCTTGCTGTTCGGTGTGAGCCATAGTTCCGTGTTGAAGGCCGTACTTTGACCTATAATTGTTAACTTTTATACATTGTGACATGGATGGAGAGTTGTCTCATTGGCATTCATACCACATCTTATTTATATTATATTAGTAGGACAGCCTAAATTGAAAACTAGATTTTAAGCTAGTTTGTGATTTTCAACAATTATTGCAAACGATTTCTAGGATTACTGTGCGCTAGTAAATAACGCGAATGTGTAGCCAAAGAGGAGATTGTGACAATGCCATCTGTTAAAATGTACCTGAAAATGAGATACAATCATTTATGAAAGAGTAAAACAATCGTCAACAACTAAAACATAACAGAAGTATTTCAATATTTCACAGAAAAATGTTTTAAACTGCAAAAACAAGAAAATGATAAATAAACAGCATTAATCATACGTTTGCAATTCAGTGCATACATTTTATTTTGTTATTAAAGTCTCATTTTTTTTTTGGAAATGAAATACATTTATAAATTGTAAGTCAATGTCACATAAAACGAGAGCCCTTTTGTATTCAAATGACATATAAACCTGTATACACAGAATTATAAGAGACGATTTAAATGTATAGATATAGTACATTAAACAATATGATCATAGTACTATTTACAGTATATTTAATTTCTACGCATTCTTGAAATTAAATAACAGATTTTGGCACACACGATTGTGTCATATTTACATCTGGAAAAACAAAATTAGTTTTGGTTGTCATCTTAGTTATTAGAATTTTCATCAACATTTTCAACATCATAAAATAAATGGTTTCCTAAATTGCGATAAAGAAGACATCTACACAAAACATGCGCTTCGTTTTCAATAAAACCCTCACATACAACTCATACTAATTTTGTTTGTTTGTTAAAACGTTATTTTTATCTCCCAATTTAAATCCTCGGCGGGCTACATCACATCTGAATTTCCGCGGCGCTTGTGTGACTTAACAGGAGAAGTGTTTTCAGTACTTCCAGTTATTATATTAATATATGTTTTCTTACTGCATGTTTCAAACAATTACATCGACTTCACCAAATATCGTCACTCTAACAGAAAACAAAAGATTTTTTTTGTAGAAATATTTTAGAAATAATTTTGTTGTTATCTCATTTAAACATAAACAAATTTAATATCAAGAAAAAATTGACTGTATCGAAGGAAAGTATTTTCAAAGAAACCTTGTTTTAATGAATTTTAATATAGCTTTCCTTTAAGATGAGAAAGCTTTCGATATCCAACAATATTAACGATAATATAAGTTAGATTTTCATGGCAGACAGCAACCAACGCTAATAATTGAATTACTGGCTGACTGGCTCATGACTTGGGACCGGCACATATAGTATGCAGCAGGATTAAAATATGTTTATGAGCGTTCAAGTTGCGTAATTATGAAAAAGAAGATGTGGTATGATTGTCAATGAGACAACTCTACACAAGAGACCACAATGACACAGAAACTAACAACTATAGGTCACCGTACGGCCTTCAACAATGAGCAAAGCCCATACCGCACAGTCAGCTATAAAAGGCCCCGAAATGACAATGTAAAACAATTCAAGCGAGAAAACTAACGGCCTAATTTATGTACAAAAATGAACGAAAACAAATATGTAACACATAAACAAACGACAACCACTGAATTACAGGCGCCTGACTTGGGACAGGCACATACATACAAAATGTGGCGGGGTTAAACATGTTAGCGGAATCCCAACCCTCCCCTAACCTGGGACAGTGGTGTAACAGTACAACATAAGAACGAACTATAAAAATCAGTTGAAAGAGGCTTAACTCATCAGACGGATTAAAATACAAATACTTCAAATACAAGTGGACGTGGCTGGGTACTTGTACATCCAAACAACATAAAGACACTAAATACAGATCTGAGAGTACTCGCAGTTACTGACACTAGTTCAAAGCCACTAACAACTAATAAAAAAAATCATGCATCTAAGACTAAATACCCGTTTCAAAGAATCCAATAAAGACTAACTATGAATTTTTTTTTGGTGTTGTGTTTGCATATATGTACCGTTCATTTTGCTGATACTTCTTTCAGTTTGTAACCGTCAAATTGACCGGATTTGTCAATTCATTTTTAGAATCTTCTTTTCATCCAACTGTTTCACAATTATATTGGAATACCATTGTTCGAACGAATTTTGCATGTGATTTTTTACTACCTTCTGAACGCTTACTTTTGGCATATTATATATTTACCGATATAGATCTTCCCACCTTATAATAAAAGATCGTTCCTGAAACGCGTAAGCTATTAATTAACATGTAGCGAAAACATTAAAATGAAAGGAACTTATTGTATCGACTAAATTCGCAAAATTAAATATCTCGTAAAAATAACTAGATTTACTGTATAGCATATATGCTCACGTGAAGCTTAAAACCATATTTGAGGACGCTCTGAGCCTCTAGTTTGTAATCATTGAGAAAATGCAACCAACATTTATACATATATAAAATAAGGAAATTTGGTATGATTGCCAATGAGACAAATATCCACGTAATTTAATGAGGTGCATGGATATAAACAATTATAGACAATCGTTCGGCCTTCAACAATGAGAAAACCCCACACCGCATAGTCGGCTATAAAAGACCCCGGCATGACAAATATGAAATAATTCAGTTGAGAAGGCTAACGGTCTGATTTTAAAGCAAACCAATTTACGAGAAAAAAATATGATAGACATGAACCAACGACAACCACTGAACTACAGGCTCATTACTTGGGACAGGAACACAGAGAATGTGGCTATAATATGTAGAGTATATATGTAAAAGCAGGAAAAGAAAAATTAATTGATACACTAGGGACATAATTGATTGAACAAATATTAAATAACTAAAGTCCTGGTGTTTTTATTTTAAATCTGCTTTACTGTCCGACTAAAACGTTAAGAGGTTGTGTAGGAAGTATTACATCTCCAACTGACTAACTTCTGCTGTAATTCAACTGATGTTTTTTGTGTGGCCTTATAAGATGTTTATATTTGTTTACAAAATAATGTTATAATTGTGCAGTTTAGAAATCACTGGAACAATCATAGATACTGATGGAATGATTACAACTTTCTATTTGACTTAAATAATTATTCCGCAATGATCATAATAAACGATGCGTAATTTAAACTTCAACAGTATTCTAGAAGTTTCCGCTCTACAGTTTTCTAGGAGTTTTTCTTCTACGGTGTTCTAGAAATTTCCGTGACAACTATATATAAATAAACACCAAAGTAAAATTCAGAATGGAAATGGGGAATATGTCAAAGAGACAACAACCCGACCAAAGAGCAGACAACAGCCGAAGGCCACCAATGGGTCTTCAATGCAGAGAGAAAATCCCGCACCCGGAGGTGGTCCTCAGCTGGCCCCTAACTAAAATTGTGTGCTAGTTCAGGGAAAATGGACGTCACACTAAACTGCAAAACATATAAATGAACTAAAGTTAAAAAACATACTAGACTAATAAAGGCCAGAGGCTCCTGACTTGGGATAGGCGCAAAAATGCGGCGGGGTTAAACATGTTTTGTGAGATCTCAACCCTTCCCCTATACCTCTAGCCAATGTAGAATAAAGAAACACATAGCAATACGCACAGTAAAACTCAGTTTAAAAAGTCCGAGTCCGATGTCAGAATAGGTAACAAAAGAAACTAAGCAAAATGACAATGATACATAAATGAACAAAGGACTATTAGCAGTTGCTGACATGCCAGCTCCAGACCTCAATTAAACTGATTGAAAGATTATGTCTTCATCATATGTAAAATCAAGTACAATCCCTCCGTTAGGGGTTTAGTATCATACCATCATAAAATATATGAGAAGAACATAACCCGTATAGACTTTCAGATTAGACATTAATATACTTGGAATCTCAAAATATCTCTGGAGTTGTTGGACTGACACTTTTATTTACGTTAACTACATCATACTAGATTATTAAGAGAGAATTCGGATAAAGAAAAACAAAATATATTTTAACAGTTAAAGTTGACATTTCTATTTTTGTAATATTTCTAGTAAAATTATATATGAAAATCTTGTTAAATTTTATTGTTGATTTGTGTAGTTTGTTGGCTTAAATTTAAAGGTGTTTTCTGGCCGTAATATAATGTTTGCACATTTTGTAACATCCTAGATGACATGGAACTATATGTCCAGTTAAAGTTCAAAACTTCAATTGTTATTGATATATTCAATACATTTAAAAGACAATTTGAATAATGTTTGTTTAAAATTGCTTTTAAAAGTAAAATAACAAAGATACCGCATAGAAGTCTAAGGAAAATTCAAAAGACCCTTATCAAATGGCAAAATAATGGTAAAGATAATTTCTTAACCAACCATTTTTGAAGATATAAGACAAATATTACATAGCATCCTTTTCGGTAGAAATTTGTGTTGGTTGAGGGTAAGTGTCCTTATAATTCATCTTTTTAATAAATATTTCAAATTTGCCAAAATTTACCAGAATTGCAGATGTAGAAAATGAAAGGATATGGAGTAAATGTACATGGGACAAAATTGCACACAATACATAGAAAACATAGAAAATTATCAACGAACAGGGCTTTTATTCCTGTTCTTCATCTTGACAGTTGATGTAGGTCATCTTTAGGCGTCTATAATTTCATAATATGTTCGGAACATCTCCAAAATGGTGTTTAAACCTCAATGTTTCCACACGCAATAACTACGGGTTTGAACAAATTCTGATTTTAAAGCAAACCAATTTACGAGAAAAAATATGATAGACATGAACCAACGACAACCACTGAACTACAGGCTCATTACTTGGGACAGGAACACAGAGAATGTGGCTATAATATGTAGAGTATATATGTAAAAGCAGGAAAAGAAAAATTAATTGATACACTAGGGACATAATTGATTGAACAAATATTAAATAACTAAAGTCCTGGTGTTTTTATTTTAAATCTGCTTTACTGTCCGACTAAAACGTTAAGAGGTTGTGTAGGAAGTATTACATCTCCAACTGACTAACTTCTGCTGTAATTCAACTGATGTTTTTTTGTGTGGCCTTATAAGATGTTTATATTTGTTTACAAAATAATGTTATAATTGTGCAGTTTAGAAATCACTGGAACAATCATAGATACTGATGGAATGATTACAACTTTCTATTTGACTTAAATAATTATTCCGCAATGATCATAATAAACGATGCGTAATTTAAACTTCAACAGTATTCTAGAAGTTTCCGCTCTACAGTTTTCTAGGAGTTTTCTTCTACGGTGTTCTAGAAATTTCCGTGACAACTATATATAAATAAACACCAAAGTAAAATTCAGAATGGAAATGGGGAATATGTCAAAGAGACAACAACCCGACCAAAGAGCAGACAACAGCCGAAGGCCACCAATGGGTCTTCAATGCAGAGAGAAAATCCCGCACCCGGAGGTGGTCCTCAGCTGGCCCCTAACTAAAATTGTGTGCTAGTTCAGGGAAAATGGACGTCACACTAAACTGCAAAACATATAAATGAACTAAAGTTAAAAAACATACTAGACTAATAAAGGCCAGAGGCTCCTGACTTGGGATAGGCGCAAAAATGCGGCGGGGTTAAACATGTTTTGTGAGATCTCAACCTCCCCTATACCTCTAGCCAATGTAGAATAAAGAAACACATAGCAATACGCACAGTAAAACTCAGTTTAAAGAAGTCCGAGTCCGATGTCAGAATAGGTAACAAAAGAAACTAAGCAAAATGACAATGATACATAAATGAACAAAGGACTATTAGCAGTTGCTGACATGCCAGCTCCAGACCTCAATTAAACTGATTGAAAGATTATGTCTTCATCATATGTAAAATCAAGTACAATCCTCCGTTAGGGGTTTAGTATCATACCATCATAAAATATATGAGAAGAACATAACCCGTATAGACTTTCAGATTAGACATTAATATACTTGGAATCTCAAAATATCTCTGGAGTTGTTGGACTGACACTTTTATTTACGTTAACTACATCATACTAGATTATTAAGAGAGGAATTCGGATAAAGAAAAACAAAATATATTTTAACAGTTAAAGTTGACATTTCTATTTTTGTAATATTTCTAGTAAAATTATATATGAAAATCTTGTTAAATTTTATTGTTGATTTGTGTAGTTTGTTGGCTTAAATTTAAAGGTGTTTTCTGGCCGTAATATAATGTTTGCACATTTTGTAACATCCTAGATGACATGGAACTATATGTCCAGTTAAAGTTCAAAACTTCAATTGTTATTGATATATTCAATACATTTAAAAGACAATTTGAATAATGTTTGTTTAAAATTGCTTTTAAAAGTAAAATAACAAAGATACCGCATAGAAGTCTAAGGAAAATTCAAAAGACCCTTATCAAATGGCAAAATAATGGTAAAGATAATTTCTTAACCAACCATTTTTGAAGATATAAGACAAATATTACATAGCATCCTTTTCGGTAGAAATTTGTGTTGGTTGAGGTAAGTGTCCTTATAATTCATCTTTTAATAAATATTTCAAATTTGCCAAAATTTACCAGAATTGCAGATGTAGAAAATGAAAGGATATGGAGTAAATGTACATGGGACAAAATTGCACACAATACATAGAAAACATAGAAAATTATCAACGAACAGGGCTTTTATTCCTGTTCTTCATCTTGACAGTTGATGTAGGTCATCTTTAGGCGTCTATAATTTCATAATATGTTCGGAACATCTCCAAAATGGTGTTTAAACCTCAATGTTTCCACACGCAATAACTACGGGTTTGAACAAATTTATAAAATGAACTAGACTAAGTGTGGGTTAATTGGTTGTACCCCTTTTAAACCATGTGATTTTTAACATTCGGTTTACATACGTTGTACTTAGGGAGTAGTCAGGTGAAATAAAAAAAATCTTGAATTTAAAATTGATACTTTAAATCAGTAAAGGATTAATTTATTTAGTTAAGGAACAAAATAAGCTAAAATATTGATAGGTTATGGAACTCCTTTTGGAGATACTTGATTTTTTTTAAATGGTGGGAAAAGGCTTACTCGGACTTTCATCTTATATTTAGCATTGACATTATTTGGGTCTTAGATTGTAAGAAAATAAATCTAGAGTCTGCTTAAATTTTGGTAATGACCTTATATGCGCTATTGAAGTCCTCTGTGACATGAAAATTTGGTGATATGGGGCTAAATAGTTTACCCTGTATTGAATGAAAAAACTCGAGCAGTCCGAACATTCCTAAAACTGAAATAACAACATCCTTAAGAAAATTCATAAGCCTTATTTTGTCTTGATTGATTAACAGTACAAATATTTGTGTTTGAGACAATTTCACATTTCCTGAAACCATTTATATTATCTAACAAGTACTTGATATTTGCAGGTGGCTACTAAGATAAGATAAGAATTTTATTAATCTAATCAAGAACCCATAAAGGGCATCATTTACAACAATATTATGCACAATATGATTGGAAAAAGAAAACTAGATCCTAATATAATACTATCATATTATGAACAAAATCAGAGCCTAACACATCATGTGTCTTACATAACTATTACAATAATTCCATAATAATTAAATATTATTTTATATATTTTGTATCCACCTGGATCTTATTTCTAAACACTTAATAATATAATTGCCTAGGCACATAAGAGTTGGTAAATGCTCATTTGTGAACAGCCAGAAATATTTTTTTATCCTTGGGTAATTCTTTAAAATTAGTACAAAAACTGTTTACTTTATCCCATAATAATTTTCTCTGTTCGTGATACAAAGGACAACTTACTGTAAAATTGGTCTCATCTTCAATAGAATTTGATCCATGTGATAGGCAGTGATGACATAGACGCTGAGTTCTCTCTATGTATTTTTTACTATATCTATCTTTCTCAATTTTAAGATCATGTGCACGTATTCTCATTTTACATATAGCTCTTCTTATATTAAAATCTTTAATTAATAAATAAGCCTCCTTTACGAAGTCAGTCTTGAGGTTGAAATAATTTTTCTAATTTACTTTTACCTTGTGATAAGGTATCAGATCTTTTGACCACTCAAAATTTTTTAAAACTGTTACAAAGTTTACATTTTACAAATTTAATTAATTTATTGAGCTTTGTATTCAAATTTTGTATATCAAGTGATTGAAGGACATATCTCATAGATGAATACCAACAATTAATGTTTCCTGCATCTAAAATTTTATTACAAACATAAGCATCATAAAGTAACCCATCGTCCAATCTGTTAAGCCTATGTACATATTTTACCATAGATATAATGACAGAAAAATAAAGAGGCAATCTTGCAACCTCTGATAACACTGCCAAATGTGAGGCTTTTATTAACACCAAGAATATATTTTAGATACCTGAAATGTGATTTTTCCAAATAATCATTTATGTAAATTAATTCAAATAGATAATCACTTTTTTTCTTGCAAGCAGCAAAGTTAATCTTAAATGTACCCCAAATTTCACTACAATATAATAAAATTGGTTTTATTGTGTGATCATATAAATGAATTGCAGTATCAATACTTGGATTACAAGCTGACATGGATTTTTGTAGTTTAAATTTTGCCTTTAAGGACTTTTTGAATAGCTCTTCTCTTCCCTGCTGAAAAAGACAACTAGGAGTAAAGACTATCCCTAAATATTAATATCTGTTAACACATTCTATAGCCTCATTATCTAAACAAAGTGATTCCTTCAAAAAATTTCCAGGCTTGTTAAAAATTAAAACTTTTGTTTTGGACAAGTTTACATCTAGACACCAATCAATACAATAAGTATGCAGTTTATCAAGTCGGTTTTTAAGACCCTGTTTAGTGTTTGATAATATAATAATGTCATCGGCGTACATAAGACAATCAATTCTACGCCCATTGATATAAACAGCATCTGGACTCGGCTCAAATCTTGCAGGCAGATCGTTAATGAAAAGCTTAAATAAATTTGGGCTTAGAACTTCCCCTTGCCTTACCCCAACTAGCGAGCTGAATGATGGCGTTAATACATTGCCCACTTTCACTGACATTTCATTTTTTCTGTACATATCTTTTAAAATAGTATAAAATTTTCCAGATATGTTATTTTCCAATAATTTGTATCTAATACTACAGTGTATGATCCTATCAAAAGCCTTTTTAAAGTCCACAAAGCAAGCATAAATTTCCCCCTCTTTTCTGTTAGTATATTTATCTAATATGGTTTTAAGCACAAATATATGGTCAGATGTTCTACTCTTTTTTGAAAAACCAACCTGACATGGATGACTTATATTATTTTTATCAAGATGAATGTCAAGTCTTTTATTAAGAATATTGTTAAATAATTTTCCAATGCATGAATTAATTGCTATGCCTCTGTAATTTTCAGGTTTACTAGAACTCCCTGCTTTAAACAATGGACATAAATAAGACAATGGCCATTTGCGAGGGTATGTTCCAGAGCAGAACATCAAGTTAAAAAGTTTCTGCAAAACAGGTGCAAAATAAAATATACTACCCCCTGATTTCAATATCTCGTTTGGGATACCATCTAGTCCTGCAGCTTTATTATTCTTTAGTTTATTTGTAGCATCCAAAATTTCTTTTAGGGTTATTTTGTAATCCAGTTCACAAAAAGTTTGATTTTTTTCTAAATTTTTTACTTTCTTGTTAATTTCCTCTAATCTGTCTTTAAATTTGTCAGAGTTGAGATTTAAAGATTAAAAATATGAAAACCAGACGTTAGTTTGAATAGAATGTTCTGGACCATCCGAATTGTCTTCTTTTAATTCTTTGATGAGATTCCAATAACTCTTTGGATTATTATCCCTTAGATTATCCAGACTGTCAAGAATGTTTTGTTTAAATTTCCTTTGTTTATATTTACGTAGCTTATTATACTCTCTATAACATTTATAGTAAAACCCTTTTATAATTGGGTCCCAGGGAAATTTTGATAACAGCTCACCTTTAGAAATAAGGTTTTTACGTTTCTGTACCAGGTCTTTGTCAGACCATTTTTTGTTTTTGTATTTACGTACAACTTTGTTCTTGGTTTTACGGAATATTAAACATTTACTGGCAGCATTATCTATTATATCAAAACATTCATTAGCTGCCTTCTCAATATATTCCTCTGAAAGATTAAATTTTGTTTCTAAAAATTTTTTAATACTGTTTCTAATAATTGGCTGACAATATATATTTTCCTGGAAATAAAATAGTATTGTCTTGCTCTATAGCTTTATGTGAGTAACTAGCTAACAGGCCAAATGTCAGTTTACAGTGACAGTCTGACAGAGTTGATAAAACATCAGCAACATGAAAAAATACAGTATCTTCAATCAAGTCTTCCGACATGATAACATAGTCAACCACACTACTAGCTACTGCTTTTATACAAGTGTATTTACCATAAGAATCGCCCCACATTCTCCCAATTAAAAGACGTAATTTGGACGCAATACACAAGTCCAGAAGCTATTTACCTCTTGAATCTACTTTCATATCATAACTACATCTCTTTTCTTGAATAATATCACAACTATAAGTATCATACATTGGTATATGTGTATCATTAACATCATTTATTATGAAATCTGGCTCTGGCCTTGTCCTTGCATTTAAGTCCCCACACAATATAATACTACCTTGATGACTAAAAATTATAATACCTGTTTCTATGTTTTCTAGTGTGTCATCTTCTGATTGATCAGCATAAAATGAAGTAGCTGGTATAATATATGCCAAACATAGGAATATATCTGTACTTAGATTAATGTTTATCAAATTGCAACCATTGATAATCTTTACATCTATTTATCAAAATCTTGATGCCCTTGCGAACTTCATATTTGATCAAAATACCTACATGTGTAGCCCCATAGTATCTAGAGTTAGCTGATTGTGGTCTACAAATAGGGTAATAGTTAAAACCCTCAATATTGACTGTAGTGTTATAACCTACATGGGTCTCATTTAATAGCATAACATCATATTTTCTTATCTCTTGAAGAAAAAGGGGATTTGTTATTTTATCATGTGCTTTGAAATAAGCCCACCTATGTTCCAAACACAAAATGTTATGTTGTGAAAAAAATTATTTTTCTTTTGACTGGTCATAATTGCTTTTTAAGTAGTAATCTTTTAAAATTCCCTCTCACCACTGGTTAATTGTACAATAATCTTTTATTAACTTTGACAGTCAGTTTTGGGCAGGTAATATGAATATGAAATCCTTGTAAAGTAATAAAACTCTTTTCCCTCTTATGAAATAACAAATTCCTCTAACTAAGGAAAGGCAAAAATGAAATTATCTTTTTTTGTCCTATATAAATGACAATTTAAGTTTAGATAAAATAGAAAGCAAAACAAAATCTAGCTACAATTGTTTACAATATATCAAACAAAACTTAATTATAACTGGCAACTTTATCTTCTTTAATAAGAAAAGCTAAATACAAATGTATCAGCATATTAAGGCTACCCGTACCCACGACCCCGACTTTGATAATTGTTATAAGTGTTATAACCGCGACCACGATATCCACCACGTCCACGATATCCGCCTCTTGATCCGTTATTCAGGTTAACATTGCTGTTATAAAAAGGTCTACGTTTTGGTAGATCTAGTGCTTCATCAACTATATCCCGAATATTTGCTGCAAACACATTTACACCTTGATCTGAAAGGTGATATTTATTATCCTCACTAAGAAATCTAGGGATTAAAGAAAGACTTTTAGAACAAATTGTTTAACAAGGAATATAAATCCTGCAATGTTTTTCGTTCTTGAATGATTAGTGTTATAGTCGTGGAATCGCAACTGTATTATGTCAATGTTACAATGTTCTGCTTAGGTTCAATAGTTTTCATGTTTTTTTTTTACTACATTTGTACATAGATATAAGAAGATGTGGTATGAGTGCCAATGAGACAACTCTCCATCCAAGTCAAAATTTATAAAAGTAAACCATTATAGGTCAAAGTACGGTCTTCAACACGGAGCCTAGGCTCACACCGAACAGTAAGCTATAAAGGGCCCCAAAAATTACTAGTGTAAAACCATTCAAACGGGAAAACCAACGGTCTAATCTATATAAAAACGAGAAACGAGAAACACTTATGAACCACATCAACAAACGACAACTACTGAACATCAGATTCCTGACTTAGGACAGGTGCAAACAAATGCAGCGGGTTTAAACGTTTTAATGGTACCAAACCTTCACCCTTTTTCTGAAACAATAGTGTAACATCACAACATAGCAAGACACACTATAAAATATCAACTGAAATAGCTTAACTCAATCAAAGGACATATTAACACCATTGAACATACACTGAACAAATAAATTTGACCTATGATACAATGTAAATTCAAAATAAATAAACTAAGGGAAGAATAATAAAAGTAACATGTTATATAGGTATGAAATGTTAAACAATTTAAGAAAAACAATATGCTCGAACAAAAATATCAGCCATTTGCAATAACTTAAAACACAGGTAAATGAAAATAATTTTGTTGTTAGGTATACGTGTACAGTTACAAAAGAGAAAGGAAATATTTTAACAAAATAAATAATTTTGATGTTCATAGTACGAAGTGGAAATTTATACTAGTACCAAACACTTATCAAAGCTGGTATATAGACCAGATATAACCCTGAATAACATTAAATAACAAAAAAAAGCATTACAATTAGTATCAACAGGTCAAATAAACAAGAAAGTACGATTTGAGAGTACTCGCAGTTACTGACAGCTAGTTAAAAGCCAAAACAATTAATAATAAAAAATCATGCATCAGAGACTAAAATCAACTAAAACAAATCCCAGGGATTTAGTATTTTAACGTCATGGACAGTCAAAGAAGACATGACTTGTGCAATGCCAAAAATAAATGTATCGACAGACAGTAGGATAGTTAGGAGTTTAACCTCTTTATAGATTAAAACGAACGTGGGTGTGTCTTTAAACATCCCGTTTGAAAAGAATACAAATTTAGTTATGTTTTAATTTGCTGATGACAAAATCGATATAAGTGTAAATGTAAACTATATTCAGAGATCTAATTACAACATTGGTAAGATAACCTGAACTAATAAGTTTATTTAAAGGTTCGATGAGTTTACACGGATCACATAGTGATTTCCGCGCTTTAAGTACAATATTACCGTAAAATTTAGGATGTGAAATACCGTTTTTAATCAGTTTTCTACAGGTACAGCCAAATTTACTAATCAAATCTTTGTATTTATGAAAGAACTTAGCAAAAGTTTTACGTAATTTATGGTAACGAAATCCCTGACTTAATAATTTACTAGTGATGCATTGATTACGTTCGTTAAAATCTATGACATCACTACACACACGGGCATAACGAACGAGTTGGGATATATACACACCGTATGATGGAGCCAAAGGAACATCGCCGTCTAAAAAAGGAAAATTAACAATAGGGAATGAAAAATTGTCTCTTTTGTCGTAAATTTTCGTATGGAGTTTTCCTTTAGAGATTGAAATGTCCAAGTCCAGAAAAGGACAACTACTGCTGTTTATGTTAGATTTAGTTAAAGTAAGTTCTATTGGGTAAATTTCGGTAGTATATTTAGAGAACTCTGGATTATTTAACGAAAAAATATCATCTAGATAACGGAAGGTATTGTTGAATGTATCAACCAAATGTAACAATGACGTGTCTTTACTGAGTTTGGTCATAAACTGAGATTCATAGCAATACAGGAATAAAACTGCTATTAAAGGGGCGCAGTTAGTGCCCATAGGAAGACCTACTACCTGTCGATACACTTTATCGCCGAAACGTACATATATGTTGTCCAGGAGAAAATTTAAAGCTTTAATCATATCTTCACATTTCCAGTAAGTGTATCTAGCATACTTTCCTTTTCGTTACAGAAAAAGGCTTTAAACGAGTTACAGCAAATAAATTTGTAATGAGATTTTCAAAAGACCATTTAATTAAATATGAAAACTTTTCTTGATAAGATTGTGTGGAAGTGTAGTATAGAGAGTAGAAAATCATAACTGTCAACAGAATTAAAAGGACCATCAAAAGCATGTATTTTATCTAAAACCTCTAAAGAATTTTTAACACTCCAAAAATAATTAATACCATTATTTTCATAAGCTTTATTACAAAAGTTAATAACAAGTTCTTTGATAGTAGTAAGGGAGGTAGTTAGAAGAACTGATAGATTGGTAGTAGAACACTTACTAGATGCGGAGATGAAACGGAATTAAATGGTTGTTTGTGCAATTTAGGTAACCAGTACATAGTAGGGACTTTCAAATGTTCGGAAGAAGCTTTAAGCTGGGTAGTGGCAGTGATATGCTTGTTTACAATTTGACTCTCTGTGGAGCGTACATATGAAAATTGCTATAAAATTCTTCGGGAATGCGATTGCATGGTTAGACTTCTGTGCTTAGTATTAATTTTAATTTAAGTGAATAAATATTCAATTTTCATGCTCTTATAACGTAATCCAAAAAATCTGACGCATGAGGGAACACATATTTGCATGTACTAATGCATTACACATTGCAAGTATGGAAAGGACTACACAAGTAGAAAATATTAAGTAGAATTGTTTCACCAATGCACAGCTATTGTTTTACTCTTTATTTCCATATAGAAGTTTTGTTTACAGGATGTTTAATAGGCTTCAATTCAGAAATCAATTCAAAATGCAAACAATGTACAAATGGAATGTACGGCCGGAAATGTGGAAAAACTTGTTCGTGTAACAGCAATGAAAGGTAATAAATATGTGTTGAGAAATATATGATTTTAATTTCAAGTTAACTGTATGATAAGACTGAAACAGCCAACTGAGTACTAGTACTTAAAACGGATGCATAAGCTAAAGCAAATAAATATTCATGTAAAGAACCTGCATACATGAACTTGATTATTCCATTCAAATATGATAACAGATAATATAGATACCAAACATAAAAAAAAAAACGAATGCATGACCCGTTATTAAATCTAAAAGTATTCTATAGTCGACAAAATTAGCGGAACATGAAAATAAAAAAAAATAAAAAAAAAAAATCGAGAAACTATTGTTATATGTGTCATTAAGATATAATCAACATTTAATTTAGGAAAATAAGTAATGCTTTTATTATACAATTGTAAACGAGGAAAAATGAAGATGGAATTATCAAGTCGCATTATTCGCAATAATAAAAATCTTAATAATTTCTGAAATTACAGTAGTTATTTTCACTTTTCGTCTGCATACTATACTTTATTCTTATCATATTAAAGAACAACTTTTACTTAACGTGTTCTATTGCTTGCTTTTCATACAACTATATAGGTGTCATCACGTACACGGATGTATTTTTGATGGTCAGACAACCAACAGAAACTATGAAGATACAGATTTTCATGTAAGCCCTCGCCTATCTATCACTACATACATATATGTAGTAATTTATCAAAATTTGGGAGATTTATAATTTATAAACTTAAGAAATAAAACAATATTCAAATACAAACATTAACATGATATTTGTTGATTAAATTACTTGTATATAAAAAAAAAAAAAAAAAAAAAAAAAAAAAAGATGTGGTATGATTGTTAATGAGACAACTATCCACCAGAATTAAAATGAAGTGGAAATAAGCAATAAAAGGCAACCGTTCGAACTTCAACAATGAAAAAACCCCATACCATATAGTCGGCTATAAAAGGCATGTTTACAGTATTTGCAAGAAATAATTTTTACTATTCACCAGATAAGATATAAATTTATGTTAACTAGACATAATTAAATTTTATTTTCAGATATAAAAAAAAGCACACCATCTGTCAAAGGCAAAGAAGAAAGCGACATTATTATTTGTGAGTACATATATATATATATGACCTTTTCAATAGTATGACTTAGAACCATGCCAATTCCATGAGTCATTAAACAAGAGTATAATCCCCCTACCCCGAGTTTGGAATATTCAATTCAAAAAATTTAAATGCAAAAATTCAAAATTCACAAAAATTCGATTATTCAAAAATCGAAAAAAAAAAAAAAGAAAAAACACCGTATAAAACTTTAACGTCTATAAGAGTGCCTGAAGTAAATCTTGTAACTAAAACGATGGACGAATTTTACCTTTACGTATCGAGCGAGGATTCTCTTTCGCTTTTTGAAAGTAACAACAGTGGCGCATTATGGGTTCAACTTCATAAAAGCTACAGATTGCACGGAGAATGGGAATGTGGACTGCTAGAGTTATCGTTCGTTCAGAAATTTCCGACACCAACGAGATGGTTCTTCTTTTGATCGGACTTTGTGATCGACACGTACGCCCGGGAAATGTCTCAGTCGATACTTCAATCGGCAGGGGTTTTGAACGAAGATATTGCGGACATCGTATATGAAAATTTACCTCCAAGTCACCAGAAACCAATTGTACCAAATCGAATTCTCCTTGAGGGATGATAATCTCAAGGTATGTCCGCCCGAAGGATGACCACCTGTTTTGCATGCTGCATTTTCGCAAGAAACCTATCAGAGGAGATTGTATTCACATGCAGAAAAGGTGAAGATGTTTCGGTTCAACTTATGTCGAAGCGTGTATGCGTGGCCACATGATCTTCTAAGACATATGAAAAACAAACATGCCCAGCAGCAGCAACAGCAGAGGCAGCAGCAGAAGCAGCAGCAGCAACTGCATATTAATTCATTCTCTGATCTTAATGTTGATTGGTAAACGCCAAGTAGCTGACTCTCCTGACATATTTTCACCTGATCTATGATATGTGTCGGAATCTAATACGGTGGCTTTTATGTTGTTTACACACATACACACGGAATAAATGAAAAAAAAAAATATGAGCAAAATTTTTGCTTCAGGCTATCTTATAGACAAAGTTTTATACGGTGGGGTTGGAGGGGGACATATTCTTGTTTAATGAACGTACTTTCAATGCCGACACGTCCTGAAATTGCGGGCGTTCATTCGGGTTGACTCATGGAATTGGCATGGTTCTAAATCATACTGTTATATTCATATCTAAATATGATCAACATGCATCCGTCGTGATTAATCTTTCTTACTTCCGGTGACGTCATAAGGGCGGGGAAAGAGGCCGCTTTATGCCCATATATAAAATACATACCATATATGTGAACGCCTAACGCCTTGAATTGCAGAGATTGTGGTGCACCCTTCTACTAGTACATAAGAATTTAAAAAAAAACAAAACATTCAACTTGCATGATAGATCTCCGAGTTGCATGCTTAATTTCAAAATACAAAAAAGTTTCCTCAGTTGTGTACTTGTAGATAAATATGTCTCGAGGAATATACTTAGAATTATATTTGATGGAATGCCGGCTAACCTTTGATCCAACGTCTATTAGATATATCGTAGACTAGAATACTACATTTAAATGATTTTTTTTTTCACTTAAAAAAAAAAGCACTCATCAATTAAAAAGCAATGCAGGTTAATTCATTTATGTCGTTTTATTTACTAGTACATATTTTATCTTTGTTAATACTTTATAGTTGTTCAAGTAATTTAAATCTTATTCCGGGGATTAGTACCTAAGACTATGAAAAGAAATGTCTGCATGAAATATCGTTTCCCATTTGACGAAAATATAGCAATGTTGGCATGGTTATCGATCAATTTGATTAACATTTTGGAATTATATTCTTTATTTTATTAATTTATTTCAGCAATAACATTGCGGGAACTTATATTTATTATAATCATTATACTTCTGAGTCTGTTTATTTTATATGGATTGTTACAAAAGTATAGGAAAAGACAAAAACGGGCGTTAATAAATCCACTCGATCCTAATGAAGAAGAAACAAATGAGTTCAGACGGGAACACCAAGAAGTTGAAGAGAGAACTGAAAGTGTTTATAACGAAATAGACGAATCAGCTATGAACACTTTACCTTCCAGAAAGTCATTTCATCACTCGTACTTAGAAATAACAAATAGTCCAAGTAGCACAATACACACAATCGCTAATAGCACATCAAACAGCATTTGTTCATCACCACGTTTGTACAGTGCAAAAGGAAGCACCAATGACCTGCACATTTCAATAGGAAGTGAATATTCAGATGGATACCTGCGACCAATGTTTATTGCACAGCTTCAGTCAATGAATACCCGGATTAAACCTCAAGGAACCGTGTTATCAAGCAATAACAATGTAATAAGAATACAAAATGATGGATATGTTTACAAGGAATCTACTTATGCAGGTATCGGTAGATCAATGAGCTATAACAAATTAATGTTGAAAGATGGTAGAAATCAAGCACATGAGATTGGTTTTGTAGATAATCCGATTTACCATGACACAGTGCACCAACATCCCAAATACGCAACATGGTCTTCAAAGAGAAAAACTATATGATTTGTGACACAGAAATAGAAAATGCAGTATAAGTTAAGCAGAATAATTTCATATTATTCATACCAAGGTATCAAAAACAAAATATATTGTTTTATTACATTGGTAGCATTGAATTACATTGATTTCCCAGTCAAATAAAAACTGATAATTTCACATGTGAAATAAACGTGGTTATTTCACTCTCTGACGTCATGCAACAATAGGGGTTGTCAAGACGTCGATAACGTCGGATCAAAACAAATTGTGAATGCGTACAAAAAAGATATAGTTCTTTACATTTTCTACATTAATTTCTTTAAAAAAGCCATTTGCCAATGTAATAAAAAGAATAACTAATCAAAGAATTCAAATATCGAAAAATATTCAACTCGTGACCGAACAACACTGATAATTAACTCATGCGCTACGCTCATTTTTGAATTAATGTGTTGTTCGGTCACTCGTTGAATATTTTTCTCTATCTGAATTCTTCGATTAGTTAAACTATAAATATTTTAATCTATCAGGTTGAATACAGCGATCTATTACATAAATCGCTAATCCAATCG
The DNA here is from genome assembly GCA_017311375.1 of Mytilus coruscus. Lineage (NCBI taxonomy): Eukaryota > Metazoa > Mollusca > Bivalvia > Mytilida > Mytilidae > Mytilus > Mytilus coruscus. Next base: position 56,249,341 of record CM029597.1, read on the forward strand.
CAAAATAAATATTTATCATTTATCGTTGCAGTCATATTTATCCGTTGATTTAGTGGTGTTTAAGGATTGCTTTGTACGAAAGCCACAAAACTTTAACCCTTACCAATCATCAACAGTAAGAATATAGTTGTAACCAAAACCTGCAATGTTATTTGTTATGTTGCTTTTATCACCTCAAAATATTAGACTATATTATACCAGGACACAGAGAAGACCTTGTTTGCTCTCATTGTATAAATTTAGCTTACGTCGTGCAAACATAGACCTCATCTTTCAATCAGTTTAATTGAGGTCTGGGGCTGGCATGTCAGGATTGCTATAAGTCCTTTGTTAATTTATGTATCAATGTCATTTTGCTTAGTTTCCTCTGTTACCTATTCTGACACTGGACTAGGACTTCTTTTAAGCTGAGTGTGTATTGCCGTGTGTTTGTTTATTCTACATTAGCTAGAGGTATAGGGGGAGGGTTGAGATCTCACAAAACATGTTTAACCCAGCCGCATTTTTGCGTCTGTCTAAAGTCAGGAGCCTCTGGCCTTTGTTAGTCTTGTATGTTTTTTTTTTTTTTAATTCTAGTTCATTTATATGCCTCCGAGTTTAGTGTGACGTCCATTTTCACTGAACTAGTACACATTTTTGTTTAGGGCCAAGCTGTAGCCCGACTCCGGGTGCGGGATTTTCTCGAAGTCCCATTGATGGCCTTGTGCTGTTTTCTGCTATTTTGTCGGGTTGTTTCTTTGACACATTCCCCATTTCCATTCTCAAATTTATATGAATTAATAATGTCATACCTAAGCGAAAACGGAAAAATACCGATTAGTTAGTATATATCTGCAAACGTTTAAATAAATATACTTATTAATTTTATCATAATAGTACAGTTATATTTTGATTGTTTCTTCCTCTCTGGATTGTCAAATTATAGGTTTCGTTGTTAGAATGAACATAATGGTAATGTTTTATGAAAAAAGACAGTAAGAAAAGTCATGCATCGAGTAGAGCAATGCTTTGGTTTCTGAATTTGCAAAAAAAAAAAAAAAAACAGTAAGATTCTACAATTCTTTAACATTAACAATTTTATAAAAAAAAAAAGGAAATAATGATCAATTGTGAATTTTTAGTGCATTCGTTAAAATAGTAATGTCACTGTGAAATCATAAGTACACATGTTGCAACTGACATATTGGACCTAAAATAGCCGTTTTACACACAGTCCTCGGTAGAAATGCACAACGATGGTTTCATCGATGACAAAGATCTTGAATATTTGAAACCAGAAAATCCAAAACCGGGCAGATTTTATCTTTTACCTAAAATTCACAAGGCCAATAATCTCACATTAAAGATACAACCGATTATATTAGAAAAATGCAGGCCTTAAATCCACTTCCCTCCGACACGACACTTGTTTCTATGGATGTCACCTCCCTCTACACAAATATTCCACATGCAGATGGCATTGATTCATGTAAAGAAGTTTCGAATTCCAGACCAGTGAAACGCCCACCTACTGAATGCCTGGTCAAAATGCTCACGCTGGTGATGCCCAGCGACAGGTTCTGGAAAGCTTTTGGATAAAGGAACTAAATGTACATCATCCAAACGGCATCAATAAGAAATACTAAGTTTTGTTTTTCATTCATTTTGGAATGTAAATATACACAGACTTCGGAGGAATAGAGACTTCTATATTATTTTTCCTGTGAATGACTTGTATTATGTTACTCACATAACCCCAGTGAATTTAAGTTTCTAGCTCCTATAACATGAACACCAATGATTATTTTAAACAACTAAGAAATATTAAACAAAAACAAATTAGAACTGAACACCATTTATCTGATTTATTTCATTATGAGTATAATGAAAGATATAGCCACAATATTATTTTTCCTGTGAATGACCTGTATTATGTTACTCACATAACCCCAGTGAATTTAAGTTTCTAGCTCCTATAACATGAACACCAATGATTATTTTAAACAACTAAGAAATATTAAACAAAAACAAATTAGAACTGAACACCATTTATCTGATTTATTTCATTATGAGTATAATGAAAGATATAGCCACAAGCACCTGGCAATTTATCCAACACATCACTTCGCAGATGGGATCAAACCCTCTACCATTGTTCCAAGCGGTTAATGGTCCTCCTCAAACAACACTGCGAAGAACATCTCAAAACTCTTACTGGCGAATTTAATACCCTTTTGAATAGCTGCAAAAGAGATCTAACATCTGACAACTGTGATGCTATCAATACTCGCCTTAAAGACATAACAACTATACAATCCAAAAATTTGAGTGAAAGACAAAAACGAAAATTCCGGAGGGATGGCATCGAATATATCCATCCTTCTTTACCATCGGAGGAAAAGAGAAAACGAATAAAACGCTTTAAACGTAGACCACAAAGGATTGATTTACCCTCCAACATTGTGGTCAATCTTTCCAAACACCAATTGACGGAATTGGAAACATCTCTTCTCTCGAGAGGCATTAATTTCTGTCCTCTACCTGCCCCTGTCAATGAAACTAAATTGTCGGAAGACCTTGACAATTTTGCCAGAAGTCTACGCATTAAGGAATATTTCGCGTCGAAGGAGAATAACAACAAAAGCTCGGATAGTGACTCAGATATTTCAGAAGACGAGAACAACTACAAATTTATAAAAAAGAGTTCTTGGATCCCTAGACCGAGCAAAAATGCAACCTTGGAATCATTTATTGACAACTTTAAGTCGGACATTATTAGAAATACCAGAAACTACAATAAACCTTTTGACAATCTTACCAATGAAGAACGGACTGCACTGAAAAACTTACGATCTAACAACAATATTGTCATTAAACCTGCAGACAAAGGCAGTGCAGTGGTTCTCATGGATACATCTGCCTATATTCAAGAGGTTGAGCGACAACTTGGCGATGCAAGGTTCTACCAAAAACTAGACTCTGATCCTACAACATCTTTTAGCAGAGAAATAACTGATAGCTTGGTACAAAATGCACAACGATGGTTTCATCGATGACAAAACTCTTGAAATTTGAAACCAGAAAATCCAAAACCGGGCAGATTTTATCTTTTACCTAAAATTCACAAGGCCAATAACCCCGGAAGACCTATAGTTTCAGCGAACGGTCATCCGACGGAAAAAAATATCGGAATTCGTTGATTTCCATCTTCGTCAACATGTTGAAAACTTACCATCTCACATTAAAGATACTACCGATTATCTTAGAAAAATGCAGGCCTTAAATCCACTTCCCTCCGACACGACACTTGTTTCTATTGATGTCACCTCCCTCTACACAAATATTCCACATGCAGATGGCATTGATGCATGTAAAGAAGTTTCGAATTCCAAACCAGTGAAACACCCACCTAATGTATGCCTGTTTAAAATGCTGACGCTGGTACTAAAGCAAAACAACTTCACTTTTGATGGAGATCATTATTTGCAAGTTAATGGAACTGCTATGGGCACCAAAACGGCTCCATCATATGCCAACATATTCATGGGCAAATTAGAAAAACAACTCATTGAATCTTCCATCGAAAAACCGCTTTCCTGGTTTAGATTGATAGATGATGTGAATATGAAATGGAATAAAAGTGACGAGGATTTAGATAATTTCATCACTCATGCCAACAACATACATCCAAGTATCAAATTTACTCGAGAAATCTAAATCCAAAATCGCCTTCCTCGATACTTCCAGCTCGCTCACAGATGGCATCATATCCACAGATCTATATTCTAAATCTACTGACACTCATCAATATCTGTCCCCTAAAAGTTGCCATCCTCCTCATCTGACTAAGAGCATCCAGTACAGTCAGGCACTAAGAATCAAGCGAATATGTTCCAACACAGAAACAACCAAAAAAACAACTACGTCAACTTGAAACCCGCTTGAAGAGAAGGGGATACAATCACAGAAATATCAAAAAAAGTTTTCAGAAAGCGGAATCAATTCCTAGGAGTAAACTTTTAGAATACAAAGATAAAAAGAAATATAAAAGGACTCCATGTATTCTCACTTACCACCCATCCCTCAAAAACAGCTTTAGTGTCATTCGTGAGCATTGGAAAACAGTTGAAAAGAATTCCAAACTATCCAAGAGCCTCCAATGATAGCTTTTAGGCAACCCAACAGCCTGCGGAACCTGCTAGTGCGGGCTGAAGTGTCTGATAATAGAAGTACTTCTGGAGAATGTCGTTCGTGTGAGGAAAAACGCTGCATATGCTGCCTATAGATGCAGCATTCATCAACGTTTCACAGTAAGGCAACCGAAAATAACTATAAGATATTTTGCAATGTTACTTGCAAAAGTATGAACGTTATTTACATACTGGAATGTTCAGTTTGTGGCCTCCAAAATGTTGGTGAGTCATAGCAGCCTTTCCACAAACGCCTCAATGGCCATAGGAGTGAAATCTCTAAGAAGCCACTTCTCCCAGTTTCTCAGCATTTCAGACAATCACGTCACAAACTTGATGACTGTAATCGCATGAAAATCCTAGTGATTGAACAGAACATTCACTGGAGTGATGCCCAGCGACAGGTTCGGGAAAGCTTTTGGATAAAGAAACTAAATGTACATCATCCAAGCGGCATCAATAAGAAATACTAAGTTTTGTTTTTCACTCATTTTGGAATGTAAATATACACAGTCACATATATTAGAGTATCGAGTTTTGTTTATATTATGATGTTCAAGATTATGGATTAAAATCAATAGACCAAAACTTACCTGTATTACTGATCGATTTTTAACCTACAATCAGTATTGTTAAAATTATTGACCCTGACGAAGGCTATTTGTTAAGCAGAAATATTTGTCAACACGATTTAATAACAACATCTTCGTATAATACATTCTTATATTAGTATCGTTGTGTCAATTTTTAGACTTATATAATTTTTTCCTTATCTGCACAGTGTCGTCTATTCTAGACGATATATATATATATATATACAACTCGTCTAAACATCAACCCAACAATGTTAGATCTGTAAATTTGCTTTCGCAAATTTTTGTTCTTCCTCGCCGGGATTCGAACCCATGCTACTGAGATATCGTGACACCAATCGCCTGCACTGTAGCCGTCCCGCTAGACCACACGACCACCTGGGCTTCATAAAATGAAGCTTTCGGTGGCCGGGTGTTACCTTCCACGTCAGTTTTAATCTAGCGTCGTACTACAGTACATGATATATAAGGCATGGAGATGTTATTTTTACAGATCAGCTAAATTATCTATAGTAAAGGATCCTACAAATTAATGTAAGATACAGTCACAGAAAATAATTATATTTATAAGTACGTCTGAGCCAGTGACAACTCTACAACAGATTTATCCATCGGATCACCATCACTGCTGGTGATCCGATGGATAAATCTGTTGTAGAGTTGTCACTACTGGCTCAGACGTACTTATACTATAAAGCAAGAATGTAATGCAAAATCATTATACCCCTTGTATTTGACACTTAATTTTTACATTTTCCTAACTTACTGATATTAACAGATTAATGCATTACAAAATCATTGTAGCAATATAGCATAACATTCTTTAAAAAAGCAAATGTTGAGTTGACGTTTTATAAGGGTTGAAAAAACCCAAACTTGGTGTTTACTATCAAATTTCAGGAGTCTCGTCATACATTTTCGTTAGTAATATTTTGTTTTTGTTATTCGTAGATTAAGATATTGATATTAGACCCTTAATTGAAACTTTGTATTCAACTCAAAACAAGTAAAGAAACGGTACAATTTACAGACTTTGTTAAAGACTTAAAGCTATAGATGTCTGTGAATATTAATGTCACTAGGTCGCTATCTCATTTCCATTTATAGTATATCTCTTTATATTTAGGTCCAAATTGTGATAATATAAGATGTTATTTAATTAGTATTTAATAATAGTTAATTTAACCTTTTAAGCGTACATTTCTACTAAGCAATATAACGACACAAGCAGAACCAAATTATTCATACCAGGTTTGACATTCGCTCTCGAAAGAAAACGTATTTCTGTTAAATATTATGTATATTTCATTAATTACAATATTCTGTTCACTGGAAATATAAGTTTGACTCATAGTGTATTATTTTCCATTAAAAAAAATGCTTAACCAAGACGTTACTGCATTTACACCTTAAGTTGAAATTAAAAGGAACTAACATAAACTGGAACTACTGGTGTTTTTTTTTAAATATGCACATCGGTAATACAATTAAAACAGCTTATGCAATGCAAGGAATATATGGATCTTGATCAGATTTTTCTGTGTTCAAAATCTCGACAATACTACGGAACCATTTTTTCTTTGCAGTGACTTGATCAGGTCTGGTCTTTTTCCAAAAGCTCGATAATACTACTGAACCCTTTTGCCTTTGCAATGGCTGCAGGAGACTTTCCAGAAGTATCGCTTATTTTGATTGTTGCCCCATTATTGAGCAACATCGTTACTATTTCAATATTTCCGCTGAAGCATGATTTGTAAAGAGTTTCACCAAGAATGTCTAATAAATTAATATCAGCTTTATGCTCAATCAGCGAGTTAACAACGTGTGCACGATCGTTCATACAAGCGACATGAATAGGGGTAATTCCATTTTTATTCGCCAAGTTGATATTGACACCTTGTTCGAGTAATAAATTGACTATATCCACATTTCCAGCGGTGCAGGAATATTCTAAAGGGGAACACTTGTCGTTATCACATTGCATCACATCTGCCTTTGAAACCAAAAGTGTCTCAACCACATTTATATGATTTCCTTTGCAGGCTAACATTAGGGGCGTAACTCCATCTTTATTCGAAATATTTACATCAGTCTCTAAATTCAGTAGCATCTTTACAATATCATTGTAACCTTTGTCACAGCTGAAAAAAAGAGCCGTCCATCCTTTTATATTTTTCTTTTTGTAGTTGGCATTCTTCTTTAACAGAATATCAGCAACATTCAGATGCCCGTTATTGCAAGCTACGTGCAATGGCGTCAACTTATCCATAGTTTTTGAATTGACCGAAGCACTGTGGTCAATCAACAAATTTACTATACGTTCATTCCCTTGTCTACACGCTATATGAAGAGGTGACTCGACTGTTTTCTCCTTAACATTTATGTTAGAAAGATTTTTTATCAAAATATTTACCATTTCTATATTTCCTTTCTCACAGGCCGCATGCAAAGGTAGTAAAACGGTTGATGTGATTTGATTAATATCTGCTTTATATTCAATAAGAAGTTCAACAATATTTTTATAAGTTCCAGTACATGCAGAAAAAACAGGCGTATGTTCTAATGTGTCCACTGCATTGGTATTGGCTCATGCTTTTAGTAACAGCAAAGCTGTATCAATTTGCCCATTAATGCATGCCAAATGTAACGGTGTAAATCCACTTGTATCTTGTATGTCAATAGAAGTATGATGGTCCAGCAGTATTTTTGTAAGTCTTTCTAACCCTTTCAAACATGCAATATGAAGAACACTTTTGTATTCCATTAGCATATACGTTTCGTTGATCTTGACGAAGTCATCTTTCAAATTAATCAAATAATTCACAACGGGAATTGAATTTTTTTCATATGCAAAGAAAAAAGGTGATAATTGTTCGTAGTTTAAAAGATGAACGTTTCGTCCCGCTTCAACAAATAACTTAACTATATTATGATAACCATTATAAGCGGCTAAGTGCAAAGGTGTGTTTCCATTTCCATCTGACAAATGAATCATTCGTTTGTCAATGTTTATAACAAAGAAACAAAATCATCGTATCCAAACAATGAAACAACGTGAAGGACAGTCAAACCATTTGAGTTAGTCTTCAAATGTATTTCCTGTTTATGTGTGTTTATATATGTGCACAATTTCTGTCTAAATGTTTCAAATGCATTTTGATTATTTTCAAAAACATCCACATACAGTCCTTTGCTAAGGTCTTGCATGAGACGTGTAAAATAAGCATCTTCATGTTCCAATGTAGCTTTAATAACAGGAACGGTATGTTCTTCTCTGATACAAGCTAATCTTACCTGGTTCTTAATAACATCAGTTTTACTGAACTTAAGTACCGAGTTTATCAATGTTTTTGAAATGCAGTAAAGAACTATATTTTGCATAGTCTGATGGATAAATTCGAAAAAGTCATTGTAAGCCTTTACGTATGTGTCTGTCATAGCCTCGAGACTGCTTATTATAAGTTTTTTAGATGGACGTATTTGAAATCCAGATTCTCCAAACAAGTTATTTAACAACTCTTCATTTTCAATATCATCAAAACATGATTTTTTAGCTATTTGTTGTTTGATAGCAAGCACAACCAAAGTAATATAACGTAATTGTGATTTATCCTTGTAGTTTTCTATTTCCTCTTCCAGGTATTGAACAGGTAAGGTAAAAAAGGTTTGAACAGTAACAACATTTGTCGATGAAAAGATTGAACATAAAGAGGGAAGAAATGTATACATCATTATAATTTCGTCAATTAACGCGACAACGTCACTTTTGTCGATGTATGCCTCAACGATTTTTCGTTTTTCCAACAGAGTTAATCTCAACCCATCTGTAAGTATATCGCATAGGAGTACTGAAAAACAAAAACGTTCATATTTTTCAGATTGCCAAATAGACTTTCTACACGTTAGTATTACTTTAGTTTTATCGTAATTCCTCTAAATCTTCTACAGTAATGGACCACTTTTTTCCTATGAAACTGCTTCAGCCTCATCGAAAGCATATTTCCCGATGAAATCATCAATGACGAATACTTGGTTTGTACCTGGTAAATAATACTGTATAATATCTGATGACTGTCTTGCAGGCACAATTGTATAACCATATTCGTTCTTTAATCTAAATGCTATGTGATAAGCATGCGTTGATTTACCCGTCCTTATTGGTCCTATAATAGCAATTACGTTTTCTGTCTGAATTCGCCGAAATAGCAATTGGGCGGCTTTTGTTAAAACAAATTTATTAAGAACATTGGACCAATGTTGAAGTATTTTCTTTTGTAATTCTGTAAAATGAAAATAAATAATGTTTTTTAATAAGAATTGGACAAAATATACTTATCGGATTTTGTTGGATACAACATTTTCAAAAAGAAAAATAATAATACCACGGTGTGTCTATTATACGGAATGTCATGTGAAATACACGACATATTTATGTAAAATGTTTTATTTCATATCGGCTAAGAATTAGCTTATTGGATAACAAGGAGCCACATGACATTCTTTATTCTTAAATAAAAAATTCCATCGATCTTAAACAGAAAAAAACGAACGATAATGACCAGTTTTTCAATAACTATTATATATTAAATAATCGTTGCTACTTTCAACGTATTTAATTTGAATAACCGGACTATGCCATATCAGTAAAATTAACTTACATTACAAAATTTATTGTGTTAAAGGTTACTTGACATTAATCTTTGTGTATCAAAGGTTTGATTTATATTACTGATGATCATACAATCTCACTTACGATACTACGCTTGTAATTTTGTATGCCAGTTTCGCGTTTCATCTACATAAGACTCATCGGTGACGTTGTAATTTAAAGAGTTTAAGGTCAAATCAAAAGTAAAATTGAACGTTATTTAAAAGTGATGACTCCAACAAATGTGCTAATTAAGGCCTAAACAGATTACACTTTTGAGTACAATATATAAATGATATTTCATGTCAACAATAAAGTGCTGTATGGATAAAGGTTCGTTTGATAAAGTGGTAACATTTATAACAAGTACACTCATCCCTAATATCAAAATTCTTTGATTTCAATCATAAATGTTTAACAAAAGTGCAAACACTGAAATATCTTGCCTGTTTTACTTATCATTGAATGTATGTTGAAAGTCTGTAACATGAAGGTTTTACTACAAGTATTATAAAACTTAACTTTATCAACGATCAGTGATAATAAGGTCATGATCACATAAAACAGGCCAGGCGGACATATAAACTAAATATTGTTGACTTGTTGCTGAAAGTATATGATAAACTGACAAAATAACAACAATTTATCATTAACGAGTGAACCATAACAAATGAGTTAAGGTCAGATAATACCTTTTAGCGTACATGTACACTTTACAATTGTTCCACACATAGTTGCCCTATTGCTATAATAATTTGAAAAACCGACCAAATTACAAAAACCTAACATTGACAAGTGAGCCATGAAACTGATGTCAAGGTCAGATGATACCGGCTAGAAAGACATTTTTACCTTACATTCATTCCATCAATTGCTTATAGTACTTGAAATACAGACTAAAACACAAAAACTTAACACTGACCAAGGAAACATGCAAATGATGTCAAGGTCAGATGAAACCTGCCAGATTGACATGTACCCCTAACAATCAATCCATACACCACATATAGTTGACCTTCTGCTTCTAGTATCTAAGAAACGGACCTAATGACGTAACTTTAATCTCGATCACTGATCTATGAATTAGGTCGAGGTAAGGTGAACCCTGTCTGACGGATATGTAGGCGTTGAAAGGAACCTATGTACCAAATTTAGTTATCATACTACACATAATACATGCAAGTGAGAAATTCACATGACAAAAAAAAAAAAATGAAAATAAGGTCAAGAATAACGGACATATGACAGACGGAAACTACATAACATAAGGTGTCTACATACAAGTTATGAAGCATCCAGGTTTCCTACCTTGGGAAATATAAAGCTTTATACAAATAATTTAACTCGCCGCTGCAGCCGCCGCCTAATAGTAATACATATGTCTCGCATTTCGCGACTGTTGTTGTTCTTGTTTTTACATTTATAATGTTACAATTTAAACAATTCATCATCTAATCGCCCGCTCAAAATTAGATGACAAACTATTTTCTACATAACAAATTTACCTAGTACATGGTGTGGAATATTTTCTTCAAGTTTGCTTATTTTGTCTTTTAATTTCTGTTTTTCAACATCATTTGCCTCAATTTGTTTTTCCAAACTGGACTTTTCATTGGCTATAAGAGAAGCATTTTTTTCTTCAACGTCCTGTGATGGAATTGTCTCGAAATCTACAAAATAAAATTTACACTGAGAATATTGTACTGTTTATTATAACTTATTCCTTTACCTATGTATATCAATTTCGTAGCTAAGTTCCGAATGAAAAAAAAAAACTTGATTTTACTTTAATACACGTCTCATACAACACAAAGTTCACCACAAGGGTGACAAGGGAATATAAACATGATCACTTTTGGCGTTCTTCCGACCGACAAGAAAACCCTTTCCAAAGTGTGGCGTCCGTTTGGTTGTGGGGGATTTATGAATACGCAGCCACATCCAATCAGAATAAGGACGATAAATCCGATCCCTCAAAAAAGAGAGTGCCAAGATTTCTGTTTGTTATTAAATACTACGAAACACTACGCTAAATTTCAGTCCCTATCTATTATATCTTCATTTTTTGTGGTATTCCAAACAGGTAGACCCCTATTTATCTTAAACTCAAAACTCATTAAAATGCAATTGTTCGTCGTGATACAGCCAGCTATAAGAGTCGATTCAAATAACACAGAAGACATACCTACTTTAATAAATAATAAAATACTCCGCTTTCCGCAGCTTCATATGACCGCAGAGTTCGAACCCGGAACAGTTAGGGCGAGTATGGATACTACATGTGAGCTTGATACAAAACTGAATTTGGACTGTGATTTAATATTTGACACATCATAGGTCTCTAACACAGAATGAATGTGGCCAAAGAACGGAAAAATTATAATTTGTTTTTTTAAAGACAATTAAGTCTTGTGTGGATGAGACGCACGTCTGGCGTATTAAATTTTAAACCTAGTACCTTTTGTTAGCTATTATTCGTGTGTTTCTTTGTCCTATATGTTCTCCCATTTATTTGTATTGTAGTCCTGTCATGTAATGTTGTCATTTTGGTGTTGTGTTTGACGTTGCCATAAAAGCGGGAGGTTTGGCATGCCACAAAACCAGGTTCAACCCACGATTTTTTCTTAAAATGTCCTGTACCAAGTCAGGAAAATGGCCATTGTTATATTATAGTTCGTTTCTGTGTGTGTTACATTTTAATGTTGTGTTTTCGTTGTGTCGTTGTTCTCCTCTTATATTTCATGCGTTTCCCTCAGTTTTAATTTGTAACCTGGATTTGTTTTTATCTCTATCGGTTTATGAGTTTCGAACAGCGGTATACTACTGTTGCCTTTATTTACCCCCATAAATCAATCCCAACCTTCATTTTGTGGTATTGAACCGTGTGGTACAGTTTCAAAGAGATCCATAAACCTTTACTCAAGTTACTGTCTTGAAACCAAATGTCTTCGGACAACGACGACAACGACGCTGACAACGGCATAACATTATACCACCGCAAAATTTTGCGATTGTATAAAAAGTCATAGTGATTCTGAAGTCTTATCCTTCAAATGTTTTTGTATCCTACCTAGGAATGTGAAGTATCTTTCACATAGGTAGCTCTCTGCGTGTTAGAGTAGTTGTACGGAGTTTTGTTTTCATTTTGTTTTATATGAGCTTTTCTGATGTAAATGTAGAAACAAGCTTCGGATAAACAAATTTATTGAGTGTTATTTTGAATTAAAAAAATTCTCTGGGTCTATAAAGCTGCTGTCGTACTGCTAGTGCCCAAGCGTATCATCAGCTAAGTGGTCAGTGATTTGGTACTGACATATTTTATAATTTGCTTTTGATTTTGCAATTTAATTCTTCGTTGATGAATTAATACATTCATTAAAATTTAAAATTCAAACAGCCTTAGTTTAAGTTTGACTTTTGATAAGATTTGGGTATTCCTTTAGGCCCGTTTTGATCATACGGCTCGTCACTTGTTTAGGTGTATATACATTCTTGGCTTTTAACTTTTTTGGGGTATGGTCATTAATGATGAAATAAATGTAGAACGTAACTAATTTATTGAGTATTATTATCTTTTGTTTTGAATATATATGAAATCAAACTTTAAACATATATTGCAATAATGTTTTAATAGATTTTTTTTATTAATATTGTCAGGAAAAACTGAGGTTCCAAATTACACAGGCAAAGTCAACGTTAGATTGTATTTGTTATTCTTTTAGGTTCCTGTTGATCATACAGCTTTTAACGTGTTTAGATGGTCAAAAATCATCGGCTCCATTTTTTCTTGGTATGAGCATTATTGATGAAGGTAAACCACGACGCACATTTTAAAAAAAAGTTGTATAAAAGAGAGGCAAAAGATGCCAAATGGATATTCAAAGTCATAATTATAAAAACAAACTGACAATGCCATGGCAAAAAAGGAATAACGACAAAAACAACGACAAAAAGACAAACAACAGTATACACAACCAAAACATAGAAAACTAAAGAACAAGCAAAACGAACCCCAACATGCTAGTGTTATTTTTGTTTAAATATGACTTTTGAGAACAAAAAACTGTCCTGAATCTGTTACCTATTCCCCGAAGTTTTTCATAATATTTACTTTTTATTATCCCTACCGTTAACATTTAGTACAATAAAGAATGGTACAAGTGTTGCCACTAAATGTCGTACTTAATCTGTATTATGTAGTAATAAGCATTGTGTATAAGTTTCATAACATTTGGTTGAGGCAAACTAAAGTTAGAAAAGAGAAACAAAAAATGTATACTTGATCTTAGTTTTGTGGTAATGAATATTGTGTATAGGTTTCATAATGTTTGGTTGGGGCAAACTTAAGTTGCAGAATGGATACTAAAAACTTTTCAATCTTTCGATTTATAAAGGGGCATAACTCAATAAGGGTTAAAGTGACACTACCCAAATTCAACTTGATCAAAATTAAACATTGCATTGTATAAAGCATTGATTGTAGTTGATTCAACTATAATCATTGACAAAGGAAGATAACTCAAATTTTAAAAATTACATGATATTTAGAAGAAAATAAAAATTTTGCAATTTTTCCATTTCTAAAGGGGCATAACTCTAGAACGGTTGAAGTGACGCCACCAAAATTCAAACTTGATCTGTGTTTTGTGATAATAAGCATTGTGTATAAGTTTCATAACATTTGGTTGAGGCAAACTAAAATTAGAGAACGGAAACGAAAAATTCAGCAATTTTTCCATTTGTAAAGGAGCATAACTCTAGAACGGTAAAAGTGACGCCACCAAACTTTAAACTTGATCTGTGTTTTGTGGTAATAAGCATTGTGTATAAGTTTCATAACATTTGGTTGAGGCAAACTAAAGTAAGGGAACGGAAACGAAAAATTCAGCAATTTTTCCATTTGTAAAGGGCATAACTCTAGAATGGTAAAAGTGACGCCACCAAAATTCAAACTCGATCTGTGTTTTGTGATAATAAGCATTGTGTATAAGTTTCATAACATTTGGTTGAGGCAAACTAAAGTAAGATAACGGAAACGATAAATTCAGCAATTCTCCATTTGTAAAGGGGTATAACTCTAGAACGGTAAAAGTGACGCCACCAAAATTCAAACTTGATCTGTGTTTTGTGGTAATAAGCATTGTGTATAAATTTCATAACATTTGATTGAGGCAAACTAAAGTAAGAGAACGGAAACCAATTTTGGGACGTACGTACGTACGTACGTACAGACGGACAAGGGTAAAACTTAATGCCCCCTCCGCTACGGCGGGGGCATAACAAAAAGACAAGTACAAACATAGCTACATAATCGAAAAATGTCAGACGAATTTGTTGTTACCCTGAGCTGTTGTATTGAAAATGGTATTTTTACCAGCACAAAATGTATATATGAAAACATATACATGTAACAGGCAATACTTTTTTGAATGGATGACATTAAAGTACACAATCTTCTTCAAATGAATCATGTTTATTTTCAAATATGTTTTTGTTAACTTATTAAGAGGTTGCAGTATAAAATGTAGCAAATGTTGAAATAAAACATACATAAAGTAAAATGAAGTACATGAACTTATTTTGTCAAGTTCAGTTGCTTTATCCGTGTGTCTTTTATTTAAATCTTTAAGAGGTTTTACTTTCCTTAGAACATTAAGCTTTTATTTTCGGTTTTGGGTTTTGTGAAAATTTCTTTTAGATGTTTGTTGAAGTTATGACTGCTTAGTCTTGTGTATCCTGACACATGTTATTCCCGACAAAAAAATGCCTTTGATGTTTTATAGAATTTGTAATGTCAAAAGGTTTAAAATCCTAAAAGATACAGGTGTATTCTTAAGCACTTGGTATGTCTAAATAAGACTAGTCAGTGGCACTCAAATTAAAACAAATGGAAACCAAAATCAGCAACGAAGCGGAGGAGCATTGAAATCAAACAATCCAAAAAAGTTGTCCCAAATCCCGCGCAGACCATTTATGTTTTATAACTGTTTATCAAGCCAACAGATAGTTAACAGAAAATTAAAACATCAATGATATTTCTGTGACTTATGGTTTCATAGAAACACCAATTTACTGACAAAAAATCACAATTAACTGAAATAAAGTAACACCAATATTATGGGCACTAAGCAATTAACACGTTTTTTTGGTTTAGTGCCAAGTAAATATTATATGCATTTAAGCATGTCGTTTGGTAGCAAACCCCCAGAGAGTCGTACATGTATAAATATCTCTAAACGTGCGTTGTATTTTTCTAACTATGATTAAATGTTGCGATAATTGGATAAAAATATGTACCTGTGTGTTTGCGTTTCATTCTGTAAAAACAATCTTGCAGGACAGCCAGCGCAAAAAAAATTACTGAAAATAAATGAAGCACATTTTGATCTTTAACATAATGCATATTATACAAAATTCATTATATGACCTTTAAATATGTATGGTTATGCATAAAAAGGCACTATTCATTTATTATAAAGTACCTTACATCATACATACTCGCTAGGCAATGTGATATAAATGGCCAGTTGACTTAACATTCCCATTTCCATTTAAATAAACAGTACCAATTTTAGTGGCTCAGATGCACATTTCGCTTCGACAATAAATGTCGCTTCAGTTATGTTCGAGACCAAAATATTTATATTCCAACCAAAAACAATATCCGTTTTCATGCCATTACCGAAGTACTGTCTTCTGGGGAAGGGGGAATAACCACAGGGACTAACAGTCCACCAGCAGAAGTATCGACCCAGTGGAAGTAATATAAACGTACAATTGTTCCTGAACCAGATGCGAATTTCGGGCTAGTATGAAAAATATTCTCCTGCATTTTTTTTAGTTGTAATCTCTGTCCTGCCTTTTTATTTTTCACTCTATTCGGTCCTGCCTTTTTTTATTAGTTCATCCTGACTTTTTTTACATAAATTGTCATCCTGCCTTTTTTTTTTTTGCCAAATTGCTCATCCTGCCTTTTTTTTACCCTAAACTCCTGTTCTGCCTTTTTTTCAAATTTCACCCCCACCCACCCCAACCCCACCCACATACACACATAAAAATCAAATGGTAGCTCCCTAAAAGAAGACACTTGAATATTTTCCATAGGGTCCTATGTTAAACGAAGTCCCCCGCTGGCGGCCATCATGTATGATTGATCGCCTACAAAGTTACAACACTTGGATTAGCACCTCATAAGGAACATTTATACCATGTTTTATTATTAATAAATGGATAATGGTAAACTGCATTTCAGAACAAACAATTACATAACTGGTTACGGAACGGCACTGTATCCGTTAAAATTAAAGTATAATGAATACAAAACTAAAATAAAATACAAAACTAAAATAAAGTACGAGCCAAATACAAATGACATATTTCGATATCAAAAAAGTTCATGCACTTCATGTACTTTGTACTTAACAATTTGAAATGAAAATGAAACATCTTACATTTTTATGTATATATATTCTTGCATTTCATACGAAATTGCATCCCACAATGTCATAATTAGTACAAGAAGACAAGGAACAATTTTGCAGAACATCAATACAAAACATCATAAGAAAGATTTGATGTATTGCATTTAATCAGCAAAGTTGATTGAAAGTTTTTAAGTATACAACATCAATGATTTAATATCAGCATAATCATAACAAATTATTGTTACGTCTATATACAGCCACGTAAAAAAAAAAAAAAAAAAACATTCAAGAACAATTCCTCAACTTATCAGCTTTTTTATTGTAAAACATGAACATCTGATGGTAGAATTGGTACTTCAAAATACCTGGAGGTTTAAAGAGCCTGTGTCGCTCCCTATGTATATGTGTATCTTCGACAATTTTGAGATAAAGATTTGAATACGAAATTTTAAGATTGATCACTAGTCCATGAAATGAGGTCAATGTCAGATGAACATGTAAGTAGATATTGCATAGATGATTATACCAAACATAGATACCCTGTCACTTATACTAAGTGAGTAAAATAACACGATATACAGTTATTTCAGTTTCTCTAAACAATCGCAGAACCAAAAATATTATTATGGTCAACGGTCATATGCTGGACAGAGAGGTTGTTACATAAGGCATGACATGTATCTTATAAAATATCAAATATTAAACCGTTTTACTCTTTGAGATATAAAACTTCATACAAAAAGATTACATATTCGCAATTCCTTTTTCTCGCATTTCTATGACATTCGTTGCCGGCGAGACAAAAACGTTCGTTTTAAGCCATTACTCACTTAGTACTGACAGCATACTCATCAACATTACCAAAACTGCAACACATGCAGCCTTTCTATATGCTGAAAAAGGAATTAATTAAAGTGTTAGTCCCATACTGAGCTTATCTTAATGCTCACTACATTTAAACATAATGTTTTGTTATGGAACTTCCTGTCTTCATCTTCATAAATAAGCGTCAGTACGTATACGCCTATTGTTTATAATCTTGTATCAGTCGCTATCAATTTCAAAGTTTATGGTATATAACTAACATCATGAACTTGAATGAGATAGGTACTGGTATTATTGTATTAGTGTTTTAAATTTTCTAAGCTCTCTTGATATATGGGTAGAATTAGAAAATGATTTGTTTGCAGAGTTAGGTGAAACTTTTTAACCATAAGACAGTCAGTTCAAAGATTTTGCATCAAAAGGGCATGCTCTGCCTGCGTTTTGATACTTTCATACAGAGTTTTGACACTTAGAATAACAGAGAGAAAATTAGGTATTCCATATGAAATTATTTTACTTATATTGAAATCATAGTACTTTTTTGGTTTTTTTTCTAATGTTTCAGTAGTTGTTAAGCGCAGCTCTCATATTCTGAAATATGTCTTTTTTTGGATACATATATATAATCAAAATAACTTAAAAGGTATATAGATATAGGAAGATGTGGTATGAGTGCCAATGAGACAACTCTCCATCTAAGTCACAATTTGTAAAAGTAAACCATTATAGGTCAAAGTATGGCCTTCAACAAGGAGCCTTGACTAAAACCGAACAGCAAGCTATAAAGGGCCCCAAAAAATGACTAGTGTAAAACCATTTAAACAGGAAAACCAACGGTCTAATCTATATAAAAAACTAGAAAAAAAAAACACTTATGAACCATATAAACAAACGACAACCACTGAACATCAGGTTCCTGACTTAGGACACGTGCAAACAAATGCAGCGGTTTTAAACGTTTTAATAGGCGCCAACCTTCACCCTACCCTGAAACGATAGTGTAAAATCAAAACATAGAAAGACATACGTTAAAATATCAATTGAAATGGCTTAATTCAACC
Organism: Mytilus coruscus; assembly: GCA_017311375.1. NCBI lineage: Eukaryota > Metazoa > Mollusca > Bivalvia > Mytilida > Mytilidae > Mytilus > Mytilus coruscus. The sequence continues at coordinate 56,268,061 of CM029597.1, forward strand.
AAAAGACATATTGACAAAAACAAGTGAACATACACTGAACAAACAAATTTGATCTATGGCACAATGTAAATACAAACTTAATCAAACAAGGGGGTTAGATGTAAAACAATAACAGAAAGACAACCATAACCTTGGAAAAAATGCCGCCAAATAAAATAACGTAAACAGGTAAATAAAAATAATTTTGTTGTAAGGTATAGATGGAGTAAGAAAATATGTTTTATTACAAAATAAATAATTTGATGTTTATAGTACGAGAACAGAAGTGAAAATTTATCATCATACCGAACACTTATCAAAGGTGTTATATATTAAAAATAATTCTTATATGATTTGCATATTAAAGAATACGTTGATATGATTGGCCGAGAGGACTTCCGGTAGTTGTTCTTGACGTTGCTTATTTTTCGATAGACGAGGTTGACCGAACTTCTTTTTGTAACCAATGTAAACAAGATTGCGACGATAATAACACAATCCGGCTCGACGTTTAAAATATTTATTTTCACTTCGCGTTAATTGTTAAATTAAATAATAAACACAAAACATTCATTTGAATGATATTATGATTTTTTGTAGTTTATTTTTTATCAGAGAGCAAATTTCATGGAGTACATACTTTTGCTTTAACAAATAAATATACTCATGCGCCAGGCTAATTCAATGACATATTATACAATTTACGTGTAAAAGAGGTTATGAGTGTGGACAGAAAATAAATTCCTTCTCTCCAATCTAAAGAATTAAAACAATTAAACGCCTTTTGAAAGGAATTTATTGGTGTATAAACTGGACCAAGTCACTCACAAACCTATCATAAAAGTCCTTCTGACTTTTATTTGTTTGTGAGTGTATTGGTCGAGTTTATACACCAATAAATTCCTTTAAAAAGGTGTTTAATCCTATAATAGTGAGACGAGATATAACACTTTTAAGTAAACATTAAATAACAAAAATGCATTACAAATTGTATCAACAGGTCAAATTAGTACAAAAGTACGAATTGAGAGTACTCGCAGTTACTGAAAGCTTATCAAAAGCCAAAAACAATTAACAATAAAAAATCATGCATCAGAGACTAAAATCAACAAAAATACATCCCAGGGATTTAGTACTTAAGCGTCATGGACAGTCAAAGAAGACATGACTTGTGCAATGCCAAAAAAAAAAAAGTATCGACAGGCAGTATGATGGTTAGGAGTTAACCTTTTAATAAATATGTATAATGCTATACATTGTATAGCATTGTATAAAGATAGAGTAATCTCTATATAGAAAATGAACGTTGATGTGTTTTATACATCCCAAAAAAACGTTTGATAAGAATACAAATTTAGTTATGTTTTAATTTGCTGATGACAAAATCGATATGTGTGCCAATGTAAACTATATTCAAAGATCTAATTACAACATTAGTAAGATAACCTTTACTAATGAGTTCGTTCAAAGGTTCGATGAGTTGACACGAATCACATAGTCATTTCCGCGCTTTTAGTACAATATTACCGTTAAATTTAGGATGTGAAATGCCGTTTTTAATAAATTTAAAAAGATACACTCAAATTTACTAATCAAATCTTTGTATCTATGAAAGAATTTAGTAAACGTTTTAAAAAATGTTCATATCTTTTTGTTTTTAAAAGAAATCCAATTTAGGAGGGGGCACGACTTTAACAGACATCCTTTGTAAATTGTTGTTAGACATTTTTGACCTCATACCAATGTATGGCAGGTTAAAAAAAGAGATACGAAAGTTAGCAAAGGGACATTGAAAAAAAAAAAAAAAAACACTTTGATATTAGTTACGTGAACAAATAATGTAAAACCGGGTCATGCAAAAAAAGGATTTCTCACATAATTTTGAAAACTATAACTGAAGCACATACTTATTCTGATGTTGTTCAGGATACAACGCAATCAATTATTGCCTTTATTTTCCACTATAAACCAAGAAAAGCGTTTTTCGATATTCAATATCCTTTTCCTCTCATTAAAGTGTACCATAAAATAACTTAATATTTATATCTGAATACGACGAAGACACGTATGTGTATTAATTTCTTCAGAAGTTTAAATATCTTAACAAATATAGATATTGTTTAATAAAAATATCGTACTATCAATCGCTGTTAAGAATTTTATAACTCAACTTGTGCCATTTTAAAACAAATTTGCGTCAGAAAAGTTTACTAAGACCAGAGGTGCACAATGCGTATATCTCGGAAGTATTGACAGACAATGATGGTAAAATTAAGTAAGGATCGACCAAACGGCTTCAGAAAATTCAATCTTCAACCCGTCATAATGGTATATTTTTAGCATAATGTTTAGCATTTCAATATTTGCCTTTCCAACAAATCAAACAGTTATTTTCAATACTATAAAGGCTTAAACATAATTTTTTAAGTTAAAGTATTGTCTTAGTTAGACTAATTGGATAAATTATAATATAATTATGCAAGGAACACTAACTATACATCAAAATGTTACAGTCTACAGAGAACAAATTGAATAAAATGTGAATACCATTAGCGATTTTAATACATGTAAGTAGATATAACATGTGGTATGAGTGCCAATGAGACAACTCTCCATCCAAGTCACAATTTGTAAAAGTAAACCATTATAGGTCAAAGTACGGCCTTCAACACGGAGCCTTGGCTCGCGCCGAACAGCAAGCTATAAAGGGCTTCCAAACTGACTAGTGTAAAACCATTCAAACGGGAAAACCGCGGTCTAATCTATATAAAAAATAAGCTCTATTTTGTTAAAATATTTCCTTTCTCTATTGTAACTGTATACGTATACCTAACAACAAACTTATTTTATTTACCTGTGTTTAAAGTTATTGCAAATGGCTGATATTTTTGTTCGAGCATATTGTTTTTCTTAAATTGTTTAACATTTCATACCGATATAACATGTTACTTTTATTATTCTTCCCTTAGTTTATTTATTTTGAACTTACATTGTATCATAGGTCAAATTTATTTGTTCAGTGTATGTTCAATGGTGTTAATATGTCCTTTGATTGAGTTAAGCTATTTCAGTTAATATTTTATAGTGTGTCTTTCTATGTTGTGATGTTACACTATTGTTTCAGAAAAAGGGTGAAGGTTTGGTACCATTAAAACGTTTAAACCCGCTACATTTGTTTGCACCTGTCCTAAGTCAGAAATCTGATGTTCAGTAGTTGTCGTTTGTTGATGTGGTTCATAAGTGTTTCTCGTTTCTCGTTTTTATATAGATTAGACCGTTGGTTTTCCCGATTGAATGGTTTTACATTAGTAATTTTTGGGGCCCTTTATAGCTTACTGTTCGGTGTGAGCGTAGGCTCCGTGTTGAAGACCGTACTTTGACCTATAATGGTTTACATTTATAAATTTTGACTGGATGGAGAGTTGTCTCATTGGCACTCATACCACATCTTTTTATATCTATCTATATATATACAATGTATGTCTACAATGAATACAGATTCTTTATAATAAAAACTACGTATTTCAAACTTACCTCGTACCTATGGAACGCCATAGCTGTCTTATGCGTCTTTTTTATTATAAGAAGGTGGTTTTTTATTATAAGAAGGTAGTTTTTTATTATACGAAGGTGCTTTTCTGTTATACGAAGGTGTTTTTTTATGATACGAAGGTGCTTTTCTATTATACGAAGGTGTTTTTTTTTATTATACGAAGGTGCTTTTTATTATACGAAGGTGGTTTTTTTATTATACAAAGGTGTTTTTTTATTATACAAAGGTGCTTTTCTATTATACGAAGATGGTTTTTTATTATACGAAGGTAGTTTTTTATTATACGAAGGTGCTTTTTTATTAGACGAAGGTGTTTTTTTTTATTATAAGAAGGTGCTTTTTTATTATACGAAGGTGCTTTTTTATTATACGAAGGTGTTTTTTTATTATAAGAAGGTGCTTTTTTTTTATAAGAAGGTGCTTTTTTATTATGTGATGGTGGTTCCCGTGATTAACCAGAAGTGTGGCGTGTCACATGATTTGAAAACAGGGACGGGTCAATTGCTAATAAAATATGGAAAAAATCTTAAATCAAGAAAATCAAATAATTCTTTAAAAGTTTTTAGCATTTCAACTTCCCAATTATCAATTTCCCATTTCTCAGCAGTAAAATACCCTCTGCCCCTTCGTATGGTGTTTACATATCTAAGTTGATACGTTATTCTCGAATTGGTTGATCCGTACAATGTGTCTTTGTCCAAACTAACCAAGGACATTTTTACCACGTGTTAGATTGTGGTTTGTCATTACGTCGTCTGATCTTAAAAATACCGAACGTGACTTATTCCCGATTGTGACTGTTTTGCTGAGTGTCAAACCGCATTGCTATAAGACGTGTCACCGTACTTTTCTATCCCAAATTCATGTATTTAATTTTGATGTTATATTTGTTATTCTCGTCGGATTTTGTCTTATGTCTTAACGTCTTTTCTGTTATATTCATGTGTTATGGTAAAGATAATTAATCACCCCTTCATTAATTAGATTTTAGTTTGGTTCAACGAAATTTATACGATATATTTGGTTTACAGTTTGATTCTGAAGAAACAACGACATAGCTAGATAATACAATTAATTATCTAATTACTACCACAATTTGATACTAATAAGTATTGTAATTTTCATTGTTATTAATAAATGTAATGTCAGTATTACAAATCTAATCTTGAATCAATCCTAATCCTATCTTATTTTTGGGAAATATTTTTACAAATTCAAATGTGACGTCACTTTGTGTGTTTTTTAGAATTTCAAATGTGACGTCACTTTGTGCGTTGAGGCTTTGGCTAACTCGGCTGTGTATTTTATGTGTTGGATTAAGTTGTTTTATGTAATGTATCCGTTTTTATTCTGTAGTTAGTCCCCACTTCGGTTTTATCATGTATGTCTATTATATAGTCATTTATAAAATTTACTGTTTGCAAAATTATAAATTATTCTAAATAATAAGGATGTTCTTGTCCCAGGCAGAAAACCCTGACCGTGTTAGGCGCAACTTTTTGGAAGTTTTGGTCCTCGGTGCTCTTCAGCACTTGTTTTGGCTTTCAACTTTTTTCATCTGAGCGTCACTGGTTAGTCTTGTGTGGACAAGACGCACGTCTGGTGTATTAAATTTTAAACCTAGTACCTTTTGTTAGCTATTATTCGTGTGTTTCTTTGTCATATATGTTCTCCTATTCATTTGTATTGCAGTCCTGTCATGTAATGTTGTCATTTTGGTGTTGTGTTTGACGTTGCCATAAAAGCAGGAGGTTTGGCATGCCACAAAACCAGGTTCAACCCACCATTTTTTTCTTAAAATGTCCTGTACCTAAGTCAGGAAAATGGCGTATCTCGTATGTTAATATCTCGTTTGTTTAACAGTTAATATTTAATGAAAATAACTAGGGATTATCTTTACGTTATCCAAGAATTATAAAACAATATGTTAACATTACAGCCGATTCGAACGAGTGTGAAGCTAAAGGTAGAATCTTTGGTCAGCTTCCTTGCTAGCTCAACCATGTACCTTAAAATTGGGAGGAGCAAAGCGCCAATTTATCATCCAATGAAAACACGTATACCAATTGCCTGTTTATTATTTATAATATTTGTATGTTTTTATACAACGGTTTATCTATAGACTACTTTGCAAATGAAATTTCATTTCTTAGTCCTTGATTGAATAAAACAAATCTTTTTATTACAATAAATTAGAAGCAGAGTAACGGGTTTTTTTTTTGTTTTTTTTTAAATATTTACGCCGTGAATAGGCAGTTTAGTTAATTAGTGTCTTTTTGTGTATTCCCCACGCATAAAACATTGTTATAATCTTGGTGTCTTTTCTTCATGTATATGCATAGTTTTTAGAACTAAATTCATTTATATTCATACAGAAAAGAAAAATTATCATACTACTTAATATCATGCACGGTTGTGGACCTTTTATTTAGTTGAAAATGCAACGGAAAAAAAACCAGCAAACAACTGCAGTTTGAAATTGAAAATATTGCAGAGTTTATGAACATCCACTTGGTCCGTTAACATTACCTTACTTATTAGCTTTAGATAAATATTGTAGCCATGAAGAACAATTTTATGTCTCTACTTCAGTTGGATTTAACCTGACCTAGATTTAAATGATCAGGTCATATGTACTTTTGGACACCTTCCAATCTTTTTACCTGTCCCCGTGTATTGTTAACATATGTGTATGTGTAAAAGTGAATACGGTCAGCACTTGTTAATCATATCCAACTACATTTTATTAACTTGATGTAACAAATTCAACAGACAAGTAAAATATATTATTATTGTAATGTCTGACGAGGAAGAAAAAAATTAGAAATTTCAGCTTTCAGTTAACTTTTTACCATTTATCAAAATAAAATTGGCAAATCAAACACACTTACAACATGCTGGTGAATGAGCTTATAATTATCACTAAATTTTAAATTTAGATTGAAATCTTATTTCTAAACTGACTTGTAAAACTAGTTTTACAATGTTTATATTATGTCACTTAATTCTGATTGGTTCTCTGCTTAACTATTGACTCCACCCAAAGGCTGGATGTACCTTACCTAATAATGATTTCATGGTTCAGCTAGCAAGGAAGCTAACCATAGATTCTACCTTTAGCTACACACTCGTCGGAATCGGCTGTAAACATTTTAAAATTGATGCATTTGTTTTTAAAAGTTTCATTTTCTAGGACCTGTATATATATATATAATATCTTGATCGTCTAGAATAGACGATACTGTGCAGATAAGGAAAAAATTATATAAGTCTAAAAATTTGCACAACGATACTAATATAAGATGGTATTATACGTAGATGTTGTTATTAAATCGTGTTGACAAATATTTCGGCTTAACAAATAGCCTTCTTCGGTGTCAATGATTTTGACAATACTGATTGTAGGTTAAAAATAGATCAGCAATACAGGTAAGTTTTAGTCTATTGATTTTAATCTATAATCTTGAACATCATAATATAAACAAAACTCGATACTCTAATATACGTGACTGTGTATATTAACATTCCAAAATGAGTGAAAAACAAAACTTAGTATTTCTTATTGATGCCGTTTGGATGATGTGTATTTAGTTCCTTTATCCAAAAGCTTTCCCGAACCTGTCGCTGGGCATCACTCCAGTGAATGTTCTGTTCAATCACTAGGATTTTCATGCGATTAAAGTCATCAAGTTTGTGACCTGATTGTCTGAAATGCTGAGAAACTGGAAGAAGGGGCTTCTTAGAGATATCATTCCTATGGCCATTGAGGCGTTTGTGGAAAGGCTGCTTTGACTCACCAACATATTGGAGGCCACAAACCGAACATTCCAGTATGTAAATAACGTTCATACTTTTGCAAGTAACATTGCAAAATATCTTATAGTTATTTTCGGTTGCCTTACTGTGAAATGTTGATGAATGCTGCATCTGTAGGCAGCATTTGCAGCGTTTTTCCTCACACGAACAACATTCTCCAGAAGTACTTCTATTATCAGACACTTCAGCCCGCACTAGCAGGTTCCGCAGACTGTTGGGTTGCCTAAAGGCTATCATGGGAGGCTCAGGAAAAATCTTGGATAGTTTGGAATTCTTTTCAACTGTTTTCCAATGCTCACGAATGACACTAAAGCTGTTTTTGAGGGATGGGTGGTACGTGACAACACATGTTGTCCGTTTATTTTTCTTTTTATCTTTGTATTCTAAAAGTTTACTCCTAGGAATTGATTCCTCTTTCTGAAAACTTTTTTTTATATTTCTGTGTTTGTATCCCCTTCTCTTCAAGCAGGTTTCAAGTTGACGTAATTGTTTTTTGGTTGTTTCTGTGCTGGAACATATTCGCTTGACTCTTAGTGCCTGACTGAACGGGATGCTCTTAGTCAGATGAGGCGGATGGCAACTTTTAGGGGACAGATATTGATGAGTGTCAGTAGGTTTAGAATATAGATCTGTGGATATGATGCCATCTGTGAGCGAGCTGGAAGTATCGAGAAAGGCGATTTTGGATTTAGATTTCTCATGAGTAAATTTGATACTTGGATGTATGTTGTTGGCATGAGTGATGAAAGTATCTAAATCCTCGTCACTTTTATTCCATTTCATATCCACATTATCTATAAATCTAAACCAGGAAAGCGGTTTTTCGATGGAAAATTCAATGAGTTGTTTTTCTAATTTGCCCATGAATATGCATATGATGGAGCCATTTTGGTGCCCATAGCAGTTCCATTAACTTTCAAATAATGATCTCCATCAAAAGTGAAGTTGTTTTTCTTTAGCACCAGCGTGAGCATTTTGACCAGGCGTTCAGTAGGTGGATGTTTCACTGGTCTGGAATTCCAAACTTCTTTACATCCATCAATGCCATCTGCAAGTGTAATATTTGTGTAGAGGGAGGTGACATCCATAGAAACAAGTGTCGTGTCGGAGGGAAGTGGATTTAAGGCCTGCATTTTTCTAAGATAATCGGTTGTATCTTTAATGTGAGATGGTAAGTCTTCAACATGTTGACGAAGATGGAAGTCAACGAATTCCGATATTTTTTCCGTCGGATGACCGTTCGCTGAAACTGTAGGTCTTCCGGGGTTATTGGCCTTGTGAATTTTAGGTAAAAGATAAAATCTGCCCGGTTTTGGATTTTCTGGTTTCGATGAAACCATCGATGTGCATTTCTACCAAGCTATCAGTTATTTCTCTACTGAAAGATGTTGTAGGATCAGAGTCTAGTTTTTGGTAGAACCTTGCATCGCCAAGTTGTCGTTCAGCCTCTTGAATATAGGCAGATTTATCATATATATATATATATATATATATATATATATCAGTTAAGAATTCTAACGTTTTATAACCAATATTCAAATTTCGCATACGATCAACTTACCTATAAACGTATTTACACTTTTGGTATTTAGCTATATTTTGCCTCCGAATGACCTTAGATCTACTCCGAATCACCTTTTGACGTCAGGCAACAATCACTTTTTAATTGTGACGTCAAATGTTTTGAATTATGCTGTCAAAGTTTACGGGAACCTGTGTGATTTTACGTAATGGCGGACAAATTTGCATACAAGTGTAAATACGTCTGTTACATGATAGTCCAACGACATATTGTCTGTCGATAATGATATTTTAGGATTTTTAGATAACCTGACAAAAAAAGAATACATAAATAGAACGTGTACATCGTATAATAAGTTATGGGATAATACGAGGCAATGTGAGAACATTCTGACAACAATAATCAAATCGATATACATTTAGTAGGTTTGCTTATACAGATGGTCAAGCACTTTTAAAGTCTCTAGAAAAAAATATGTGAATAAAACTTTCATTTTAAAGATATTGAATGAACACTCATTAATTTTTCCAATTCAGATTATGAAATCAAGCTGCAAGATCTTCATCCTTAGACTGTTAATCCGTTTGATAATATGCGAGGTGATCCAACTAATACATATTATATCTAAGAATAAATAGTTCTGTATTATATTTAATACGTATAAATGCCTTATTATGTTTTGGAGTACTAATATAAATTTTTAAGGTGCCAGCTGAAGCCCGCCTCCGGATGTGGGATTTTCTAGATGTGTGGATGATCGATTGGTGGCTTTCAATTGTTTTCTGCTCTTAGATCGGGTTGTTGTCTCTTTGACAATTCTCCGTTTCCACTCTCAATTTTACTTATTAATAATCGTTTGGTAAACCCAATTTGTTTAATATCAATGTGTGGTCCGAAAAATAGATAACGTGTACACGTAAGTCCCAGTAGAACTGTACAAGGTTATTATTTATATATATGTATTAGTAATTGCACAGATATCCGAAATTTGTCTGCAGAAAAAGCAGAAATGTATCATTTGCGATAATTAACCTCTGTTCATGTGGTAGATTGTATTATGAAAATTGACCATATTTACGAAAAGATACGATTTATAAAAAGTGTGCGACGTTATACCACATTGATACTTTTGAAATTTAAGTAGCGTTAACTAAAGAAATGTAGCTCTTTAGTTTTGTTCAACGTCAACCTAGAGGTTTTAGAAAACAGAAGGTTTAAATAAACATGACAACAAAGTAATCAAATTAAGGAGAATAAGCATCGTGTGTTCACTGCTGTGGATAGTTTACAAGAAATACTCACACAACTGTTGATATTGAATCACAGTTAAAGCTGAGTTTCCACTCGTTTTCATTTAGGCACTCATAATCTAAAATTGTTAAATTACAATAAGTTCATATTTGATACAAAAATACTTACTTAGAACATCTAAAGCCAGAGTGCACACGCCAAAATGTTTACTGATCATAATTGATTCAATATTCAAATTCTTAGAGATATAGAGACAAGGTTCACCTATAAGTATCACATTTATCTAGGTAAATGATGTCAAATTCAAATTCAAATGAAATAATCAAATAATCTTCGTACACGACCGTGTACGTTAATGGCTCTGAACAACACTTTCCAATTTCTAAATGTTAACCGCCCAAAACGAAAAAAAAAAAAACAAAACTGTAAAATCTGTGAAATTTTTATAACAGATTCAATTAACTACCAAATAAACAAGATAATTTAACTATACGAGGAGCTACGATGCTCTGAATTGTAAATTAACAAATCTCGATTACGGATGAAAAGGTAGCTATTGCGGATTGGTATACGTCAATTGAACGAAAGGACTTCAAGGCTTAATAAACGTATGTACAGTCATAGATCAAACAATACAAATGACATGTTTAACTCAGTCTTATCATTCAATCCTTTCTTCATTAATTCGCACCATCGATAAAATATACCACAGGACTAACAATCGTGCAACCCCTATCCGTAGACTGTAGGAAGACCACTGGATTTGAAAATTGGCAACTGCAACATCATGATTGCAGCAACAGTCATAGTATAGGTATTATATTTAGTTCTTCATATAGCTCGGTGAGTTATGCTCCTAGGCATGAACGCAGACATGTTCGTTGTCTTCATACATTACCTAATAGCAATGATGTTTCTATTAAGTACCGTCTGCCATTTGTACGGAAGTCGTTATAAATTCATCACGTCTACACGAAGCTTTATTTACAACCCCTATTAACACCATTCTCTGTATTGATGACTTTAAATATAAACCTGCCGATTTCCACTTTGCTAGTTCCCCATACATATATAATCAGGCATGGCACGATTTACTGGTAACCTGAACATGCGAAATCTGTTATCGAAAGGCCGAAAATATCGCGAGCCTAAGTCCTCAGCTAGAAACACAATGTCAAAGTACTTACGGAGTCCGTCATATATATGGATATATACATATTGCTTACATGTGGAAACGGCTTTAGTAGCATATACCTGTATGCTAACATCATCCTTTACATACTATGTAGAATCATTAGAAGAAAATGCTCCGACAATTGGCAATTTATTTTAAAATTATTCTCATACCTGGTGATAAAATGTATTTGGTCCGACATGTCTTATGATAACAGGAACAATCTTCTTTAGATGGTACACACCAAAATCGATGATTTGGTCGTGTTTTAGAATCATAACCTCTCGTATAATCACAACGGCATGATCTATCATTTTTCTCTCTTCCATTACTATAAACGACTTGTCCTTCCTCACTGCAGTGAGATTTTTTATAAACACAGCGACTGTTTCCAGTAGACAGGAATTTAAAAGGTTGGTCGAAATCACTATCACAATCAGTTCCTTGCAGTGTTCCTTTCGACGACCCAGCAACTATAAGTTTTTGTTCTAAATACAAATACATATTTTTTTATTAAATATGAATGTGTCTGTGGATACGAGTGCCTCCGCTCAATTTTGCTTATAATACGTGCAAAAAAACCTTATTGAGAGCATTTGATGTCACTGCTACATGTAGGTATAAAAGAGTTCTATTAATTTAGAGTGCAAACCTAAAAAAATGCAATGTTTCAAGTAATAAATTGACATAACTCTAGAACGGTAAGTGACTCACTGCCAGTATTCGAATTCTATCTGTGAGTTTGATTCTTAGCACTGTGTATGGTATTATAAAATTTCGTGAGACGAACTTCAGTTAGAGTGCGAAATTTCAAAAATGCAATTTTCAAGTTATAAAGGGACATATCTCTTGAACGGTCGGTGATTCACTGCCTATTTTAGCATTGTGTCTGAGTTCCATAAAATTTGGATGAGTAAAACTTAATTTAAAGTGCGGAAACGAAAATGGGACAGACGGAAGGACGGACGGCAGGACAGTCAAGGGTAACACATAATCCCCCACCGTTGGCGGCTAGGACACACAAATGCACCAAAAAAAAAAAAAAAATACAGGCAGGAGAAACCAAAGAATAAAAACAACTTCGCTTAGCGCAATACATACACCTTTTATCGATTGCTTTTCTTTTTTTTTTTCTTGCTGTATGTGTTCTCTCTCTCTCATTCATGCAATCTTACAAACACTGTAGTCCAAACGTGCTGCTCTCTCATAGTTAAAAATAAAGTACAAATGCAGCACGTATAAACTACAGTTGTTGCAAGTAAGAAGAAGAAAATGCTCCGCTGGGCAATGTCTTTAAAAAATCTATAATACTAACCTCTAATAACTTCTAAATGAACAGTAAATTTCAAACTATATTTATACATAATTTTTAAAATTAGAATATAATGATGCTATATCTATTCATTGAATTATGAATCTACTTTCAATTTATATTAATTGTAAAATACATCTCTGAATTTGGATTGTGATTAAATATTTGACATAACAAAGGTTTCTGACAGAGAACGAATGTGGTCTCAGAAAATAAGAAAAAAAAAAGAAAAGAAAATGCAATTGTACATATACCTTTTATGGTCCAATTTCCAAATTTAAATAGATGGTTAGATTCTGCTTATCAAATAACCCCATGAATTAATTTATTTAATATGAAATCAAACAAAACAAAATTAATTTCGGACTCTTTGGACCCCAATCTGGACCAATTTGATAACAGGGGCCAAAAATTCAACATCTAAACACAGAGTTAGATTCAGCAGATCAAAGAACCCCATCAACTCATTTTTTGTTGAAATCAAACAAAGTTTTATTTTGAACACCGATTTGGACCAACTTGAAAACTGGACCCTAAATCAAAAATCTAAATACATGTTTAGATTCTGCATATCAAAACAAAAACCCTCCTGAATTCAATGTTTGTTGAAATCAAACAAAGTTAAATTTTGGACCCATAGGACTTTAATGTGTACCAATTTGAAAACCGGGCCCAAAATCCAAAATCCTAATTACACAGTATGATTCAGCATATCAGAGAACCCCAAGAATTAATTGTTTGTTGAAATCAAACAAAGTTTAAATTTGGACCCTTTGGATATCAATATAGACTTATTTAAAAACGGGGTTCAAATCTAAAATATGAATACACGTACAAGCATAATAATGAACCCCAAGAATTCAAGGTTTTGAATTAAACCCCATTAAAATTGCTCAAGAAATAAGCAATTTATACAAAGCTTTAATCAAAGTGCTGGATAGCACCTGTGGAAAGTTTGCAACGGTAGATTGTAATATTTCAAATAGGTTGTAAATGTGTAGATTGCGTGGGGATCTTGACTGTTTACAAGTAACAAACAGGAGGGGGTGGGACTGACCCAGAGGGACTCCCACTATATTTCATTTGATTTGTTTTGTTGCCCCATACAAGAATACATATGGTTTAGGGTGGGGATCTTGACCGTTTATAAGTTCTCAAACAGAATGGGGTGGGTGGGAAGACCCCAGGGACTCAACCTATATTTTATTTGATTTGTTTTATGGTCCTGTAATCATTACTGAAAACCGGGTGTGTCTATCACTTACTGTTTTCAAGCTATAGTCATTTGAAAATTAAAAAAAAAAATAAATCCCATAGGGTTCTATAGTAAATCCCTCCCTTCTGTTGGCTCCTCAAAATACCAAAAGAAGAACTCAGCAAAAACTACAAGTCTCCAAACTTTGTTTGGGAGACTTAATAGCAAGTAGTATAATAACGAATTTTGTTATAGTCCGATTTTCTGATGTCGATTATGTAATAGGCCGAGTTTATTATAGTCCGAGTTTGTTGTGGGCCAAGATGAAATACCAGGATACTTTCGATACACTCGGGCTTTTACGTCTTTAATAAACATTTGTAAAAATCGTAGTAAGCGTCGAAAAATGTTCATTCATGACATATTTTAAACACGATATTAATATTTTCTTCAACCGGAGGACGGGAGGAAACCCCTGAAACCGGGATTATAGTACTCCCGTTTTGAGGCACACATATATGGATCTCACGCATGTCTGGAGAATACCGATAGAAGCATAACGTAGAAACTGCTGTCTCGTGTGTGTAATGATTTTACTTTCCGCGCAGCGCAGACCCGCGAAGTAGTGTTTGTGATAGCCATTTTCAAAATGAAGTTAAATTATTTGAATTATCGATGAACATTCAGTACACTTTAATTCAAGCTGTAAGCTAATCAAAATATGAGTAACTCAAAATTTCAAAAGCATCTTCCTAGAATTAGTTTTCAAACACCAGTACTACATTATCTAGAAGTAGAACACACATCCTAAAGTAAGATAGTCTGCCACTTCCGGTTTGAGGCCGATGCCTTAGGAAAGTTTATTGCTATAGCAAGCTATAGCAAACTTTCCAAAAAAGTAATGTTTTTAACCCCTTTTCCCCAAACAGTTAGGACCATTACAAAACCATCCTTTTTGGTATGAAATTCTTGTGGTACAATTTCATAGAGATCCATAAATTTATACTCAAGTACTTAAGTTATTGTACTGCAACAAGAAAAATGCTTGTTTTTGGTCCCTTATTCTTACCCAGTTAGAACAATAACTCCCAAAATCAATCCTAAACTCCCTGTTGTAGTATGGAACATTGTCGTACAATGATTACAAAAGGCCAATGGTATATGCCATTACGTATTCTACGATTCATTACGTCCCTTCATATAAATGTTTTTCTTTTATTAGTCAATCAAAAACTATATAGATATAACATATGGTACGAGTGCCAATGAGACAACTCTCCATCCAAGTCAAAATTTATAAAAGTAAACCATTATAGGTCAAAGTACGGTCGTCAACACATAGACTTGGCTCACACCGAACAGCAAGCTATAAAGGGCCCCAAAAATTACTAGTGTAAAACCATTCAAACGGGAGAACCAACGGTCTAATCTATATAAAAAACGAGAAACACTTATGAACCACATCAACAAACGACAACTACTAGACATCAGATTCCTATGCACAGAAAAGGTAAATCGATGAAATGTTTTTTCGGACTTTTTTAGCCAGCAAATTCCTGCTATAACAGCAAAAACGTCTACCTAGTCGATTACTGAAGCCTTAGTAAAAACCAAATAGCAATAATTTCTTTACTCTAATACTTATGCGGATTGGTCTTTCTGAAATGTTCTCTTGATAAAGGTTTACAGATGAAACACAAATGAAATTCATCCGCAAGATTGCTGCATTTAAACTGAGAATGGTTGACTATTTAGCGAAAAAAGGCAATCTTTTATAACGTCTGCATTTCTAAGATATAGCTTTGTATGTTATAAAACGTAATCTTGATATAGGTCACATAGTCTATATTTTTATAATTCATACATGCAGGCAAATTAAACCTAATATAATTATGCGCCAGAGACTAAAGAGCGTGGATGTAAGCATGTTTAGTAGCTAGTACGGCCTACAACAAAGAGCAAACTATATACTGCATAGTTAGCTTTTTATGACCCTGACAGAACAAAATGTAAAACAATTCAGACAAAAACAAAACGATGCCCTGACTTTATTACTTTTTTTTCAAATGTTTGAATCACAGTAGTCAGTGATTAGGAATAGCGTCAATTTATAACATATGAATTTAAAAATTATTTAGAAACTAGTGTTCCAACTTCCTAAGACAAAACGACCTTATTTGGCTATTCATTTTATGTTCCTTTTTGGTTATTTAGTCTTATGGTATTCTATTACTCTTATTCTTTTCGTTGCTAGAAGAGTGCTATGATATATCGTGCAAATAGCTTAATTCTGTAACACAATATTTTCAATTTGTAGTTTTCAAACAAAAACTGTCATTCAACCTCAATCTCTTTTTTCAAATTATTTGGGCGCTGTGTTCTCCCGCTCGTGCCATTTGTCAAAACTTGATTATTTTCCATAAATTATGACTTCATTCAACAATAAAAAATGTAACTCAACAATATACAGGCCATACAAGTACTATTCCTACATAAACAAGATTATTGAAAAAAGGAAACCATTTTTTGTGGTTGCTATTTTATAGGTTTACAAAGGATGCATCGTAAAAGTGAAAAAGGTATTTTTATTCAAAAGTCTTCGGATCTAGCCTTTACATTTATGAGGGGCCTGATGGGTTATTTTCGTTCTTAGTGATCGGCGCATTTTCGCTATCGTGATCCGTTTTTCTACAGATTTATACTCTTTTTATATTTTCGTGATCCGTGATCATGGAAATTTATTTTCTGTGAATCGTGATTGATAAAAAAATCAACTCGTGAATCGTGATGAGACCAACCTCCCCCATCACGCCCCTCATTTATCAGCTTACTTAATATATTTATGATGCATACTTTTTGAAAAGTATCAATTATTCCAATTTTAAACTCAAAATACTCTTATCATATAATTCATACACATAAAATGCATTGTACAAAAATCGAAAGCAGTGCTTTATTTTCAAAGACTTTTTACAGCACACATTTTGAAAATTGAGCTCACGTACAGTTCCGTACAAATTTTCATAGTACCTTTGCAAAGTTAACGATAAAGTTCTCTGCTGCCTTAATTCATTCACTTAAAGTTTAAACTATAAAATTAGTGATTGCTTTAATCACGAATAAAGGATTTAAAAAAACATGTATTTTTCATGAATTAATGAAAAGCTGAGGATTTCTAGGTAATAAACACAAAATACAAAATAACGATTCAATGAGATTATAAATAATCACAATCACAAAACACAGTCAACCCTGTTCGTCACAGTTTCATGTAATTACTCGCCAAAATGTAATACTAAAACAAACAAAAGGAATGAGCGTATATACATACAAGTTTGAGCTTTCTAAAAAGCTGTGGACTGCTTCGCTCTATCCTAATTTAAGGTAATATGTGTGCATGTGGTGGTTGATTTAGTATTGGAAATGTGGTATTTTTAGATTTTGATTGATATAAAATGGATGGCTTAGACTTGGAATATCAATTTTTGTATATATATTAAGATGAACTTTTCTGAATTTTTAAACTGGTTGTTCAGTGTTTAGTTGTTAATGTGTATTTGTGAAGTGTGATTTTCTAGTTTTAATAAACAATTATCTTGTGATATTCATATCACTGACGATTTACTACAAATCTTGCAATGCGAAGCAATAACATATAATTGTAAACAGCAATGAATATTTAGTTTCAGTGAAAATGATGTTGTTCTACTTTAAGAGTGTGCGTTATACACCCATGCTTTTAAAATTTTGTTCACTTTACTTGTTGAAAATTAAAACATTTACAAATAGACACGACTCTGGAGGTGTGCCTAGATTGGCAGAAGTTATAAAATACAGATACTGCATTTTAATAAACATTGTATAGGAAAATTGTTTAGCAAAATAAATCGTGCATATTGCAGATTAGCAAAGCAAATAAACACGTATTAATAATTGATATTTCAATATTGAATTCAGTTTGCAATATATGCATAATAAAACGAACATGAATTAATGACAGTTGATCGAAACTGATACACACAGTTAGTTATTTTCCGGCATTTGATGTCTTATCCTGAGACGAGAAAAGTCTGTAATTGTCTCTTATCTCATTTAAGCCTATAGCTCTTGCTGTATCTCAGCCGCATCATAAAGCAATCAATCATATGCGCATGTGTGAAAAAATGTCGTGTTAATTTACTAATGGAATATTAAGTGTTTTCAATTGGACTTACAGTGATAAAATATGACATTTTCCAAAGGAACATTAGTTATTCTTTATGAATTCAAAAAGGAGAAAAAAAAGGTTAGAAAAAGGAAAAAAATCAGGTACATAGAATGTGAGTGGTGAGAATCCAAACAAAAAGACAGTGATTAATACTCAAAAGTCCTCGTCAAACGTAAACAAAACTAAGAGTAATGTAAACAAAAACAAAACAAATGAATACTCGACCAATAAATACTGTAAATATGGCAACTTTTAATGTTCCCGTCTACGATACCCAAGTTACACAAAAAGACAGCAATTTCAACCTTACTCATTGACGCAGCCAGTCCAGATTCGAAATTTTACTCAACAATCTCCGAGTTCCCCGGCCGTTGGTTTTTACACCAGTTTAATACCAGTACTCCACAGAATATAAACTCTGTTATGCAGCCAATGGTGAATCCTTATTTAGACGCAAATTGCAAACTTGACGATCTTACCCAAAAATTATTATAATATGTGACAAGTTGTCAACACTTGATGAACTTTCAAAAAAGATTTCTACATTTGCTAGAACCGTCCAAAATTTAGTAAAAACTGTAGAAAAAGTGTCCAAAAGAGTTGATGATGTTGAGCAGGGTATGAATTTCATAAACGAAAAAATTGAAAATGCGAAAAAGGATGTGTCAGATGTCAAATGTGCATGTGCAGTAATTCGAGAAGATGCTGATTCTGCGAACGAAGCTATATTTCGCTAACAAAAAGATCTCGATGAATTGTATACAAGACACATTGACTTACAGACGAGATCAATGCGAGAAAATTTAATTTTTACCGGAATACCGATGCAACATAAGTTTAAAGAGTCAGAGTCGACTGAAAAAGTTCTCGAGAAATTTATGACTGAACAATTGAAATTATGTCGAATAGCTGAATACGACCGCGCCCACCGTTTTGGTAAAGAATATGTCGAACAATTCCCCGATGGATCAGTGAAATTCATGACAAAGCCAATAATTTGCAGATTCCGAAATTTTAAAGAAAGGGAATTCGTGAGAAAACTGAATTTTGGCCACACTTTCAAGAAGCCCGTAGACAACGGAAAAAGGTTTTTTTTTTTTTCAAACGAAACCGCCTATTCATCGAAGGAGTTGAATGTTGCCTATCCAAGAAAGATGATGAGAAGAGAGATGCTGATGTACCTCGACGACAATACAACGAACAAGGTGCACGACAAAAAAAATTTCACACAAAAAGACAACGACCCCGGACGACGACAAAGGCGCAATACACCGCATTAGGATAATCGTGGAGGAATAGAACACGAAACCGTAAATCAGACGAGTTGTTTGACACTTGTGACTTTCATTCAAATTGTAATAGTTTTGTCTGTAGATAAACCCTCTGGCAATTGTATGAAACTATTATCCTTAAATGTTTGTGGTATAAAAAAATCGATTACTATATCCTGAATTTAAATCACTGTTGAACACTTATGATATTGTCTGTTTTACAGAAACTAAATTAGATTGTGATGTTATTAACTGTGACAAATTTATTTTTAGTTTTAAAAATAGATATAAATTTACAAGCCATAGGTCTGGAGGTATTGCTCTAGGCTACCGGAAGTGCTTGGATAAATGTATTAAGGCTTTTGATACCGATTGGAAATTTGTGTATTGGTTTTCTGTTGACAAAAAAGTTTTTGATCTTGATGAAAATGTTGTATTTGGCATTGTTTACATACCCCCTGTTAATACAAATTACACACCAGCAGAAGCTTTTAACGAGATTGATGTCGAATTCCACAGATTTTCCCAAAACAGTAAATATATTGTACTACTTGGTGACTTTAATAGTCGCAAAGCTAATTTGCCCGATTTTTATGATGAAAGTACAGATGGGTGCAGTCCTAACCTGTACAGCAAGTTAACTTGATAACCAGTCATTTGGACTGGTCAAAGTTAACCTGTGACCGGATTTAGGACTGCTCTGACCAGTCCTAGGACAAAAATCTAGTTAACTTGAAAAGCGGACTTGGTCCTAGGACTGTTTTTGTGTCTGCCAAAAAGTTAACTTGGAAACAGGTCCGCTATTGATATAAGTTAACTTCGAACCAGTCCTGTCATCAGTTAACTTCGAAACCAGTCCTGTCATCAAGTTAACATAAGTTAACTTCGAAACCAGTCCTGCCACAAAGTTAACATAAGTTAACTTTTGCTTTGACAAATCCGATCGAAACCAGACCTGTTCCCAAGTTAACTTTTGACTGGTCTGCTCAACACTAAGTTAACTTGTAACGAGGACCGCTCTACATCGATTTTTTAAAAATATTTTTTAATATCTTTGTTTCGTGGTATAAATATCGACAATAAAGTAAAATTAATACTTTCGATATATAAACAGGATTAAATACATATATTTGAAAATAAAGTACGCATAAAACGTTGCTTGTTACACAAATTTATCTGTAATCTGCCAATCTATAAATTAAAAAACGATCTTGGTTACAATGATAACGGGCACTGAATATATATTCCAATACCTATCAAATTCAACCATATTTGCACTTTATTACGTATATCTATCAATATATTGATACATACCAAAATTACAGTAGTTTTGATACTAAGTTAGGCGAACTTGTACAACACAATTATTTGACCACTTCAAGCAAAACTGACCATATGTGCACTTTAATTTGTAAATCTATATACCTGCATAATAAATCAGCCATATTTTTTATGTCAGGATTCAATGTATAATACAAATGACAGCAATATTGGAAAACAATTACAACAAATTTTTGTTTGCATAAATTTAGGGTGCTAACATGTCCTCCTTTTATTCAAAATATTTATATGTAACAAATTTCAGTAGTTTTGATACCTCATGCCGACTTGCTCAACAAAATTATTTAACTGCATCGGCCAAAACTGACCATATGTGCACTTTAATTTGTAAATCTATATACCCGCATAGTAAATCAGCCATATTTTTTATGTCAGGATTCAATGTATAATACAAATGACAGCAATATTGCAATACAATAACAACACATTTTTGTTCGCATAAATTAAGGGTGCCAGCATGTCCTCCTTTTATTCCAAATATTGATACGTAACAAAATTTCAGTAGTTTTGATACCTCATGCTGACTTCCTCAACAAAATTATTTGACCGCTTCAACCAAAACTGACCATATGTGCACTTTAATTTGTAAATCTATTTACCCACATAATAAATCAGCCATATTTTTTATGTCAGGATTCAATGTATAATACAAATGACAGCAATATTGCAATACAATAACAACACATTTTTGTTCGCATAAATTAAGGGTGCCAGCATGTCCTCCTTTTATTCCAAATATTGATACGTAACAAAATTTCAGTTGTTTTGATGCCTCATGCTGACTTGTACAACAAAATTGTTTAACCGCATCGGCCAAAACTGACCATATGTGCACTTTAATTTGTAAATCTATATACCCGCGTAGTAAATCAGCCATATTTTTTATGTCAGGATTCAATGTATAATACAAATGACAGCAATATTGCAATACAATAACAACACATTTTTGTTCGCATAAATTAAGGGTGCCAGCATGTCCTCCTTTTATTCCAAATATTGATACGTAACAAAATTTCAGTAGTTTTGATATCTCATGCTGACTTGCACAACAAAATTATTTGACCGCATCGATCAAAACTAACCATATGTGCACTTTAATTTGTAAATCTATATACCCGCATAGTAAATCAGCCATATTTCTTATGTCAGGATTCAATGTATAATACAAATGACAGCAATATTGCAATACAAAAACAACACATTTTTGTTTCGCATAAATTTAGGGTGCCAGCATGTCCTTCTTTTATTCAAAATATTGATACGTAACAAAATTTCAGTAGTTTTGATACCTCATGGTGACTTGCACAACAAAATTATTTGACCGCATCGACCAAAACTGACCATATGTGCACTTTAATTTGTAAATCTATATACCGCATAGTAAATCAGCCATATTTTTTATGTCAGGATTCAATGTATAATACAAATGACAGCAATATCGCAATACAATAACAACACATTTTTGTTTCGCATAAATTTAAGATGCCAGAATGTCCTCCTTTTATTCAAAATATCGATATGTAACAAAATTTCAGTAGTTTCGATACCTCATGCTGACTTGTACAACAAAATTATTTGACCGCTTCAACCAAAACTGACAATATGTGCACTTTAATTTGTAAATCTATATACCAGCATAGTAAATCAGCCATATTTTTTATGTCAGGATTCAATGTATAATACAAATGACAGCAATATTGGAATACAATAACAACAAAGTTTTGTTTGCATAAATTTAGGGTGCCAGCATGTCCTTCTTTTATTCAAAATATTGATATGTAACAAAATTTCAGTAGTTTTATACCTCATGGTGACTTGCACAACAAAATTATTTGACCGCATCGACCAAAACTGACCATATGTGAACTTTAATTTGTAAATCTATATACCCACATAGTAAATCAGCCATATTTTTATGTCAGGATTCAATGTATAATGCAAATGACAGCAATATCGCAATACAATAACAACACATTTTTGTTTCACATAAATTTAAGATGCCAGAATGTCCTCCTTTTATTCAAAATATCGATATGTAACAAAATTTCAGTAGTTTCGATACCTCATGCTGACTTGTACAACAAAATTATTTGACCGCTTCAACCAAAACTGACCATATGTGCATTTTAATTTGTAAACCTATATACCAAGATAGTAAATCAGCCATATTTCTTATGTCAGGATTCAATGTATAATACAAATGACAGCAATATTGCAATACAAAAACAACACATTTTTGTTTCGCATAAATTTAGGGTGCCAGAATGTCCTCCTTTATTCAAAATATTGATACGTAACAAAATTTCAGTAGTTTCGATACCTCATGCTGACTTGTACAACAAAATTATTTGACCGCTTCAACCAAAACTGACAATATGTGCACTTTAATTTGAAAATCTATATACCAGCATAGTAAATCAGTCATATTTTTATGTCAGGATTCAATGTATAATACAAATGACAGCAATATTGGAATACAATAACAACAAAGTTTTGTTTGCATAAATTTAGGTGCCAGCATGTCCTTCTTTTATTCAAAATATTGATACGTAACAAAATTTCAGTAGTTTTGATACCTCATGGTGACTTGCACAACAAAATTATTTGACCGCATCGACCAAAACTGACCATATGTGAACTTTAATTTGTAAATCTATATACCCACATAGTAAATCAGCCATATTTTTATGTCAGGATTCAATGTATAATACAAATGACAGCAATATCGCAATACAATAACAACACATTTTGTTTCACATAAATTTAAGATGCCAGAATGTCCTCCTTTATTCAAAATATTGATATGTAACAAAATTTCAGTAGTTTCGATACCTCATGCTGACTTGTACAACAAAATTATTTGACCGCTTCAACCAAAACTGACCATATGTGCACTTTAATTTGTAAACCTATATACCAGCATAGTAAATCAGCCATATTTTTTAAGTCAGGATTCAATGTATAATACAAATGACAGCAATATTGGAATACAATAACAACAAATTTTTGTTCGCATAGATTTAGGGTGCCAGCATGTCCTCCTTTTATTCAAAATATTGATACGTAACAAAATTTCAGTAGTTTTGATACCTCATGGTGACTTGTACAACAAAATTATTTGACCGCTTCAACCAAAACTGACCATATGTGCACTTTAATTTGTAAACCTATATACCAGCATAGTAAATCAGCCATATTTTTTAAGTCAGGATTCAATGTATAATACAAATGACAGCAATATTGCAATACAATAACAACAAATTTTTGTTCGCATAGATTTAGGGTGCCAGCATGTCCTCCTTTTATTCAAAATATTGATACGTAACAAAATTTCAGTAGTTTTGATACCTCATGGTGACTTGTACAACAAAATTATTTGACCGCATCGACCAAAACTGACCATATGTGCACTTTAATTTGTAAATCTATATACCCACATAGTAAATCAGCCATATTTTTTATGTCAGGATTCAATGTATAATACAAATGACAGCAATATTGCAATACAATAACAACACATTTTTGTTTCACATAAACTAAGGGTGCCAGCATGTCCTCCATTTATTCAAAATATTGATAGGTAACAAAATTTCAGTAGTTTTGATACCTCAAGCTGACTTGTACAACAAAATCATTTGACGGCATGAATCTAAACTGACCATAATTGCACTTTATTATATAAATCTATATATCTGCATAATAATTCAGTAATACTTATGTCAGGATGTATTGTTTAAAACAAATAACAGCAATATTGAAACACGTTGACTACAAAATTTTGTCCACATAAATTCAGAGTGTCAGCATGTCCTCCTTTTATTCAAAATATTGATACGTAACAAAATTTCAGTAGTTTTGATACCTTAGGCTGACTCCTTTAACAAAATGATTTGACCGTATCAATCAAAACTGACCATACTTGCACTTCTGACAGTATGTAATTCTATATGGCTGCATTATAAATTAGAAGTTTTTTTTTAATGTTGCGATGGATTGTACCTGGCGCCTTAATGTCTTCTCCTGGCGCTCCTGTGCGCATTTTAGTAGGACTGCAAATGTAAGCAATAATATTGAAAAACAATAAATTTATGCAAAATTTTTTCCGCATTAATTGAGTGTCAGCATTTCATCTCTGTAATCATAATATTGAACAGTCACTACAGATAGTAGTTTAGGATGGTGTGTAAAACAAAACTATTTGACCGCATCATCCAAGTACCAACACTGACATGTCTGAATTCATTTGTACTTTTAATAAAAAGTATATGAGGTTCTCTTCTGGGAATAGTATACTGTTAATATATTATGTCGGTTGATTGATTTTGTTTGTAGCTATACGTCAAGTGGCAACTATTTCAATCAAGTGCACAACGAGTATAATTTTGGGACGTCCCATATAGCAAAGACAAATCTCTCATTAAATCTGACGAGATTGTTGATAGTTTTACCACACCGTATGTATCCGGACACTGTACACTTTTCGTTAGAATATTCTGCGGAAAACAGAATAGTAAATCCAATGCAAACAAGGTGAATAACAATGAAATATCCGTGCATGTAAGGCATTAAGTAAAATTTAGGAAGAGACAGGTAAAAAATGGGGAACGATGCAACGTCGACAATGATGTTGATATCCCATGATATAAGAATATTGTTCCGATGCGTTGGATAACTTTTCTATCCGCCTTCTAATAAAAAAAAAAAAAACCAAACAAACTCTCATTTCCTTTATGATAGCTCTATGTGATTGCATAGCCATTGTTTATGTATATAATAAAATTAAGAATGGAAATAAGAATAAGAATAATTATCAAATGAATAAAAAAAGAATTTTGTTGATATGTATAATATCTAGTAGAGTCTAGCGAGTAAAGAAATTTGCTACCTGGGAAAAACAATGCGTATGTTGTTTACATATTTTAATTAAAGCTCAAGTCTGATATGAAAACTCTTAAACACGATAATCTGTCATAAGCAGACCTGTCCTCAGGTCTGGTCAATAGCAGACTTGTCCACAGGTCTGGTCAGGAGCAGACCTGTCCACAGGTCTGGTCAGGAGCAGACCTGTTCACAGGTCTGGTCTGGGGCAGACCTGTCATCAGGACTGGTCAAAAGCAGACTTGTCCACAGGTCTGGTCTGGAGCAGACCTGTCGATAGGTCTGCAGCAGTCCTAAAAAAGCAGACCGTAGGTCTGGTCCACCAACGACAAAGTTAACTTGCTTGTCTGCTTAAAAATTCTCAAGTTAACTTAGAAAGCAGTCAACAAGTCTGCTCCAAGTTAACTTTTGTCAAGGTTAGGACCGCACCCATCTGTATTGTCGATGAGTTTATTGTTCAACATTGTACTGATCAATTTGATTATACTGATGTACATATACTAGATAATTTGAATATACCTAGAGTAAGAAATTCTCCAGATGATGTAAAAATTATTAGACTTTTGTAAATCTAACAAAGTGTTTATACTAAATTGAAGAGTAGGTCAAGATGTTAATGCAAAACCTACAAGTAGAAACAATAGTGTTATTGATTATATTATATGTACCTCACATTTTCTACAATTTATAAGCAATTTTGAAATTGGTGAGTTTTCCGAACTTTTTTCTGAAGTGCACTCACCTTTATCATTACAGATAGATTGTAAATCCTTGGTTAAAAATAATGTAATTGAAAATAATTTTGTACAGCAAAATATGATTGGAAAATCACGGCCGACACACGGCTAACCGAGAGATTGGTCGGTTAATCTATATTAAGTATGCGGCTATATGGGCGGTTGGTCTGTTAATCGGGTTGGCTAAAGTCTGTTAATCAGGTGTTATCGAGAAAATCATTGCAAGGTCAGTATGTTTCATTGTATAACTTTTTAGATATATTTGTATCATAAAAACTATCCATGTCTGGCAAAACAATTCGGAGTACTGAATCCAGTGGTGTAATTATTTTTTTTCTAGCTTCGATAAACGATCTATAAAATGAAAAGGCGGGTTACTCATCAGTAAATTTATACACATTTTACACACACAAAATGTACACAAAAATGACAAGTTGGTTGAATTTACTTGCATGCAATATTTTGAACATCGAAAAAGACAGGCATTATGTTTGTTAACCATATTTATATTAATATCATTATGTGAAAAATCTACAAGAAAAACTGTATTTTGGTGACGTAAATCAATTTTTATTAAAAATCTGGTCTGTTAATGGGTCGGATGTATAAAACCCGGTCTGTTAATTGGTCTGTTAAGAGTTATGAATGACAAATAAAATTAATATTATGCTTTTGTGATTTCCAGGAATATAAAATATTCTTTTTGTTACACATTCAATCAGCACCCAACACAAATATTGAAAAAAAAAACAAACAAACAAACTTACTAATGTCAATTTCATGTTTAGAACCACGTCTTACCAACGATTAGAAAACAACGGTCATATTCCGTACTTGGTACAGACATTTCCTTAGGCAGAAAATGACAATGATGACTTGGTAGAAAAGACAATGCAAACCGGAAAAGGCACGGAATTTAACCAGCTGCATTGCAGCACAATCCTGTCTTGTGGAGGGTATTTGAATTTTATTGGCCTCAAATAATAAAGGAGGAAGACTTACCTTACATATTTAGACACTCAAAGAGCTTCAGAGTTTTAATATTGGATATTGCACTTACACAGGCCGTCTTTCTGTGTTAAATTATAGTTTTATATCAAATTTAAGCTGTGCAAGAAAACTCACCTGGTTAAATTTAACTAGAACTTCAATATCAAGCACATGCTTTCTACAGTACCTACCAAATGTTGAAATTCTTGATCTTTTAGACTGTCATAACCTGAATGACTGTGATGTAGTATCGCAGTGTCATAAACTTCAAAACTTATACCTCTCATTTGATAAAGTAAACCCAAAGACAATCAAAGATATTGTTTCTTATACACCACAATTAGAAACTTTAGATATATGTGGTATATTTTTGATTTTTTTTGAAGTGACATCAATTCTTCATCAGTGTTACTGGACACTTATGTCTATATACCTAAGTCTTGATTCATCTTTGAATAAAGAGGACTTTTACAGGGAGATACACTTTAATTACACAGACCTTTCCTATCACATATATAAACCAATATTTAATAATTAACAATGGATTCTAATAACAATAAATCTGAAGAGATTTACATAGTGTCCAATCATCAAGAACTAGCTTCTATTATTCAAAACAGTGATGCACACTGCACTATTATAATAGTCGATGAAAATCACAATTCTAAGTTTACAGATTCAGTTGTAAACAATATATCTGAAACCCATGTTAACAGAAGTTTTGATTTAAATGAACAACAGAACACTGAACATGTTTATGCAAATAGATATAAGAAGATGTGGTATGAGTGCCAATGAGACAACTCTCCATCCAAGTCAAAATTTATAAATGTAAACCATTATAGGCAAATGTACAGATTATAAATCCCACAACCAGTTCTACATGTTCTAATGAATTTCAAAGTGATTCAGCTGATAACATTATATATACTGCAATAGCATTACCTAATAAAAATAAAACCATAGTTTCAAGAATTGCGAAAGATTTTGATACATTTGAACAAATTGATGAAGTCTCAAGTCATCAAGGTGAAGGTAATGTTAACAATATAACAGCGGAACATAATTTAGAAAAAAATAGAAGAGCAAAATGAAGAAACAACAGAAGAACAAAATGAGGAAACAAGTTTTGATACAAATGCAAATGATGAAAAAATGAGAAGTAGAAAAAGGAAAAAACAATCGGAATTATGGAAACAAATCTAAGGAAAAGAAGACGTCAGTCTGGTATGGAATATATAAATACTAGGGGTAATACACAGCGAAAGAGAGAAGTAAAGATAGGAACGAAGGACTGTAATGGTGGATGCAGATTTAAATGTAGTAAAAATATATCAGAAACTGAAGGAAAGCGATTTTTAAATCTTTTTGGTCATATAGCGATTCCGAAAAAAATGCATTTTATGGAAATAATATTGAAAAGTTACAGAAAGAAAGGAAGCGAACGAACAAAGAAATTTCAAGGAAACAATTTACATACAAGTATCATTTACCTAAGGAGTGTGGTGAAGTTCGTGTTTGTAAAGAGTTTTTTCTTACAACTCTAGATATAATTATAAGCGGCCGTAGGATTCAGTGGTTTTTTTAAAAGAAGTCTCCACATGTTGAGGACAAAAGAGGAAGACATGTTAAAAGGAAAGTATCAGAAGAGTTTAAAGACAGAATCAGAAACCATATAAATTCATTTCCTCGAATTGACTCCCATTATTGTAGGTCTTCTGTAAAAAGACAATACCTTGATCCGTGTTTGTCAAAAGCAAAAACGTATGAGCTTTACGTTTTAACTTGTAATGCTACAGGTGTAATTCCAGAAAAATATCATACATATAAAAACATATTGAATTTGGAATTTAATTTAGGTTTCCACACTCCCAAGAGAGACAGATGTGATCTGTGTGAGGAGTACAAATCCAATAAGTTGATCAATCAAGTTAGTGAAGATTTAAAAATGAAGTATGAACTACACATAGTTGGAAAATCTAATTCCAAGGTTGAAAGAGATAACGACAGAAGTTCTGAGAAGGCAGTTCTTTGTTTTGACATGGAAAATGTTATAACTTGTCCAAGGGCAAATATTTCAAATTTTGTTTACAAAAGAAAATTGAATGTGTTAAACTTAACCGGTCATTTGTCCTTAAATAAATGTGCATATAACGCAATATGGTCAGAACACGTAGCAGGCAGAGGTGCCAATGAAATTTCTAGTGCCATACTCAAAATTTTAGAAAAAGTTCTTGAAGATTTTCCTACTTTAGAAACCATAACGTTATGGTCTGACTCCTGCATCCCGCAGAATCGTAACTCTATGGTCGTTACTGCATTGCAGCATTTTATGAGAAGTGACAGATCATATTCACTCAAGTCTGTAGATCACAAATTTTCTGAGCCAGGCCACTCATCTATTCAAGAAGTTGACTGTGTACACAGTCATATTGAGAAAGCATTGAATCTTAGCGAAATTTTAAGTCCTCTCAGTTTTTTTGCGAATGCTGACAAGAGTTCGTAAAAGATCAATGAAAGTGATTCAATTACAACCTGAGCACTTCTTTAATTTCCAGGAAGCTAGTCACACATTTAAATATAACTCTGTACCCTTTACTAAGATAAAGCATATAAAGTTAGAAGTTGAGAAACCGTTACAAGTTTTGTATAAGGTATCATTTTCTGATGACAGTTTCAAAGAGGTTTCCATTGTTACACACAATACAAGAAAAAAACAGAAAATAGTTACTATTGTCATGCCAAATATTAATATGTTGACCAAATCAAACTTATTGTCAAAGGAAAAAGTCAAAGATTTGAAAGACATGTTAAAGTATATGCCTATTGATGACAGAAAGTATTATGAGACTGTTTTCAAGAGTTACAAGTAGGCTACAGGTAGACTCGGTATATATTGTATTGTCAGTTTACGATGTTAGCAGAATTATCGTCTGAAAAGACTTCATATATGCTGGACCTTTACATCCTGAGAGATTTTTGTGTTAATTTTTGTTTAAACCTTTTTAATAATTCTTTACCACAAATGTAAAAGTTTAGAGGAAAATTGTTGCATGGTGAGGAGAGGTAATACTTTTGAGTGTCGTTGTTTTGAAAGGAATTCAAAATGCTCAATCACTGGGTTGACTGATATTTACTTTTTGGTTTTGTGATCTTACATTGAATAAACCAACTGTTCGTGATTATTGTTGTTTTTTTTATTATTAGTTATTTGTTTTGGTTAAACATATAAGAAATATTTCTTTTATTTCTTTTTGCTGAGATTTTCTACGATTATGCTTTATATTTTGTATTGAAACAATTTTTTTGTGCGTTGAAATACTAGTAAAAGACTCTATCTTCACGACTTAATGTTTTTCCAGTTAATTATAATTCTTGACAAATTATGGTGTCAATTATATACGATGATATAAAATATCCGTATCTTACATGAATAATGATATTTTTGAATCCTTTAAATTCTTATTCGTCAACATGTTTAACGCATTCGTAGTTTTCTGTTATAATATTATGATGTCACAAGTCCAGTACCATTTTAACTTTTGTAAAATATGTGACCAAAAGATAAAAATGTTCTCTCTCCAAATAAAAAAAAATGATTTTTTATCAAAACAGATTGTGTAAGTCAATATCTGTAACAAGAAAACATCAACATTTATCAATTTAAAAAACACAATAAATTAATCATCGCTCTCCAATTGTTCCTTGGTAGATAAGCAGTCATTAGAATTTCAGATGGAGTTATCTTCATTTTAAAAAATGTGGACATAGAACACTATTGGATTCACACGACGATTTTTTCTTCAAAAGTACATCTCATTCTTAACTTTTTCAATGGGAAAATATAAAGGTAGCAAAACTATTGTCGTGGTTAAATAACTCTTAACTGACACGATTTAAATTGTCCAACCCATTAACAGACTTTATTCCCTAATGTTCATTTAAATGTGGTAGTACTCAAGTTATATTACAATTATAAAATATTTCTCAATGTCAATTTATTTTTTAGAACCAAAGTACTATTTTGTGTCCTTTATTAAATGATATCTCAAAATGTTTTTTTTTTTCGCCTTTTATCCAAAAAAATTGCTATGCGTATAAGCATAAAAACCACATACTTGCGCGACGCCTTTTAGTTTTACTGAAAACTGCGTAGGCTATGAAATTATTTTACAGGTGAAAAATGTTTTATGATAAATATCATTTTGTCAGACACTTTTCTTTTTTTGATTTGGTTCTCATAATATGCAAAAAATCTGTATATTTAACAGAGTTTAACATTAAATTGTGCGTTTTACTCTTAACAGACGTATAACCGACCCGATTAAATGACCAACCGCCCATATAGCCGCATACTCAATATAGTTTAACCGACCAATCTCTAGGTTAGCCGAGTGTCGGCCGTGAAAATGGAATATTAAAAAAATAAATGAATACAGAAATAATATTGATACAGATAAAGTTGATGATGTAATAAGCAAGCTGAATACTTATAATGATAAAGAGAATATATCAAAAAAGGTGATGAATAATTTGGTTCATGGAGTTTCTGATATATTGATTGATTTGCAAAGCTTACTTATGGTACAAATGTGTATTATAAAACTATGTTGCGTAATTTTAAGAAACAACAAACAATGGTATAATAACGATTTTAACAAAGCAAAGAAGGAATTTAGAAGATCATAGACTTTATAAACACTATGGGTCAAATATTTTTAAAGAAAGATTGCGACAGAGTGAGATATATTATAAGAAAGTGATGGATGAAAATATTAAGAAATTTAATGCAGATATGAGTGACAATATGAACAAATTGAAAAATAAAAATCCAAAACAATTTTGGAAATTGTTTAATAAGGGGCGTCAACGAGAAAAAAGCAATATATCTATTCGAACGTTATTTGATTATTTTTTAAAGATTTGAATAAGAACAAGTTTGAAGATGAATACATAATTGAAAATGATGTGAGTTCATCTTATGGCGATGACACACTGAATTGTGTTATTACACGAGAAGAAATTTAAAAGCTGTTAAAAAGGCGAAGAATAATAAATCGCCTGGGGTAGATAAAATCATTAATGAATATAATGCTTCATCCCTAGACAGTATGATTGGTATATGCATAAAATTGTTTAATCATATTTTTGATACGGGTATATTGCCGGAATCCTGGCTTATTGGTAATGCGATACCAATATTTAAAAACAACGGATGCAAATTAGATCCAAAAAGTATAGACCGATAGCTTTATTGTCGTGCTTGGGGAAAATATTTACATCTATTCTTAATGTCAGATTGGGTTTTTTCGTTGATGAATTGAATATATTAAATAAAAATCAAGCCGGCTTCCGACATGGTTACTCTACTACGGATCATATTTTTTCTTTAAATGCACTTTTTGAACTTCTCTGTGTTAAAAAGAAAAAGTTTTTTTGCGCTTTTGTAGATTTTGAAAAGGCTTTTGATTTTGTACACCGGAATTCTTTATTATATAAACTCCTTTTGAATAATGTAAAAGGAAAGTTTCTTAGAGTTATTAAAAATATGTATGATGATGTTGAATCACGTATTGTACATAATAATAATTTATCTGACATGTTTGCTAGCAAAATTGGTGTTAGACAAGGAAAAATCTTTCTCCTCTGTTATTCTCTCTATATTTGAACGATTTGCAGCAATATTTAGAAAATGTTAACATTAATGGTGTACAATCTTTAACATTGAATATTGAAAATGAAATGAATATATACCTTAAACTGTTTGTATTATTATATGCCGATGATACTATTTTACTTGCCGAATCAAGTTCAGATTTACAGTTACTTTTAAATAATTTTTCACATTATTGTAAACATTGGAAATTAAGAATCAATGTTAGCAAAACCAAAATGATGGTTTTACAAGAGGAAGAATATCAAATAATTTGAAGTTTTATATTGAAAAGGAAGAAAAAAAGATAGTTAAACATTATAAATACCGTATCGTAGAGGAAAATGAAACTGATAAAGCAAAATCACCTAAAAAGTCTAAACCAAAATCAAAAAGTGATAAAAAGAACAAACAAGCTAATCAGATTAGATCCGACGATGAAAACCAAAATACCAACAGGACCAATCAAAGCTCAATGCATAAATTCCTAGTCGAGAAACCACCTGATGCTTCAACTCCGTCAAATAAAACAACGAAAAGGTCTGCCACAACACCAACAGATCTTTTTGATCGTGAGAACCAAACCACTAAACCTAAAACATAAACAAGATAAATAAGATTATTAAATCTTAGTAAACAAGTGTTTTTTTTTTTATTTTGTTTATCATGATCACCATTTTAAACCTTCAATACGATTATGAACTTTTTGTACATAATATCATCTTGTGCTTGTGTAAGTTATCTATACTACACAGCTCTAGTCATTTATGTAATGAATTTTATGTAAAATTTGAAAAAGTATTAAAAAAAAAACTAACGATTGTGATGAAATATTTGATTTCATACATTCATTAAACAAAGAAAAAAATAATTGTTTCGAATAAAATTCACGGAAACTAAAAAAAAAAAAAAAAAAAAAAATTATAATGCGAAACAATATCCATATGTAGAGAGAAATAAAATGATCAATGGCATCGAACAAAATCAACTAAATAAAAGAAAAGTAAATACTTTTTAAAAATACATTATGGGTGACAAATGTAGTCTCTCAATCAATGTAAAAAAAAAAAAAAAAAAAAAAAAATATCCATTAAGAATCACTTTTAATAAAATTAATTTGCAATTTTTAGAAAACACCAATATTCCATTACACTTTTTATTAGCTCCATGCTATATTGTGAGCAACAAATCAAACTATATAAAGAATAGTTTTTCTTATTGGTATCCACCGCTTAGTCGTAACTGCGTAAAAAAGTGCTTTGGAATGCCTCCAAACAACAAACGAAATGTACTCAAAAGTACAGGTACAAATAGTAACTCCAAACAGTGGTCACATATAATTGTTCCATATGATTCGAATATTAATTTACTTAAGGTGCACTATAATAATCTTGCAACGTATCATCTTTCAGTAATGCACATAAGAAGTAAATCTATATTGTCCAACGTACGGATAGTCGCTTTAACACAATGTTATTGTTGTTGCAAGAATATAAACAAACAGCAGGGAAGTATTGCTTCGGTTTTGTTAAATGACATCACAAATAGTTCCGATGATGATCAATTGTCTGGAAAAAAATTAAAATATGTTTACTAATTAGTCATAGTAGTGTAACGCATAATAGAAAACAATTAAATGAGAAAATTTTTTCTATTGAACCACTAAAAAGTATAATATTTAAGCAGTATGTACTAGCAAGTAACTTAAAACAACATAATAAAAAAAAAAAAAGGTAAAGACCCACAAGGTCACTAAGCTCATTCCAAAAATAAATCTTGCATATAATACTATTCTAAGACAAGATCAATACAAAAGCAGTAAACACATATATGAGAATCCTTCAAATAGTGGATATTATTGTAAAGACAGTCCGAATACTTTCAGAGACTTTTTTTTGTTTTAATATTCAAAGAGTCATCATCTTATTTTCAATGTTACATGTACATGTCACAGTATTGCGTACAATTGTATATAGTGTTTGTATTGCTTATTGTATGATTGTGTATCTGTTAATATATGTAGCATTGCTTTTGTTCATTAGAGTACATCACTTTATATACATGTACATACTTGTTTATTTTGTGTTATATAAATGTAAGCTCATAACTCTATATATATATCTCCATTTTAATAGCCCGCATATACAGATACTAATCAATAAAATGCATAACAGTTTAATGTTGACAAATAGATAAGTTAACTGCTTTAAGCTAAATAACCTCTAATTTATGAAAGATATTTTACATATTTGCTCTTTAAATAGCCAAGGGCTCGGTCAAAAAGAAAAACGAAGTAGGGTCTACACTTGGCTAAAGTAACAAAAATCTGATATCTTATTCGCACAAGAAACCCATTTAGTCCCAGAAATAGGGAAAAAAAAAAAAAAAAAGATAAGATAAGAATTTCATGGAGATGTATACCTCTCAATCTAGAGGTGTCGCTATCTTTATTATTAAAACATTAAATCATGGAATAAAAGACACCTGTATCTTGGCATTGCACAAGGTCATGTTTTTCTCTGACTGTTTATGACGTCTTTACACTAAATCCATTGGATGTTGGATGTGTACGGATTGATAATTTAGTCTTAGATGCATGATTTTTATTAGTTGTTAGTGGCTTTGAACTAGCTGTCAGATACCTGCGAGTACTCTCAGATCTGTTCCTAGTGTCTTTTGTTGTTGGGATGTACAAGTACCCTGCCACGTCCACTTGTATTTTGTCCATCTGATGAGTTAAGCCTTTTCAACTGAATTTTATAGTTCGTTCTTATGTTGTACTGTTATATCACTGTCCCAGGTTAGGGGAGGTTGGGATCCCGCTAACATGTTTAACCCCGCCACATTATGTATGTATGTGCCTGTCCCTAGTCAGGAGCCTGTAATTCAGTGGTTGTCGTTTGTTTATGTGTTACATATTTGTTTTCGTTCATTTTGTACATAAATAAGGCCGTTAGTTTTCTCGTTTGAATTGTTTTACATTATCATTTCGGGGCCTTTTATAGCTGACTATGCGGTATGGGCTTTGCTCATTGTTGAAGGCCGTACGGTGACCTATAGTTGTTAATTTCTGTGTCATTTTGGTCTCTTGTGGACAGTTGTCTCATTGGCAATCATACCACATCTTCTTTTTTATACTTATTCTGATCAAGATGGTCGTATAATTTTGGTAAATGTAGAAATAAACAATAACATATTTAATTTGATAAATTTGTACGCACCAAATGATAAGAAAAAAAGGAATACTTTCTTTAAAAAAGTAAATACAATAATTGAAGAACATAGGCTTGGTATTTTAATAATATGAGGATTTAAACGAAATAATGAATAATGAAGACAGAAAAAAAAATTATAACAGGCAAAAGCCAAAAAATCTTATAGTTTGAAAACGTTAATTCAAACAAAAAGTTATTAGATATATGGAGAATGTTACATTCTACTTTAAAACAATATACATGGAAAAGAAAAAATAATGATCTTGAGGCAAGTAGGATAGACTTCGTCCTGATTAGTGAAGAACTTAGAACACTTATTGAATCTACAGATATCAGACCAGCCATGATATCCAGTACTGATCATCAAGCTATTTCATTAAAAGTAAATTTAGAAACCAAAAATAAAGGTAAAGGTTATTTTAAAATAAATAATAGTATACTAAGTGAACCTGACTTCAAAGAAAATATAAATAATTTAATAGATTCCTATTTAGAAAAATGTAAACATAATGAAAACCTATCCCAATTATGGGTTTATTTAAAATTGACATAAGAGAAACTACAATCTTATATTTTAAAATTAGGGCAAAAAAGAAAAAAAAAATGAAATGAATGATTTGGAACGAATATTGCAATCATTAAAGAAAAAAAAAGAAAATAGTAAAATAAACAAGACAGAAAATGGTGAAATTAAACAGTTACAAACTAAAATAGAAAACTTATATGATTTTAAAGCAAACTTGCACAAATACGCTCAAGAATAAAGTGGATAGAAGAAGGAGAAAAGAGTACTAATTTTTTCTAGGTTTAGAAAAATGTAGGCAAGCAAAAAAATATTATTTAATTCATGAAATTAAAAAATGAACAAGGGGAAATAATAACGAATCAATCAGATATACTTAACTTAGAAAAGAAATATTATAAAAAACTTTACACAAGTACTGAACCAGACAAACAATTAATTAATTATATAACCGACACAAAAATTAATGCTTCATCGAGCGAAAAAGAAAGCGAGTCCTTAAATGGGTCTCTTACAGTCGATGAATGTACTAAATCTATTTTTCAAATGAAACTAAATAAGTCTCCAGGTTTAGACGGTTGAATTTTATAGAGAATTTTGGGATAAATTAAAAAGTTTTGCAACATATATTTTTAATTACTGTTATAAAGTAGGAATGTTGTCAGAATCTAAAAAAAAATGGCCTTATTTCTTTATTATTTAAAAAGGGGGACCCTACAAATCTAAGTAACTACAGACCTATCAGATTACTGAATGTCGATGTCAAAATCATTGCAAAACATTAGCCTTAAGACTGAAACCATTATTGCCAAAAATTGTACATAGTGATCAAAATGGATACATAAAAAACCGTTTTATAGGTTTCAACATACCACAATTACAAGACATTATTGATCATGCCGAAAAGTTTAAAATAGAAGGAGACATACTGTTTCTTGATTTTTCAAAAGCATTCGACTCACTCGAATGGAAATTTATGTACCAATCTTTACAAAAATTTGGTATAAAAAACTCTATGTTAAATTGGGTGAAAATGTTTTATAAAGATATAAGAGCCTGTATAGTAAACAATTGATGAATTTCAAGCCCATTGGAAATTTATAGGGGAATTTGTCAAGGATATCCGTTAAGTGCTATTTTGTTTGTTTTAGCTGTTGAAATACTAGCATGTAAAATAAGAAAAGATAATAAACTGAAGGGGATCAAAATAAACTTATATGGGAAAACACATAGTCTAAACATAAGTCAATTAGCAGATGACACAACACTATTTCTAAATGCTAAAGACGACATTCCTCATGCTCTCAATGTAATTGAGGTTTTCGGAACTTTATCAGGGCTTATACTAAATCGTAATAAAACTGAAGGTTTGTGTCTAGGAAACAAAAAATATTCCAGAAAATTTTGAAAACATTAATTGGAGTAGAGATATCATTAAATGTTTAGGTGTTTATTTCGGACATGACAAACCACAATGCATGACACTTAACTTTGAAAAACAATTGCAAAAATCAAAAAGACTCTAAATTTATGGGAAAAAAAAAGAAATCTAACTATGATAGGCAAAATCGCTGTGGTCAAATCACTAATTATCCCAAACATAACCTATATTGCATCCGTTTCAAATATAGACATTGAATCATTGTCCGAATTTAAGAAATTGGTATATGATTTCATCTGGGATGGAAAGACAGAAAAAGTAAAGAGAAATACTTTAATTTAGTCAAAAATGAAGGAGGACTAGGAATGATAGATATTAATAAATACATAAAATCAATAAGAATTAAATGGATAAAGCGATTAAAAGATGATGAAAGTGCAAACTGGAAAATAATTCCATCATACTATTTAAATCAATATGGATCAAACCTATTAATTTTTCAAATGAATTTAGATAGTATTAAATCAATCCATAATATCGCAAAACATATACCCAAATTCTATTTAGAACTACTCAAAACTTGGGTTAAAAGCAGGGGCGGGCAAACTGAACAACCTGATAATTTTAGAATAATCAGACAGCAAATTATATGGGGGAATAAATATATAAAGTCCAATAGACACAGTTTGATTTTCAGACACTGGATAGAAGACAAAATAATTTACATAAATGACATTATTGATGACAAGGGGAACATTTCTCAAGAAAATTTTTTAAGTAAATTAAAATGTGAAAAAACATGGATTGCCGAATTAATGCAGATAAAACATACTGAGAAAAATTCATCTATATATTTTTAAAGATAATTCTCAAAAACAAATATTTATTTACTGTGAACTATAAGAATTCACCTAAATTCTTTTATAGATAATTCAAAAAAAAAAATTATTTGCTGTGAACTTTAAGAGTTAATAGAAGAATTATGCTTTCAAAATATTTTTAAAGATAATTCACAAAAATTTATTTACTGTGAACAATAAGAGTTCATTAAAGAATTATGCTTTCAAAAATATATTTAAGTACATTATTAATTATTTATTTAATTATTCATTGCTGCCCCTCCCATCCTTCCACCCATTCCCAGGCATCCTATTTCCTTGCTTGGTCTTTCATCATTTTGAAATCGTGCATTGTATATGAGGAACACTAGCCTTCTTGCTTGAAATTCTATTTTAGACATCAGGTCGGATGTGATTCTATATCTCTTTTGTATTTTAGTAATGTCCATTAATACTTGTATTGTCATTTCACTTGTAAGTTCTTCTTCACGCACTTCCCCATTTGCGATTGAGAAGTTCTTAATTGTTTGTAGAATTGAATCTCGCAAGTAATTCCAAGCTTCACATTGTAAAAGCAAATGTTCTAATGTCTTGTTTACAGTCGCAAGCTATACACTGATCTTCAGTTCCTTCTTTGTATATCTTATACCTAAGTGGTTGAAGTATATAAGTACTAGTTAACAGGTTAATCTTGGTATGTACTCGCTTGCTGTCTATTGGAGATTGGTGCTTAATACGCAATATTGGATGTATTTCCCTGACATGAATATATCACTGTTAAGGTATCGAAGGCCGGTATAGAGCTTAGCTAGGGATGTAATTCGCTCACTCCAATAGGCATTGATTCCTTTCTGGTTTTATTTAATAGTTCTTCCTTTTCCATCTGAATATCTAGCCACTCAATTGCATTTCCTAGATCGTATTTTAGCATGGTTGTTTTTACTTCAATAAAACAGCTATTACTATTCATTGAGATGATGCATAGTTGCCTCCTTGCTAGTTGTTTTTCTAGGCTTTCGTTTGGTTGGGTACATACATTTATGTAGAGGGTCATAACCTTTTTGTGTATTTGTGCCTCAACTGGTAATATTCCTGTCAAGATGTTGATTGATGGATCTGGTGTGTTAGTTGGTACTGACATTAGTTGCTTAAGCATTTTCTTTTGAAATTTTTTCCAGTTTCTCCAGATTAAAGGATCGTGGTGTTAATAGATCCATACCATATAATAATACTGGTAAGATGTAGATTTTATACAGGTATATATTATTGTTTCCATATCAAGTCCATTTATACCGTGGAAGTCACTGCCAAGTAGAGCATAATCACTTCTTGATTTTTATATTCTCCTCGATATTTGCTATAATATTTTGTTTCATAGAGCTGGTTCTGAGTTATCCTAAATACATAGCTGATTCGACTCTAGGCATAGAAGCTTCATTCATTGTATATTATTCCAATAGTGTTTCTTTCCTTGATGGCTTGGGTTGATGTTTATAGCCACATTTTTTTTGGCTGTAGTTTATACCCCTACATGCCGGCAAAAGTGTTTTGCCATGTTGACTTGTACTTGCATATCGGTTGTCGTTTTGCTCATGAGTGCTACGTCATCTGCACATGCACTAGTATTGCAGAGTGTATTCCCAATTCTACATCCTAAACTTGATGTTTCCAGGATGTAAAGTAGTGGATTGATATAAAGCTTGTACATTAAATAGCTGAGAAGTTTGGCCATTCCATTTAACTGCACTTGTTGCATTAGTGTGCATACTCTGAATGATTGTCCAGTGCTTATCATCGATTCCTGCATGATAGAGTCGCTTCGTAGAAGTAGAAATACAGTTTTGAAAAATTTAAAACTCGACTTCTTGGGAAATATTTGCTGAACTTTAAATCGGGTTAGTTTCCATAATCACGTGACACAGATAGATTAATGACAGCTTTGGGGTATTTCATTAAGAACTTTGGACCATCCTTACAGTCTCATTAGCCTCTAATGAGCATATTACATGAGTCTTAGAAGAATGTAAAAACATAATCAACCAGTTTTTAAACATCAAATAAGTTTAAATCATATGATAATAAAAGGCTTTGAAATTTTCAATTAACACTTATATTTGTGAACATTATCCAGTTGGTCAGGAAGAAGCAGTTTTTGAAAAAAATATTTGTTTCATTTGAATGCGTTTATAGATTAAAAGCTACGGATATGATGGATTAATAAGGACTTACAAATGACATACAAACATGTCAATCAGCACAACGGCATTTAGTGCAAATCGTATAATTTTCAATAAAAAAAAGTTATAAATACAAACATAGTTAGATGAAAATCAAACTACTGGTACTTTTTATATATATCTAATGTTTCTAGGTAAATTGTATAACGATAATCCTACGGTACAGAAAATCTTATCACGCAGAAACTATGTGATAAACTATTACGTTTGGTGTTAAGTAGGTATTTAAAATTCAATGAAAAATTACCCGTTAAACACTAAATGTAGTATTAATGTGGGTAGTACAACAACTTCGGTATCTAAAAGTGTGCACTGACAGTCTGTATAAACACATAGATTTTTTGATCAACCAACACCTAAAGTAAAAAAAAAACCAACACATATACCAAATAAAATTGAGAATGGAAATGGGGAATGTGTCAAAGAGACAATGGGTAAGATTTTTGACAAACAGGAACAAAGTATGTGTAGCTATCAATTTTTTTTTATAAGAAGGACCCCCCGTGGACGAACGACAAGTTAAAACTATAAGAACACTAATATAAGATGTGTCGACAAGGCAACCATAATCTACGATGCATGCATTTACTTGACGTATTTGGGGTAGTAACTATCATGATTGATTGGCTGTTGTTTGCTTGACGTTTAGTTGCAAATATTTCATGCATTTCCAGGACAAGTACAAATGAACAATAAATACAATATGTAGGTCCTGTTATAGAGGGCATACGGGATGAAGTTAGAGGAAAGGTAGCAACCATCAAAACTTTTTCAAACGTAATTATATTCCATTTACCATTTTGTTCATATTACAGCAATGAAAGAGCTAGAATATTTGTAACTGGGCACATGCGTGAATCTGATAATCTGCATGTTACCTCGATTGCATCTCCTTAATGAAGTTATGAATTTTGAACATTGTTAAATTACCGCTCAAATAAATAATATTGAAGTTCAAAAAGTAAAAGAAACAAAGGTGCAATCAAAATCATGAGGCAAAAACAAAAATGACGTACAACACCATGCACCTACTTATTGACGACCCTCGAAACACTTCATCAAA
>CM029597.1:56310297-56670784 GCA_017311375.1 Mytilus coruscus
TCTACATTGTTATGCAAGAAACGTGCTGTGTTAAATTTTTAGGAAGCTTTGTGCTTTTGAAATCATCACTGAATAGTTCCATATTCATAGGGAGAAAAAAATTACGTTTGATCTAGTAGCGATAACAGGATAGGCATGCATTTCATGTACGCCGATTGAATTTAGTTTGTAGAAAAAATGTTACGTAGAAAAATAAAGAAGCTGTGATTTTTCGTTAGAGTTATTATCAACATTCTAAAATAGTTCCTTTTGCAGATAGCAAGGCAATCAGAAAATAGGGGAAAATCATTTGAAATGTGTTACCCCGACACTGTACGCACAGAAATTACGCAAAAATCGGACTTAAATATATTTTAATCTTATGAAAATAGATCTGAATAGTGTTTATTATTGATGTTCCGACTCATAAATCCTACAAACTTTCATTTAAACACTTACAATTGCATTTTCCTTTAAAAATA
This sequence comes from Mytilus coruscus, assembly GCA_017311375.1. Classification (NCBI taxonomy): domain Eukaryota; kingdom Metazoa; phylum Mollusca; class Bivalvia; order Mytilida; family Mytilidae; genus Mytilus; species Mytilus coruscus. The sequence goes on from CM029597.1 coordinate 56,310,759, forward strand.
AAAATTTTAGCATAGGTGTACTGGAAATCCGACATTTTTAAAAATGACCCATATATCGTGTGTTTAGATATTTGTATAATTAGGCTTTCAAATTTTTTGTTCGTTCTAGATGAGGATTAAATCAGACAGGCGTCTCGGAAGCATGACATTTATAAAGTGTTCTTTGCATTTCCTATTACTTGTTTGGTACCACTGCGGATGAACTGCTAGTCCCTTAGTGTATCATCAGCTCTGTTGTCAGTTTCTCGACATCTGTATGATTTATAACCATCTTTTCCTATATTTATCCTTGAAGTCCGTCAGACTAAGTAGACCTATGATGAATTTGGCTATTCTTTTAAGGTCCTCCTTGGGTCATACAGTTGTTTTTGTTTTTTTATTTGATACTATTTTCCGGGTTTCTTATAATATGAGCAACACGACGGGTGTCACATGTGGTGCAAGATCTGCTTACACTTCCGGAGCACTCCCAATTTTTGGCGGGGTTGGTATTGCTAAGCCTTTAGATTTCTATGTTGTGTTTTGTGTACTATTGTTTGTCTGTTTGTCTTTTCCTTTTGAGCCAAATTTTGTGAATTTGTAAAGGTGTATGCTAATCTCCTCTGTATCGGACCGATTTTAAAATGAATACTGCCAAAAGCGAACACAGCATCAGACGAAACTAAAATTGAAATTGACAGTATTAGATTTCATTATTAAAATATTTGTAGTTTAAAGAGGTCAATTTTGTAAATTAAACTGACTCTTATTTTGTATAAATATTTCAAAACCTTTTAACAGATTTAATCTACTTATTCTGTTTTAAGAATTTTACGAAAACAAATTAAATTAATCATAAATGTGACGTTATAGATTTCATAGAACGTAATATATGTATCACTGGTAAATCATTTAACCAGGAAAAATGCCAAGTGAGATGCAGAAAAAAATTGTCTAGTTATGCTTATGAATTATTGAAAGTAATTAGCAAGCCAATTTCAGAATGTGTAAAACATACAAGAGGGACTGGATGGGGAATTAATTTTTGTATTCGTTCATTTTGTATACATTTTTTCTCTATTGGGTATTTTGTCTATTATTCTCTAAGTCTTTATATCTTAGTACTCAATATTAATTATTCTTTATTTCTTTATATTTTAGAAACCCACTTTTCTCTATTATGTTATTCCAACCAGACCCTTATACAAAATCCTGCTGAGTTGGGTTAAAACTTCGATAAACGAATCCGCTCCATCATTTGAACCCCTGCATGTCTACAATTTTAGACACTATATTGAAGAGCCATTTACATTTTACATTTGAGGCTTCCATCCTCCTTTAATAGACAGAACGTTTTGCCCTTTTACTACAAATGTAGCAGCCCACTTACTAAGTACTGCGTATTTGTATTACCCTTCATGTTCATGAATAATTATTCCTCGACCATTCATCCAATGTTTGTTTGCTAGGGGAGTCCTGTGTATTTATTTCTTGGAAAACAAAATATTTTTTCAAATATATTCAAGAACAGGTTATCCTTTTTTCAGTAACTTGAAAACTTTCAAAAGCAGACATGACGAAAGGCAATGAATTGAAAAATGAATTAATTCAGTCAAATTGTCAAACTGTAGACGATTTCCCCTTTTTTGCTATGCACATTTAAACTATAAAAAGATATTAAGATGAGAGGATTGATACAAATGAGTGGTAAACCCGAGGGAACTGGTTATATGTACAATAATTACTTTACTTATTTTAAGACAAACTACTTTTTCAACACTATGATGCAATACAATCTTGACCCATTACGAGTTTCATTGCGAAACCAAGATGAACAGTGCAGTCACTGAAACAGACATTTAATTACTGGGGACCTCACTGTCGAAAATAAATTGAAAAAAGTGTCGTCAGATCATTAAAGATGCTCTTTCATCCTATTGTAAACATTTGTAGTATCGAGACATATCGGGAAAAAAAAGTCACCCAATACCTATTTGAATAAATGTCTGAATATTATGGATATGCGCATATCACATTTCGAAAAAAAAATACAAATTAATAATAGGGTATTGAAGTAATACGCCCATTTTTAGGGTAAAAAAACAAAATTCAAGTATTCACAAAGCATTTTCTGTTCGTACCGGCTGAAATAGCAGCCAATAATGTGGTGTTGACATTAGGTGAATACTACATGGAAGTTCTTAAAAAATGAAATTATAAATTCTTCTACATTCAAGGCCGTGCGCTCCACAAAGAGTCAAATAGTAAAAAATCATGTCACAACCACATCCCAGTTTAAGCCTTCCTCTGAATTCTTGAAGGTTCTACTATGTGTTGGCTACCTTAGCCACACAAAAAAAAAAACTTTCAAATTTCGTTTCATCTCGGATTCTAGATAGTGTTCTACGACAAATCTCTCTGTGCTGTAAACTAGTCTCGTACTTCTAATAAAACGTTTTAATTTTTGTAATAAACATATGAAAATAATGGAACTGATAATGTTTTTAGTGTCAAAAGCTTTTTGGATGTTTTGGATAAATTACGTGATTTTGAAGGTTCGTTCGATTCGGTTAACAGTTATGACTTTCCGACTCTGTACACTATACTTCCTTACAATCTTAAAACAAAAACAGAAATTCTCTTATTCAATTAGATGGTCCGATTGAGTGCAGATGTATTTGCTGCACATCATATAAAGCATTCTTCTGTAATGAAAAAGGGATATATGCTAGATATACTTACTGGAACTATGATCAGATGCCACAAAAAATTTGTAAATTTACTCTCATACGTTTCAGCAATAGGCATTCCTATAGGCACCAATTGCACTCCTTTAATAGCAGGCTGGTTCATGTATTGATGCGTCTAGATTGCATTTACTTAATAAACTTTTAAAAAAAAACGCTAACCGGTACATTGATGATATTTGTGCTTATATATAATCATGACAAGCCTTTTGTACTTTACTGCGGAAAATTACCCAAGGAACATACTTTATTAAAACTTATACAGACAGCCACAATTTTATTTTCTAGACTTGGATAATAAAGCTTAACACGAGAAACTTTATACAAGTTTTAGAATTTACGACACAAAAAAAAAAATAAATTAATGTGCTTTCCTATTGTTAATTTTCCTTGTTTGGAGGTGATTTTCTTTTGGCTCCTGCTTACGGTGTGTATATTTCATACCAATGTTCACTATGCCCTTGTATTTGGTCGCCGTAGAGATTGCAGTGAACACAATTAATGTATAACGGGTAAATTATTCAGTCAAGGATTTCATTACCACAAATATATAAAAACTTTTAATGAATTATTTCACCGATACAAATGTATGGTTACGATGTTTGGCTCTACCTGTAGAATGTTTTATTAAAAACTTATATCATTTTCTTATCTTTATGGTAATGTTTTTATAGAACCGTACATTTAGATACGATCCATGTAAACTCCTTCATTCTTAGATTAAACTTAGGCTTGAAAGGTTACTAATCTAATACCATAGTAAAGTCTTTAAATATTGGTTTGTCGGTTCTATCATTTATTATATTTTTGGGAGATTAAGCCATGATAACTTAATATGTATTGATATATATGTACAGTTATGAGAAATCATAATCTTACATTCTGTCAATACTCTTTGATTATAATTTAGCCTTGCACAAGGTCATATGTTTCTCTGACTGTTATGGAATCTTTGCACTAATGTGTACTGATTGATACATAAGTCTGGGAGAACATGTTGTACATGTATTTATCAGATGTAATGGACTCTGAACTAGATTTCAGTAACTGCGAGTAATCCAAATCGGTGCTTTGTGTCTGTTGTTTTATGTTTGCAGTACTTATAGTTGTTTTTTTTTTTAGATTCGTACCGATCTATTGAGATAAGCTCTTTGCAACTGTGTTGAACAGTTTGTTCTAATGTTGCGTTGTTTCACATCTGAACCAAGCTAGACGAAGGTTGATTGTTCACAAACATGTTTAACCCCTTCATATTTTTATGTACCTGTCCAAAGTCAGGAGTCTGTATTTAGTAGTCGTCGTTGGTTTATATCTTTCATATTTGTTTTTACGTCAATTGAAATTTTATAAATTAGACCGTTAATTTTCTCGTTTGAAACCTTTCACATGTACATTGTTGCGTGTCCGAGCCTTTTATAGCTGGTTGTTTTGTTTTTATACGACAGCAAAAAATTTTGTGGTCGTATATTGCTATCACGTCGTCGTCGTCGGCGTCAGCGTCGTCGTCGTCCGAAGACATTTGGTTTCCGGACAATAATTAGAAATTTTTAATTGATGTTTATATTAGTGTTTCATGTTCTGTCCGACTCGGCTTCTGTAAAAATCCATTATTTATTTAGGTGGACGATACGCATTTTATTACTAGATTTATGATGTCTGTGGTAGACGGCAATGTTTTCTTAATCTCATGAACTTGGTGCACGTGTTAATTTTCAATCTTTGTCAGGCTTATTTAGTCAGTTGCATTAATTAGTTAGTAGCAGTAGCAGTGCAAAATTCTATACCATGTACAGATGGAACTATGATTACAGAGATGTTACACCAGGTTGTATTTAGTAAACGTTACACTATACTCTTATTGATCATAATACATTATTATTGTTAACACTCAACAAGACTACGTTCTTCATAGAGGTTCTTACTTGACACTATGCTACGGATTCCAAATTCTTTAGTAGCTTCAGGTGTACCTAATAAATAGTTGTCGATTTGTCGATTATGCACATCATATTCATAACTATTATGTTATCGAGAGAGTAGCTCAAGACATCTTATATTGTTTACACTGCACAAGAATCATGAGAATGAGAGTAAAATCATCGGACTACAACACATTTATTATATGGCACTAGAAGATGCCCGCGAAATCGCGGTACAATTGGGCAAGTGTTGAAACAAAGAGTGTGGACACAGTAATACATGTAAGGTGGACACAGTAAGGATTTGGACACGGTTAATGCATTTAATTCTATTTTTTTAAACGATGAAAATGAGGAACATAATGCAAAAGACCCATTCATCTCGGTGGGAAAATAAAGATATTAAATACCCAAGAAAAGTGTGACAAAGTGTGATTTTCAGTAGTTTTCTTTTTTTTTACCCTTTTACTCAATAACCGTATGAGCTACGTCAAATCCGTTGACATTACCGAACGGGATCAAAATGAGTAACACAATGGAAAAATCCCATCGAAATCGGATGAAAAATAAATCTAAAGCACTTCATCAGGAATCAACCCTGACTGACTGAGCATGCGCGAAAGCGTATAAGACACGGATCGATAACGGTCTCCGAATTTGGATATTTTCTCAAAAAGTTGCGTTTTCTGTGGAAAAGATTGTTTCAAAGACAAATTTAGGAAGTACAAAACACTACATTTATACGTCATATCACAAATGTTTCCGACTTTGTACGGTTTCAGAGGAGTTGCGGCTTAATGAAATCGGTCTCTTCCTTTAGTAGTATAGATTTGTTATTGTTTGCAATACATGTATAAGACACGGGGTTCTTCCTATGAATTGGTTTAAAATGCAATTTTACATTTACAATTTTACAAATGTATGTACATACATGTATATACACTTTACCAAATTTACATGGTTAAGCAGATACATGTCCATTCGCTGTAACTATTCATACTCGACTCTCCTGCATGTCATATATTTATATTCACTTCATGAAAGCATTCGACACTTTTTAACACCCATCAAAATATCATTTACCTCTAGTCCATCAAACTGCTTATACATTAAATTAACAGTCATTCAGACTGTTATAGTTCATCAAACAATTAACCTTCTAGTACTCAACAACGACGACCTTATCAATTTACCTACGTAAATCTGATTAAAGATTAGGAAAATTAACGAAATTAAGGTTCCATGACACAATGAATGATAGACAAGTCATGCAACTTAACGTTTTAACCTAATATATATACATTTGTCCCCGACAACGATTACATACTATGAGCAAGTTAGAAAGGATATGGTATATATCAATTCATGACACAATATCACAATATGCTTTTATTGTCGTCCTTTATCTCAAAGTCACACTGACACTTCAACATAGGGCAAACATCTAACTCATCACAAGTTCAGATGTCACAATACATGTATATGTAATGGTTGGATTGATTGAAACTATTATTTTACTTCTTACTAGTAGTGCTCAAAGTGTGTATATTTGTTTTGTTTTTTGTTTTTTGTTTTTTGTTTTTGTTTTTTTTTTTTCTAATTTGGTTGATTATTACATAGTCAGGTTTAGTATGTTAAATGATACCAGATATTGTGCACACAGTTAGATTCGTTTTTCTTTATTTCATATTTGGAATATGGAGGAGAAGCTCTTTGTCTGTTGTTCATTCAACCAATTGGATAAGTGATACTTATAGCGTATTTATGTGAAGAACTAACATCAACTGAAGTTATTGAAGGGCCTAAATACATACGATCGCGTGAAAACTGCAATTTAGAACTTTTGCTGACAATTATCTTCATCACTGTTTATATTTACATTTGACATATTGTTAGCTTACTATTTCACCGACGTACATTTTTCAAATACATTGTATCAACTACAAGAATAGTATTTATTGTCCGACCGAAGTCCATTTTGACTGCATAGAGATATTTTGTCCAATCACACAATTAGACAAAACGATTTTAGCGGACATTCCTTTCAATCAGGCGCAGCTAGCAGCATTATGATTTCATTGTTCAAGATTGATGGCATCGCTTGTCCGTATTAATTGCTATTTCAGATGTTTCGTTTCAGAAAGCGAAGTAACTATAAATTTAAAAGCTACAAAGACAGATATTTTCCGACAAAGTATTATAATTTCATTGTTCAGGATTGATGACATCGCTTTTTCGTATTAATTGCTATTCCAGCTGCTGAGTGTAAGACGAAACCTATAAACGCAAAGCACAATGATTCGTTTTCGTTGAAGAAATCGGACACCCAGTTTCCCGGAACTATTTTATATGCAAGCTTAAAACAATACTCATGGCATTAGGATATAGTGAAAAGGATTATAACGGACATTCCTTTCGATCAGGTGCGGCGACTAGCACTAGTTCTAAAGGTATTGAGGACAGCATGATACAATCACTGGGACGTTGGAAATCAGATTGTTTTAAACGCTACAGTAGAACATTTAAATCGGATATTAAATCCACGATCGGTTATAACTTTGTAACATGTCCTACATCCTAGCCTTGTGTCTTTTCTTTTCACGTTGATCTCAATATTGTGGTTAAGGATTTTATATTGACATTAATTTTCTCTAGATCAACTTTTATTTTAACAAGACACAAGGCTTCATCAGGCACAACATCTTCAAATTTTGGGGTTACTCAATATGCAACTTGGGCAGGCAACATAACCTTACATATTTCGTTTTGGGCTATGATATTTTATTTTGGCCAAATATAATATCGTTCCCAAATTTTTCTGAGTAGTTAGGGTGCCTACGTACCTTAACGAGAAATAGTCACATCTTGATTGCTCAACAGCTCTATTTCACGTCGGTCTATGCCCACAAAGATTTACTCTTATGCGGTACCACATGAAAAATCAAGTAAGGCTATACCGCTCGGGAACGGCTTGCTAAAGTACTCTGAGACAAGTAGACTGGTAGACGTACACACACGTGTATGCAAATACCCTATGGTGACGCATTTCTGTCAAAGATATGTGGCTAGCTTAGGCACAGTATTTTAGCAGCAAATTATCCGAGAACACACTTATCATTTTATGTACATACTGTGTGCTTTGTGTCAACTGCAGGTAGCATGTAATTTGTTTTGTTCTTGATTTACAATATGACAGAACTAAATGAACAACATGATACTAGAGAAAAATATCCTCAAGCATTCACACAGTGTGCCGCGCACACTGCTCGGATAGTTAAGTATAATGTTGGCGTCAGTTAGTTTACATTCATCGCTTTTTATTCAATGACGCCAAGGAAGTTTTCTGTAACATAACGTGTTGTCCTTAAGCCCAAATATTTGCATAATAAAAATAATTATTTTATCATGTTTTATATTTTTCAGTACTTCAACAATATCAGACTGGGTATCTTGAAATACTTCCTGCTGGACGTTTACAGGCTTTATATCAACAATGACTACATTTGTAATTGTGGTATAGTGTCTGTGATCGTTCTTATAAAGCGGTCATTAATAGCTATCAATTATCTGCGGTCAAGGTTTATCTATATTTAGTTGTATATCTCTAATCATTGTTCACGCCAGTAATTCTCTTATCAATTGGTCTATTAAGGTCAACGCATTGAGGTTTTATTAGTTAGTTGGTTTTGGTCTACTGTGTCGGTATTTACTTTAGATCATACGCTTGATGTGTATTTTATTATGTTTGAAACATGTTATATAAACTTTAGTTTAGGTGTATGGTTCTCTATGAAATTTGACCAAAAGGTTCAATACCACAAAAGGTTGGGATTTTTTTGGGGTGATGCTCCCAACCGTTTAGGAATTAGGGGCCAAAATGGGCCCAACACAAGCATGTTTCTAGTTTCTGGACAATAACTTGTGTATAAGTATTTTGATTGCTCTGAAATTGAAGCACAAGGTTCAATACCACAAGTAGAAGGTTGGGATTCATTTTGGGGTAATTGCCCAAACCGTTCAGGAATTAGGGGCCAAAATGGCCCAACACAAGCATGTTTCTAGTTTCTGGACAATAACTTGTGTATAAGTATTTTGATTGCTCTGAAATTGAAGCACAAGGTTCAATACCACAAGTAGAAGGTTGGGATTCATTTTGGGGTAATTGACCAAACCGTTCAGGAATTAAGGACCATAAAGGGTCTAAAACAAGCATTTTTCTAGTTTTCAGACAATAACTTGTGTTTAAGTGTATGGATGTCTCTTAAATCGACCACATTTTACAAAAGAAAATTTCTTCAAATATTTTTTTTTGGAAAGGAGGGGCGGGGTAAAAACATTTTTTTGGGGGTCAATTTTTTCCCTCAAATTTAAGAAATTGTCATTTTCCAAAGAAAATTGGGGTCACAATTTATTTTGCTAATTCTTTGTATATAGTCTGAAAACAGATTTACTAAGTATTGCGCAATAGCACAGTGTATTGCACAACAGCAAGAAATCTTCAATTGAATATGAATTCAAATCATATGACCAATTTCAAGTTCTTTGACCACATTTATTTTGTGTCAGAAACCTATAATGTGTCAAATATTTAATTACATCCAAATTCAGACCTGTATCAAGCTTGAATATTGTGTCCATTTTGCCCCAACTGTTCAGGTTTGGACCTCTGCGGTCGTATCCAGCTGCGCTATGCGAACCAGTTTATTCTCATTGTTATAGGCCGTACATTGAACTGTCATTGCTTATATCCACGTTACTTGATTCTGGTGGACATTTGTCTCGTTGTCAATCATACAACATCTCATTATTTATATATGCATATTTCTGTCAATACAAAAATAAGATTTTGCTTATTTTGTATGCCTTTAAAACTTTAGTCAATGGATGATTCATATTCTAAACACAGTGAAATATAGAAAAAATTCAAACGTAATGTAAATGTGAAATTGTTATACTGTAAAGTCCACTTTGTCCGGTCGTGCGTCTGTTCGTTCTTCCAACAAACAATGTGCGTCATCACCAACGGATATAGGTACCTCCGAAGCAAAAGAAATAATGATAGCAAAAGTATCTTTTCTAATCCACGCCCAATAAACAACCATTCGCCGCTATTCGCCGTACAATTTATCCGCTTTATTAACATGAATTTCTAAGTAAACACGATTTTATTTCGAACTGTAGTGTTGTTCAATCTTAAATTTGTTCTACGAAAACGTCAAATGAATAGTTGAAGGATAAATGTGCTTTACCAAGTTTGCACTAGTCACAAACTTCGTTGAACAGGTACCCCTATCCGATTCTGACGGTTTAAAGAGAGAAAGCCAATTAATCTATTGAGTACTTTAGTATACACAATGGGAATTTACCGGTTTTGCATTTACTGGTTTACAAAAACCGTCGTCGATGAATCAATCGATGTCCGTTTATCGAGGTAAAACTAAATAAATAAGTAAATAAATCATCTTTATTTCAAGATGATGGTTCCTTTAGTTGAAATTAATCTTCCTGGGGAATCTAAAAAAATGATTAAAGTACATACAATACTATGGTGATATATGTACACAATATACAATATTTTATACTTAGATATTAACGAAAAAAGGATATTAATTTGTTCTCTTCATAAAAAACTGTAATATTTTGTTTTAAAAGATACAAGTGTATTACTCATATACTACCCTTTGTAACTTTGTAACTTTGATTTTACAAATAAATACAAATAAATATAAATAGTTTATATTGAAATTTTATCTTATTTTAACAAGACTCTGCTTAACAAACCATTCTAAAGAAAATAACACAGCACAGAGGAACACAACTGCCGAGAAACAGACAAATTTCCAACAACAAAATTGTTCTTTGTATTTTTATACATTTTGGGTTCCATGCAGACCTTAACTATGTGCAACTCCTAACATTGTGTTGTCTGCAAGTATTTAAGAAAAGAGACGAATTTACCAATTTGAAAACATTTTGCATATCTATTTGTTAAATTAAAGACAATTTGATATATATAAAAAGAACCCTCCCCTCCCCGAAAAAAAAACAAAAACTCTCACACACACACACGCACACACACACACACACACAACAAAAAAACACACACATACATGTACACAAGAAATCAAACTTGATGTATGTACTTCTGTAAGAAATGCACACTATTATTAATTACACAGAGCCAAAAGCAAAACGTTCTAGAAACAATCAATTTGCTATCAAATGAAAAAAAAAAAAAACAAAGTTTTATATTTCAATACTTGCTATTTCCTTCTCTTGTTATTTATCATCATAAATATGATAGTTTCATGCAAAACCACACATACGGGTGAAATACATACAAATAGTACCTGGTCCGCAGCAAATCAGTAAACCTCCTTTAACTTATGAAGACATATGAAGGCTGCGGTATGACAAAATGATGGAAAATTGAAGAGAGAAGACCATACACCTGATTTATACTACAAAAAAAGGACGAAAATCAAATATGGTGAAAGCGACCGACGATAATTATTTGGTAGTAACGGACACCTGGGACGTGGTGAACATGCGTGTGAGCAATTAACCTAAACCCTCTCCCTAATTTATGGAAAGTGACCGTCAGATGCACAGAATTGGCAGTAGACGTGTAAAAATAACATACAATTTCGCATTAGCTGAGACATATAATTGTACTATGTTCCAAAAACAAAGAAAAGTTCCGGTGTTATGAAAGCTTGAAACCTACAATTTCGGATAATAATCACATGTATTATACGCATAAATCTCATGCGGAGTACTTTTTCAAACAAGACGTGGTAACATTTTGTGGAGACATGGAAATCTCATTGAAATTAATGGACAATTGACCGATTCACGAATATTAGAGGCTTAAAAGTATTGAATAAATTCTTTAAAAAGTCACATTTCAGAAATAAGATTTATTTTTATAGTTCATGATTTGTCTGGCACTATTTGAAATTTGAAAGGCCGCTTGTATTTGAACTGACGTCTCAATTAATTTTACCAAACAATCAGCCAAGTATTGTACAAATAACGGGCAAACACATATTTTCATACTTTATTTGTACTTGTTCAAATAAATTCTCCTGTTATCCTACTGTCATGTTGAACGAACGAAAATGTTAATATTAATGTTTGCGTAACTGTTCATTTGTGATCCTTTTCGCGGTTTGCGTTTAAGCAGTATCGATTTCTATGAAAACGTAGAACCCACTATTTGGAACAATATATGAACATTATCTGAAATATAAAATTTATTTATACAGCTGGTTACGAAACACAAGAAAAGCTCAGCGAGCCTTGCTTTTCATCTTGTTTCTAATGCTCATACAAATATATTTTATATTTTCCAAATTGTACATATATTCTATATTTACCGTTTGACGTCATGACTATGATCACATTACTTCTCTTCAACATAAATTTCATCGAAATCCAATCAGCAGCTGGTAATTTTATTTCGTTTTGATTTGGATGGTTGTTTTGTTATGTCTTACGAAGTAAGAAAACCCGGCCTGATATGAATACGAAATCATCGTTAATTTAAGAAATAATTCATGGAAGCCATAGATTTGTTAACAAATTTCTATGGCTTCCATGAATTATTTCGATTCTAATAGGACAAATACGGCAATTTAAAAACTGAAACGAGGATGGGTTTGCCGTGTGTGTGGCTATTCTTTTTTACCCCTGTTAGATAAAGCTAAACATTCTCCAATAAATCTAAAGCTTGCATCAATTATTTCTTAAATTACCGCTAGAAAAAATATGTTTAATTCTTTTAAATCTAAACCCAAACATATGCCATTTTTTTATTTACATTTTTGTCTTGTAAGCCACCGTCAAATCAAAGTTGATTTTTCGTAGCGAAGGAGCCGCCATGTTGACTTGCCGAAATCAGTAAATGTGCGAATAATGCAATAGAATAGAAAATAAAACAAAACCTACCTCAAACTCCATTTTAATGCAATATTATCCGAATTTGGATGGTTCACGTAACGGAAAAACCTTCAGCTTTAGCGTTTTCATTCGTATGACGTCATGTTTTGAAATGACTTTAATGCGCCATAAACTGGCTAAAGCATTAATGGACTTTCGCGGAATTTTATTTTATTTTGGTTTTAGTACATTTTCAGAGCTCTAATGCATTAATTTATTTTGTTATGCATCAGAATGAGAATAAGGTTCTGTATGTTGTTTTTTTTTTTTTTCAATTGTAATTTTTAACACAGCGAAATCGGCATAGCGTTTGCACATAGGTTACGATACATGTGGATTTACGTGGGAGGTATATTGTAACAGCCATTATTATGTACGTCTGAGTCTGCGCTAAGTATAGATATATCGAGAATTTTATCACGGCGTTGTTTACAAAGCGAAGGAAGCACGTAATATTAGAATATATAACAATGTATAACAAGACATATAAAATGATATTTAATTTGTTAAAATCAGGTTTTATTTGATTAATTTCAACTCAATTGGTGAATCAAGACATGCAGTTTACCATTTAATAATACATAAAATTGATTTGTATTGATCCTATGTACAGTATCTAAAATATAGGTGAACGGATTAATCCTGCGCTAAAATGGACTATAATGTCTGCGCTAAAACTTCCCATAGTAGTATTTTTTCGCTTAAATTTCCTGCGCCCAACAGGACACCATGACAAATGTTCTCGGTCAATGGTATTGAACATTTTCCAAACATACTTAAATAGAAGAGGGTATAACCAGGAAATGTTTTCTCACCACCAGCACATTATCAAGACACTTTTGTTTTGTTTATTTGCACGACTTTTGAAATTGAGAATCGTTGTAATATACCTTGCGAGGTACATATAGCGTATAGGTTAAAAGCAATCAACAGAAAGGTTGTTATTAATTACCGATATATTATAATGTAAATAAGCCTGACAGCTCAGAATCATGTTCAAAACTTAGAATAAAATAGTTCCATTTTACATTTCTTAACGATTATGTATAGCAAGCTATAAAAGCCCAAGACATGTCACAACGCAATACAATTCAAACCAGAAAACCAACGGCTCGTTATTTATGTACAAAACAATAAGAGTAAAACAAATATGATAGACAGCAACCAACGAAAACTAATGAATACAAGGCTCCTGATGTGTATATATACAGAATGTGGCGGGGTTAAACATGTATTATAGTGTTCAATTTACTCCTAACCTGTGACATTAGTTAAACAGCACAACATAAGACCAAACCGTAAAACCGCTGCAAAAGGCTGGACTCATCAAATTTCCACACCACACACACGCTAAAAATAACCAATAAAACCATTTAGAAAATAAAGAGAAAAAGGAAGAAAACGAAAAGTTAAAGAAATAAAATATAATCACAAATGCAAACAAATGCAAACAAATATTTAATTATCTTGTAAATGAAAATAAAATGTTGTAACGTTCTGATTCATTCTCCGTCGAAATTGATCATGTACTTTTCGTTTATTTCCGCATACAAGCTTTCTTTTTGTCTTTACCGTTGTTTCTACCAGAACCGAATGTTGGTTGCTTTCTCTTCGATATTTTATTTTCATGGCAGTGATACTACCATTTCGTCTACAAACTGCTTCTCTGTTATTCGCGAGTAGACCACAGATGACAACTAAAACACTTCCAACTGCTATGCAAGTCATGTAAATAACAACATCGTTATGTTCTGCAAATTAAAAAAAAAAAAAAAAACTTTTATAGTAACATGACAAAGTCATTATGAAAATTGTATTTATTATATTCATAGTATATAAATCATGTAAATACTGTCCATTCTTTTGTATAGATTGACCGGATTTATAATGTTGCATTTTTAATGTAGCATTCTTTTAATGTTGCATTCCATTCCATTTCATTTTCGTTATGAATTCGGCGTATACTGGGACAATGTATCTAAATTCCCAACTCGCCCGTATCCAATTGATTAAGAATCAGTACAGCAGCTGAAACACGTTTGCAATAGACTAACTTTGGGAAAAAGCTAGAATAACAAATGTTCAAAATCTGTAAAATAGTTACATTAATGTTGTTAGTATTCAATTCGGTCACCACAAACATTAAAATTTTGTATTTAATTGGTTATCTTAATTTTCAATTGTTTTCGGTGTTGCTCATGTTTGTTGTTACTTGGGAGTTACATTAACACATGATTAATTTGAATTTGATCAGCATTTAAGTAAAGTTTCTTTTCTTAGCTACAGAAACTTTTGTTGGCGTTTTTGTCAAATTACTATTAACTTCAAAAACATTTTGTGAGCGCCTTTGTAAGATTTATTTGTATGTTTGTTTAAATGTTTTGGTCAGTTATGTTATATGTCTGTGAGTTATATTTACACAGTTTTGGCTGCTGAAACCCAGTTATTGTCACATTGGACAATCATGTCCATTTGCGTTGCTCAGCCAGATTGTCAATATAAAAACTATAAACAACTGTCATACAAGTGGGAGGCTAAACTAGCTATAAAACCAGGTTTAACCCGCCATTTTCGTAGGGAAATGCATGTAACAAGTCAGGAATATGACAGTTTTTACATAGTCTAACGTTTGATTTTGTTGGTTTGTATGAACTTCTCCTTTTTAAATTAACATTGAAACCGGTATTTTTGTTGTTAAGTTTTTGTCTTTAAACATGTCATAAACTTACCATTACTTGCATCCTGGCCGTTAGATTGACTATCTGGTCGAGATGTTTTTCTTTCGTCTCTGTGTTATCTTTAACATGATAAAATAGTCGTTATGATGAAAGTCAATTTCAATGATGTTGTTTAAATGACAAAATAACTAATATTGCATACAATATCTTCAAGCTTCTTTTGAAACAAAACAAAATATTGTGACATATTAACAAAATTTGTAGATATATGCATGGGCATCTTCATGCAACACTAGAGAGCAATGCCACCGTGCATTACCCTCCTTTTGAAAAACAGCAAACTATTTTATAAATGCACAGCTTTAACTATTAACTTTAGCATGTTTAGATAGAAATCTATTCGATTTGTATTTGGAAAAATAATATATTATGTCTGAATACACAAGTACAACCGTAGCCAAACCAGACAGTCATTATATTATAGACAATTTATGAAACCACCACACGTAATACTAATAAAAATTCTAATACAAAAACAAAAAAAACAATGAGGAAAAATACTAATCTTTTAAGCATTATACAGTTATTTAACAGTATTGAGGATATAGTCAGACATTTTATTTTTCCAGAGACACTGACTATTTCGCGGTAGGAAATAATTTGTGTCAGGGGAAAATAAAATGGCTTTAATTCTAAATCATGTACCAAGTGGTACATAACTATATCAGCTGTGGCGTCTGATAAAACGTTTTTTGTAAATACAGAATATAATAATATAAAAACGAACGTAACTGTAAAAAATGTCAAACTAGAAACACCTAAAGATAAAACAGCTCGGAAATACGTTTGCTTCCGGTGAACTATTATGCCTAGGGAAAATAGTCATTGAAACTATTTCCTGGGGAAAATAAGCATTTTATTCTTGTTTTTTTTTTCCTTTTATACAGAAAAAACAAACTGAAGTATAATAAATGAATGATATTAAGCAACAATATAGTTAGAATAAACGAGCATAGGACATTTGAGCAAAAATTAAAAATGCACATAGGGTAATTTAAGCGCCAACATCATAGGACATTTGGACGCCGGAGTATTAACCTTACCTGTATTTTCAAATAGGACGTTTGAGCGAAATATTCTGTGATATTTGTACATAAATTATGAAAATATTTTTAAAAATGGAGAAAAAGAATAAGTTTTGGATTTAAATATGTTTTATTTGATTTAACACCCGATTAATTCGACCGGTTTTGACAAGTTATTGGTAGTGTAGTTCTGAATTGATCTTTACTTACCAATCAGTTCTACTATAACATGTATAATTCATTGGCTATGCAAATTTTCTTTGTTCTTAATTTCTTATATTTATCAAATGGAATGTCCCTTGATACTTGCAAACTTGATACTAATACATATAGTACTACATGTTAAAATTGATATGTTTTTTACCGAAATTAATAAAGGAAAAAGAACCTTGTTTGTGACAATGTCCTAAATAGAGTGGTACAAAACACTTAAAGGAGAAGTCAAAACGTACTAACAATGGACCAGAATCTCCTGGACTTGCATTCCAGGAATGCCAGCAGGAAATAACGAGGTTTTGCGTGAACCCCTGAGGGGTTCACGCTACATATTGGCGAGTTTTGGAAGCTTCTATGGACCATTCGATATCCTCGAAACAAGATTCTCGGAACGTCTCGAAAATTTTCGATCATTTATACAGGTAGTTATCTATGTCTTTGATACGGCCCTCTATTGATATGTTACCACGTGACATTGTATTAATATTTCGACAACCAAATTAAAGTTCATTTGTAGATCGGAAAATAAAAATTAAAGAATGGATTGCAGTAAGAAAGCCATTTATATATTACAACCTATTTGCTTTTGACATCATATGCGGTTTTTTTTTGAAAATGTATATAATTCATGTTTTGAGACGGTCCCTGTACGCATTGTTTGTGTAGTATTACAACGTGCTATTGTCCATTGTGATAATACACATGGGAATAATATACTGACATTAAATTGTGTCCCAGAATAAACTTATTATTTTCTGAACGTTTAACATGTCATATTTGTAATTCCTCCATAGCTTGAGAAAATGTCGGAATACAAGAAGAAAATGAACAAAACGATATTACTGTTCAAAATATTTATCTTAGGTCGGAAAACAGAAAGATAATTAAAAAAATGGTATTTTGTCTAAAATAGTTATTTTCATTAATATATACTAACAGACCAAGGGAACATTCATCAAAATTATTATAGTTTAACATGAAACTAAATTTATCATTAATAGAATATAATTAATGTTATATTATCATCCCGCGGGTTTTAACAGTGAATACATTTATGAAAATCATATGCAACACATGAGTACCAATTATCAGGATTGAACACAAATAAATCAGTATCTACTGTTTAAACTGTAGGGAATGAAAAAATAGTTGCATGGTTATAATTCACAAGAATTTTTAATCCTTGCATTTCACAAAAACGTAATTAATATTTTACAAAATCATAATTACTACGTATACGTTACTAATTTTATACCGTTTACGTAAGGTTTGATAAGTCTCTGCATATATTTTGTATAGAAATAAAATAGAAAGTTAGAATTGAAGAAGAGATTGATTTGATTAAAAATTTTTGTGTTTATTGATAGTATATTTTAAATTTCTGGAAAAGATTTATTAACAGTTAGGAATCTATGTTAATTGAATTTTAATTCTCTTTTGGTTTTAATAGTTCAAAATTATAGCATCTAAATCTTTGCAATGATTGCGCGATTTTGAAAATTGTATGCATTGTGTTAACCAGCTAGCCTACAAACATCTTGCCGTTTATTTACATAATATTACTTATTATTACACCCTGTTCACACGACACAATAAAATCGGATTTAAAATCTTTTGACAACAGTATTGGTTTGCGTTGACACAAATTCCGGATTTAATGGCAAAGAATCCGAGTCAAACCACTTGAGGTAGGCGGTTTGACACCCGAATTCAACTAACATTAGATTTGAACGTAGAATAAATATACGTGATGACGCAAATGCATATTCTTATCCAGAATATCAGTAAGCATGCTTGCCATTTACTATTTCTTGCGCAAGAAAACTACGTGCATGCGTTAACACTGATTTCACACGTGGTAGGTAATTTTTGCATGTCTTATCTTAATCTAGGAAACGGCAGTAAGAGCTTAACGTGATTTTGAAGCATGCTCATCATTGAGGTACTCCGACATCTAGTTGTTTTTCTATCGTTTGCTTTCTTTTGAGTGACTGTCCTATTATAAACTTTGAAATTTTCGAAA
Organism: Mytilus coruscus; assembly: GCA_017311375.1. Taxonomy (NCBI): domain Eukaryota; kingdom Metazoa; phylum Mollusca; class Bivalvia; order Mytilida; family Mytilidae; genus Mytilus; species Mytilus coruscus. The sequence goes on from CM029597.1 coordinate 56,329,347, forward strand.
TACTAAGGATAACCCGAGGAATAGATTACCTTGGCTGTATTTGGCTAAACCTTTCGGAATTTTGGGTCCTCAATGCTCCTAAACTTGTTCTATATTTGGCCTTTTTTAATGTTTTGTAGTCGTAACGCGCGTCTGGCGTACAAAACTTTAATCCTGACCACGTGTCCATGATGAGTTTATTGACTTTTACCAAATATAAATTGGTTCTTTTGAGTGCATGTTCGGGTATTCACAAGACTTATGAAAACAAGATATTTTTTCAAAAGCTAAGTCTTCCTGTCGAATTTTGAATTGATTTAAGTTACTTCAGAAAATCTTTAAAATTTGAAATGTTTTATCTGACCAAATAATTGTCAGTATATAAGAGGTCCTAAAAGGCTGGTGTGTTACTCCCAAGAACAAAATACGAAATATTCTTATAATTTGTGTCACAGAGTTACACTTCACATGGAAATTGGACTTTCAATTTCTATTCAACTTCTCCCATGAGTACAGACAGCTTCAATGAGTATAAGAATAATTTAAACATCCAGGAAACAAAATATGAAGATATGAAAATAAAATAAACGCATCCAGATTATGAAGCAAACTGAGTGCTGAGCTTTATATCTTGATCGGTCTGTGCAATTTGCTTTAGATATCCGGTTTGCAGAAATTGAGAATTGCAATAGGATTAGGTCTTTGTACATAAAACACGGAGAAAAAGGATGTACACTCCCAAGTAATAAATAAAATAGTCAAGCTTTAACAGATAATTTCAAATGGTAGTTGTATACAATTTTCTATTTACAACTAAAATCCAACAGTGCTTTTAATTGACTTGTGCAAGAATCTACATACAATAACATATTTTCAAAAGGTGTTTTAATATCTTCATTACCTCATTCTATTAACAGTCAATTATTTCAAATCAAAAGCAAAAGTAAATTCAACAAAAATATTTGGTGACCAGTCAGCGGTCTCGGGTTCACGTATTGATTTTCTTTTTTAAAAGAAGCAACTTGTTTTTCTTATCAGAAGCCTAGGATAAAAATTTCAAGCCCGAACTGACTTGAAAATAATTCCATTGCCGAGTTTTAAGTTTTATGACAGTGCTTTGTTTTTACACTTAAAAGATGTTTTAAACTTTGTGTGTTACAAAAAGTATAAATTCCACTTTTAATTAACTATATTCTGCTCGCTCAAATGTCCTATGCTAATTTTTATGTTCGGAATAAACATAAAAGTTGTACACAGAAGTGACGTTTGTCTAATAAAATATATCTCTTCTTAATGAAAATTTTTTAAGGGTAACTTACTGCTTAAGATGATGGATGAAAGATACAGCATGTTGCCCACTAACTGTCTATTGCTTGTTTTACGTGTTGGATTTCTGTCTATTTAACGTATATATGTAGGGTTGTTCATTCACTTTTATTCGATTTCATGTGTCATATTTTAAATGTTAATCGGAGTAAAATTAGAAATTTAAGTTGTGGTTCAACTTGAGATATCTGTTAGAAAAAGTAGGGGTACATCTTGGACCTTTTGTCTTAACATTTTAACTATTTAAAAAAATAAGTTATGGAGATATTACTTTTGTCATTTTTTATGAATTTCAGAAGATTAAAGATTAAATGCTAATCTATTGAGGTTTTGATATGCTAGATCTCCTTTCTTTAAACTCTACTGAAAATCCGCAATTTGTTGTATGCAATATGTGTATATGAAAGATTTCTTACCATCTAAAGAAACACATCCATTCACATGATTGCACCTATGAAGAAAAAGAAATAAAATGAAACACATTTTCTTTCAATAAATACGTTATTGATATTAAACATTGAATTCAGATTAATTTTTCAAATCTATTTTATAACTGCACAAAATCATCATGTATCAAAAGAAATTCATTGTGCGTAAATCACGTAAATGAGACAGTAACCTATCAACAAGAAACACACAAATTATAAGCCCACATACAGTCTTCAATAATTCACAAATGCCTTATGTGATAGACTAAAACTCTAGTTCTTCCTGAGCAAACAAAAGTTCTGAAGGAGGCAGTGAATATAAAAGACATGAATGATATAAGCTAGTTTACATGTTTGACTACATGATTTAAAACATTTCCCTGATTTAGCACTGTGCTAAGTTATTCTTGATAATATGAAATTTTAGTAATTTGTATTTTACTTCTTACATCTTGTAACCATCTTATAGTACAATGTACTATGTTAACCTTGCCTGGCAGACAACATTCCATCTTTATTCAAGAACTTGATGATAGACAGCATTGCTATCAATCATAATTGAAAGCATTTACTTATATAGGGTATTAAACTATCTTTGCCGGACATGAATACTACGAATTAATCGGTAACTATTCCTTGCAAAAACATATTTCGCGACACATTCGCTTGTGGTAGGCATTTATAATACAAAGTTTCATTGTTTTTAACCGATTCAAAAATTAAAATTATGTTCAACTTGATAAAAGTTCTAATCAGGAATTGACCTTGACATGCTGACCGACAATTAAACTATAATTTCACGATAAAAGGTGTTTTGAAATGTATGTCAATTCCACAAAATCATTTTCATTTATGCAAGTATTTGCAAACCCTCTGGCATTTATAAAACATAAATGCAAATATTTGCTCACGCCAGGTATTTATAAAAAAAAATTTTGATAGTTTATACATTTAACGTTAAAATGACCATAGATCTCCAAAAGTACTATAAGCAAGTATACACTGCTACAGCACTTTGATGATTTGAATGGTGCTTTGCTTCGACAATTGGAATCTAAACGGTTTGTATAATTTTGGCTGTATGCTTCTAGATACATATTGGTGGAAATCTTGTTCAGTCCATATAATTCAGCTAAAGACATCATAGATGTATGATAGTTTTATTTTTCTTTACCTCCGACCACATTCGAATATTGATAATATGAAATTTTAGTAATTTGTATTTTACTTCTTACATCTTGTAACCATCTTATAGTACAATGTACTATGTTAACCTTGCCTGGCAGACAACATTCCATCTTTATTCAAGAACTTCTGATGATAGACAGCATTGCTATCAATCATAATTGAAAGCATTTACTTATATAGGGTATTAAACTATCTTTGCCGGACATGAATACTACGAATTAATCGGTAACTATTCCCTTGCAAAAACATATTTCGCGACACATTCGCTTGTGGTAGGCATTTATAATACAAAGTTTCATTGTTTTAACCGATTCAAAAATTAAAATTATGTTCAACTTGATAAAAGTTCTAATCAGGAATTGACCTTGACATGCTGACCGACAATTAAACTATAATTTCACGATAAAAGGTGTTTTGAAATGTATGTCAATTCCACAAAAATCATTTTCATTTATGCAAGTATTTGCAAACCCTCTGGCATTTATAAAACATAAATGCAAATATTTGCTCACGCCAGGTATTTATAAAAAAAAATTTTGATAGTTTATACATTTAACGTTAAAATGACCATAGATCTCCAAAAGTACTATAAGCAAGTATACACTGCTACAGCACTTTGATGATTTGAATGGTGCTTTGCTTCGACAATTGGAATCTAAACGGTTTGTATAATTTTGGCTGTATGCTTCTAGATACATATTGGTGGAAATCTTGTTCAGTCCATATAATTCAGCTAAAGACATCATAGATGTATGATAGTTTTATTTTTTCTTTACCTCCCGACCACATTCGAATATTGTTTGAGGCGCAGACATAATAATTTTAAAGAATCGGTATCACGATTATTTATTTGTTTGCGTTGTTTGTTTGTTAGTCAGTTACTAATAAGTAAACGTTGAAAGTGACATGCATGGACGAGAAGTATTGACAAACAGTTCTGGATTTTTATTAAAACTTTAAGTTTTTTTAAATATTTCTCCTAGGCTTACAGATTGAATGAATCAGGAGGAGTACATAAAAATGACCAACATAACTAAATTCTTTTCAATGATATAAACCTTTCTGTTGCGTCACAACTGCATGTTTCTGCACATTTTTCCCCATATAGTCCATCCAAGCATGGTGTACAATTTTCTCCCTTCGATTCATAACCAATCGGACATGCTGAAAGGTAATTGTTGTAATTTTAACCACATATATTCTTTTTCGACGTGGAAAGAACTCGAAACAGATGATTTTGTTTTTATTCAATAGTTGTTTCTCTAAATTTTATAGTTAAATTTTAGTTACAAAGAATAGTTAAACATTAAAAACTGCATGTCTTTTAAGACTTTCAGAATACATCAGTAACCGTTTGTTTTACAGTTCATTTTAGCCTGAGGGTAAATGGGATTTGAATAATCCGGGACATAGCCTTAATATCATTTTAGGTAAAGAAACCAAAGAGCACCAACCAGTTGGACTCTATTGCTAAAGCGGAAAATGATTATACATTTTGTAATATAACAATTAGTTTTACATGAAACATTCATACAATACCGCAGTCAGAATAATATAAATGAAAATATATAGACAAAAGCAAACATTTTCTTAAATTGTTAATTAAAATAGCGAATCAGTAATATTATTTAAAATACTGTTCAGTGCGAAAATATCATATTATCTTACACTCTAATGACTTTGTACGAATACTGTATTTTAATCTTACCCACACAGACGCCGTTCCTCTTATGATAATAGTTACAACAAAACGCCACTAAAACTGTCCTGTTACTGTGTTCAATACTGAAGAAAAGATTTTGTTAATGTAGTTTTCTTGTCGATTTACTCAGTATTATGTATCAAATCGAAACTTTATCAAACATGCACAAATTGTGAATATAGTATACTAGACATTCAAGACCATAACATATTAGTTCAAATGCTATTGGCTGTCTTTTATGACAATTCTGAAAATCTGAAATTTCTTTAATTAGCTGAATAATATTAGCAAATTTCTCAAAATATGATTTCTGTGCCGACTTTTAGGACATTTCCGCCTGGGCTAGCATCAAAGTGAATACAGAAAATCTGCGTTTAAAACAATCAAGGCTCTTTTTAAACAGAACACAGAAAGAAACAACAAGTAAGATCATTGTTATTGTTCATCTAAACCTTCTTTGAACAGAAAGAAAAAAAAACTTAACTAAAAAAAAAAAAAAAACTAAAAAAGTTATTTAGCAAACAAAACCAAAAAAACTAATCAAACAATGGAAAAAGCAAATAAATAAAAAGACGAAAAGAACAAAACTAAAATCTTGAAATTTTGACTTTAACTCGAAATTTTGACACTTGAAATTTTCATTTTAAAAGGCGACATTTTGATTTTTCAATATTTCGACATTTTCTAAAATTTTAACTTTGGTGATGAATTTCAAATGCATTCGTTATATGTAATAACAGAAGTGGTTGTGAACGAAATTTACAAACGCCTCACTCAAACATTTTGGCAATTGTCATTTTGAAATTATGTTTTTTCTTGAGATAACGAGATGGATTACTTCAAAGAACAAAATGCATGTTGGCAGATCGAGAAAAAATTATTATTTTCGTTTCTACGTTCAATGCTTTCAAGCAAGAAATGCATTTATGTAGGATTTATAGTTACCTTTGATGAACTGAATTTAAAAGATACCATACTTGATCTTAAATATTCCTTGGTTTGACTGAGGTGAATGTGGTAAGAAATTGAAAACGAATTTCACATTCACCAAAATTTATTCATGAGGGCTTTTGAAAATTCTTGTATTTATCTCATCTGCGGACGATGTTTTAACATATTCAATAATTGATAGAAAACTGTATTATATCAGCAATTATATTATAGTTGGCATGCGTGTTTTAATTGCTTGAAATAGCGCAATTATAAAGTATGTTTATTGAGAATTAGTGGCGTTATGGCCCGTATTTTTTTTTTTAGTTCTAGAAGATGTTCTTCATAATTTCACATAAAATTGCGAAACATTACTTTGAATAATATATGACGTAATGTGATATCATGGTATGGACAACAAAATATACCACTTTAATGTTTCGCAATTTTATGTGAAATTATGAAGAACATCTTCTAGAACTAAAAAAATACGGGCCATAACGCCATTAATTCTCGATAAACATACTTTATAATTCGATTTTGACAAAAATCAAAATATTTCGATACTGTCAAAATCTTTTAGCGTTTCGGAATGAACATAAAATTGAGGATCTGTTGCCTTAAAATTGATTGCAATATTGATTCATGAAATTCAACCAATAAAATGGTAATTTCAAATTTACTTGAATCATCATAATACACGATGTATTATTGAGAAACTTATATGCTTTCTAGAACTAGTAACGAAATTTCAAATTTAAATATTAAAAGTTTTACTATCACAGGTTGATAAATACCATAATCAACGTGGTATTTCGGTCGAGTTTATAAACGTATATGGTCTGTAATACCGGTCGCTGGACAGTTTGGAGGACGTTCCGAAAGTTATCTACTGTGAAGCACTCTTTCTCCTTTTCCTATTTATAACCAAGGTGCTTAAAAATCATGGTAATCATTGACATCCATCGTCGTATAGTCCTTTCATAGTACTGATTATCATATGTAATAAATAACAAAATACCTTTTGTGTTCTTTACAAACTCCATCAGGAAGACTTATAACATGTTCAATACTGAACATAACAAAACTTTATACAGGAATATCCATTCCATAATTTTGATGAGAAAATGTATTTGATGATTACACAAGTTCAGGAAATAAAGTATAAATACAAAATATGGGTGTTTCATTGGATGTACTGAATTACGGACGGAAATCATATTTATCAATATGAATATCAAATCTCAAGTATTTCCTATCATTTGGGTCAAGTATTTCCTCCGTTTGATGTGGTTAGACAAATACGAGTTATTTAAAGTATCAACGGATACAGTTCTTTTGTTCATAAGTTGAGGTTTAGATTGAAGCCTCAATTAGGATATTTTTGAAAATGCATTACATTTGATGAAAAGGATATATTTGTCAGACATCTTTTGTTTTAATGACCCTTTAAAAGACAGGAAATACTCCATAGATTCGGTTTTATTTTCAGAATGTATAATTAGCTTAAGATTTGCGATGGAGGTTATTTATTGAGAATGCCATAAAAATAATACAACTGACTGTAAAGAACAATTATTCAATGAACAAAACTGAATAAATAACAATATTTGCAAAGGTGGGGTATAATTATCATCACAGTAGGATTTCAAATGAGTCTTTAAAAGTTTCCTCAACTAATTTTCAATGAGGTAAGATTATACTTGTCTGCTGATACAATTGTTGATATCAACAATAATGACGACATCGAGTCGATATCGACAAACTATGCTCCAAAGATTATATTTGTCTGCTGATACAATTGTTGATATCAACAATAATGACGACATCGAGTCGATATCGACAAATTATGCTCCAAATGTCTATTTACAACAGTTATGACAACTTAGTTTCACCTGTTTCGTCTGTTCAACATGTAGATATCGACGATGTCGATTTCATATCAACATTTATACATTTTCGTCATAATTTGTTTCTCTCTTCATTTCATTTCATTTAATTTAGTGTATGTGCCTTAAGTAGTTGCTAAGATAAGGAATGTTGTACGGTTTCCTATGAAACAACAAACCACCAGACAAAAAAAGGGATATGGATGTAAACAACTATACATGTAGGTCAACGAACATTTTAATGTATGCATAGGTAGACAGCAACCGACGACAACCACTAAATCAAACAACTCCAGATTATGGCCACTCACAATAATGATATGGCGGGTTAAACATGTTTATGAGCGCTAACCCTTCCCTTAAAACTAGGACGGTGGTGTAGCATCAATACATAAGTACAAAATGTAAAACCATGAATAAAGGGTTTGACTTATCAAATCGGTACAAAGAACAACGAAAAGTAGACGATTTCGTTACCATAAATTACTTAAAACTTTACTAAATTCTTTCATAGATACAAAGATTTTATTAGTAAATTTGGCTGTCCTGTAGAAAACTTATTAAAACGATATTTCACATCCTAAATTTTACGGTAATATTGTACTAAACGCGAAAATCACTTTGTGTTCTGTGTAAACTCATCGAACCTTTAAACAAACTTATAAGTAAAGGTTATCTGATTAATGTTGTAATAAGATCTTTAAATATTGTTTACATTGGCACAAATATCGATTCTGTCATCAACAAATTAAAACATAACTAAATTTGTATTCTTTTCGAATGTTTTTTTTTTTTTGATGTATAAATACATCCACGTTTATTTTCTATATACTTTTAGAGATTGCTTTATCTATATTTAACATGCTACATATTTATTATAAGGTTAAATCCTAACTATCCAACTGCCTGTTGATACTTTTATTTTGGCATTGCACAAGTCGTCTTCTTTGACTGTCCATGGCATTACACTGAACTGCAGTCAAGTTTAGCGTTTGATAATTCATTGATAAAATTCTGACGTATCACAAACAAACACCTTGTAACGTCTCATTTCATTGACCGAAAGTTTCAAATACAATAACAATCGTAGTGTGCACGAGAATTGACACAGGTGACCGACAATGGAATGTTACTACGAACGAAAACAAGGATTTGTATAGTTTTACTATACACATCCTTGGTAAAAGAATAAATAAATGTTTTGTAATGCTGTGTCGTCGCCTGATTTTTGAAATTGTGGGTCGAACTTTTATACTTGTGTTTTTTTAATTCAGTAACTTTCTTTATGCAACAACACAATTATTATGTACCGGATTATGAAAATATAAAGATAAATACATGTGCCACTTTTATACGGGTGAAAATATGTACCACTTTTAATTTTCTTTCACACCGTGACTGGACACAATCATATTCTAGGTTATCGTCCTGTGATACGGATTTCATAATAATAATAATGTATGATGGGTTGCACATTTCTCTTTGTTTACATGCTATAACAACGAACATACAGTACCTAAGCGCTTGGTCATTAAAAATAACGTATCACAAACGAAACAAATGTCCCCGAAAGATAGAAACAAAACAACAATAATCGTATTGTGCACGTGAATGAACACAGTTGACGTTCTATACAATGTACTATTGTTATGAACAGAAAAATCGCCTTTAATTGTAGCCAACAAAAGACACAAATCAATAATAAATTTAACAAGATTTATTATACACAAGTTTACAAGAAGTATTACATAAAAAGAAATGTCAACTTAACTGTCAAAATATATGTCCAATCTTTTATCTTTTCTTTATCCGGAAATCTTCTCGGAATCCACAGAATATTATATCCAATTGGTCACAATCTAGTATGATGTAGTTTGTAAATAAAAGTGACAATCCAACTGCTGAGAATGTTGATGTCTATCGATGTCTAGGTCTATCTATGTCTATCTCTAAATCTCTATATTTTACTAACTTTTAGGTCTGCATTTAAATACTCAAACGGAAACTTCTAGACAACGCTAGAAATATAAATTACGCATCTTTTGTTATGATCATTCTGGAAACGTTATGTAAGTGAAATAGAAAGTTCTAATCATTCCATGAGTATCAGTGATTGTTCCAGTGAATTCTAAACTGCATAGTTGTAACATAATGTGTAGTGTATTATTTTGTACACAATATATATAATAGGCCACACAAAACAAATTAGGCCAACTAAATAAATATGATAGTTACAATATCATAACACTATCATGGTTACTACGAAAATGAAATGAATAGAAGGCATGTTTGTGTAAAAGGATTGAGATGTAACATCGGCGAGGATTTTTCTTTGCATGTGTGGAACTAAAAATAAATAAATACTTGAGAGAAATGTTGTAGTTTATAAGGAACAATATCAATGCACTGTGTTGATCTTAATTGCTAAGATGAACCTACCTAAAAGAAATTAAGGATGACAAAATACATGTACAAGGAGGGACTCACCTTTTATTAATACATTTAATGAATATACACACTTTTATAACTGATTGTTTTTATTACCAAACAGTGACTTAATTGACATGATACTTGGTCTTCTATGTAAATATTTACAATATATAACTTACGTCCGTTTTTCAACTGAGAACATCAAAACAATAAATTATAAATTCATCAAGTATATCGCCGGAGTTACATAAAGTACATTTCCTTCACTGAGCCAATGTTTTGCCATATCCATTTTTCTTTAAACTAAGCATGGTTACCTGTTCTTAGTTTACTTAGAATTTCGGTTTTTTCAAAATCAAGTAAACTGAATCAAAAAAATCACACTATCTCAAGTCAATCCCTAAAACCCAAGCCTCCTGCTCTAAAAAAAAATACTGGATAATGCCATGAAATGATGTAAATTTAAGTTGTCATTTATAACTTGTCATTTGGGATTCCAATTTTCTAGTTCTATGTAGTTTCATATTAAAAAGAGGTTAAGTATAATTTAGCCATGTTTTAGGGTCGAGGAGGTGGGTGTGATATAATTGCGATAGTATATGAATAGTGAATCTTGGGAACATATGTCACTTTTCAAACCAGAAGGAGGCTTAATATGTTGAAATATAAAGTTCTCTAATCTAAAATGATTTTAACAACATGTTGGCCTCCATATTTTCAAAAGTGACCCCTTGTTCATCCGTTGTTTTCCTTTTACAATACATTATACACTTTTTCACGTCATTCTCAGAGAGAAATTGAGAGTTTCTCTTTTAGTGTCAATAAGGTCTTGTAATGTTCGGACATCTTTTTCACAAGTTGTTTTAACTATTGTCAAAAACCTAATAAGTCTCAGAATGGGTAGACAGCTATTGAAAAAAGTCGGTCTAAGTTTCCTCTACAGTTATAGAATCACCAAAGATTTTGTCTTTATATCTAATTATAGATGTTGACACAGACTAACGGTCCCGTTGGCGTTTGAATACTAGTTTATAGATATGTTTCTGATTGGTTTCCTAAGTTCCATTATGTAAGTATAATCATCGTGACGCTTAGATGCTTTAAACTTTCTTTGAGAAGATCTCAGTTCTCTTTTAAATTGTTTCATCTCAATATAATAGTCCTTGTCTGAGCGTTTTATTTTGTTGCCCAACTTGGTTCCATTTCCAAAACAAAAACAGTGTATTCTTTCCTAATGATATTATCGACCAGTTGGGGTCACACTTACCCTTTAAGTTTCCTTTAAATACGTGCACCAATCTACATTTCATTGGGATAGTAACTATTTCGTACACAATACTTATAAAGTTATCAGCAAATTGTAATTCTAAAACTTCAAGATTAGAGTATAGTTTTTGGTCAACTTATTTTCATTTTCTTGTGTGTCAATTTTACAGCAGTCGATTTTGATACACGATTCTTAACAGTTTCAGTTTATTTAAAGATAGTACTTTCCATAGAAATTGTTATTACAATAGATCACTTTCGAGCTCGTTGGATTTCCGTCAGAAAAAAAAACTTTAGTTTCAGTGAAGATCATTCGTACTTTTAGGAGCATCGTCACTTCCTTTCCATGTTGAGCGAGTGGTTGAAAACATATAATGCTATATTGCACGAGCTATTCTGCATATTAAATTCTTATAATTGATAATCAGCACTAGTACTGCTGTCATTAGTAAGTACCTACGGAACAAAGATTATTTCTGGTTTATCCTGCATAATGACGATCGAGAAGACGCTTGGTGAACTTTAATACTACAAGGATACATGCGTTCCCTCTTTCTAGTTAATGGCGTCATAAAGGCGTGTATAATTGACGAGCTTTTCCTGGGGAAGGACATAACTCGAAAGTGGTCTATGGGTGCAGATATATTGGTCTGCACTCTTGTTAGTACATAATAGGATGTACCAATATCCATATTAAGAAAACTAATTTGTGAGGGTTCTTTCAATATGCTAAAACGTATCATCATGTTTCTTAAAAGTTTCATAAGGTACAGAGACTATGCTCAACAGCTCATCAGCAAAAGTTTAAAATTAATATCTCTAGGGATGCTATTGTTGAGATGAAGCGAAACATTCATGTCTCCTTTCCAAGAACTATAATGTGAGAGTCAGTATGTCTAATATAAATAATCTCAATATGATCCAATACTCTTGGTAATTACCTCTTGAATAGATATTGCTCCTTGTTGAAAAGCTTTGACAAAATAGAAATACTGGTTTCGCTAGTTTAAGAAAACCACAATAATTCTATTTTCCCACCTTGACTTTCAAAATTGGTTATAGCGATTTTAGCACATAATTGACACGCCTGCATGGCCCCTGCTTAATTGAATCGTTTTACAAATTTGTCACCATCAAATCATTAAGAAGCTTAAAATCCTCGTGAATTTTGTCTGTCATATCTCTTCCTAGGAAATGGGAGCATGCTCAGAGTGATCGGATATGATTGACATAGCATTTCCTGTTGGACTTGCATATCTCGGTTCATTGTGAGTTTGATCTGTACGAGCTTTTGTGAGACATTGCTGTGTTTGCATGTCCTTCTTTATCCCCTGGGGCCAGTGCGCGTGCCCTAAAATAATTTTCATCACTTTCTGATTTAGCCTTATGCGGAAATGGATTAAATAATTATCCCTTTCAATTTTAATATGTTGATTCCTTATTATAACAGGTTCATCTGATCTGAAGGATATATATATTATATATATATTTCTAATGATCATTTGAATGGAGATTTTCACTAAAAATGTTTTGTAGATCGTTTTATTCACATTGTATATGTATTGGTAAATCTTTCAGTTCTTTCATTTAAATGTCTACTACCAGATTGTTTATATTTTCGTTTATCCTTCATTACACTTTCTTCTACCCTTTGTCTCTCATGATTTTGTTTAATGTAAGATTAATATGATTACCACTAACTTTATCCTCACGTTAAGTTGCCATTTTATCATCTTGCTTGATTATATCTAATTATAGACTTTTTATTCTTTGTTCAAGAACCCATCCTTTATGATGACCATAAAACGTTGAATTGTGTTTAGGTGAATTATTACACGCTGAATTATTTTCATTTTGTGAGGATTAATAGGCAAGTCTCTGTATATTCGAAGAGAATGCTCCGCGTCTAATTTATTACTTTCTAAAGTTATAATTTATGATCTACTAGTTGTCAATTCTTTTGTAATGCATAAATATCAGATTGTAATTCATATAGTAGTCTTTAACCCTTTCAGTGCCAAGACCAAAATTCAAAATTGCCAAGACGTTAGAAACGTAACAATATTTCGACGTCACAATGTTAGGTATAATCTTCGACGACGTTGACGTTCTGTCGCACCTGTTTCACACGTTCGCATCTATATAGTGTATATAATTTTAAAAATATTTTAACAGCCAAAATTGAATTGACTCAGAATACGTATAAATTGGGGTCTCGAATCCTGTTTTTAACTCTCACGTTGAACCGTAATATATGAAAACGTGATGTTAAAAAATCAAAACAACAAAACAAAACAAAAGTTTTGATAAATACTAGACAAAAGGTTTGATAAATACTAGACAAAGGTTTGATAAATACTAGACAAAAGTTTTGATAAATACTAGACAAAGGTTTGATAAATACTAGACAAAAGTTTTGATAAATACTAGACAAAAGTTTTGATAAATACTAGACAAAGGTTTGATAAATACTAGACAAAAGTTTTGATAAATACTAGACAAAAGGTTTGATAAATACTAGACAAAAGGTTTGATAAATACTAGACAAAAGGTTTGATAAATACTAGACAAAAGGTTTGATAAATACTAGACAAAAGGTTTGATAAATACTAGACAAAAGTTTTGATAAATACTAGACAAAAGGTTTGATAAATACTAGACAAAAGTTTTGATAAATACTAGACAAAAGGTTTCATGATTGTACTTAACAAGCTAAAATAAATCTCTATATCAAAATTACGCTTTTATTATGGTTCTTTATCTTGAATTTAGTTGTTTTAATTTCCATATTTTTGGCACGTTATAACACTTAAGTAAAGCAAGGAAACAACAAAACTAAACTTGAACATTTAAACAAGAAACACTAGATGTGAATGTTGAGTTCGCCGAAGAGACATTGACTAGATTGTTTTACTCTGACACGTTATTTTGCACAGTCAGCACGTGACTCTGTAATCATTCCGTTGAGTACTAGTAATCGTTTTGATTTTCTTATTGAAATATAGGTCTAGTAAAATATTAGAAATTATTCGAATACTAATGTACAGACATTTTGCAGATTAAAGTAAGCAAAAGAATAACAACCTTGTAATTGTGATCAAACTAAACTTTTAGTTTGTAGGTTTTATTCTCAATTGGAAGTGAATTACCACTGGTAAACTAAGTGAAATAATGGTCTGCAACTATTCCTAAATTAATGTTTCTAATACTATATACAAGTGCCATTTTTTTATAAAGTATAAGCATAAGTCCCATATCAATCTGTCCGGCAATCTGTCCTTTCAGTCCCAGGTGTTGACCGGAGTGTATAAATGTGGACCCCCAAACCGATACCTCCCAAAGGGAGTTTCATGCACTTTAGAAGCCTTGCAACAGCAACAACTCTTTGAGTTGTCCGTAAGTGGCCTGTTGCAAGTCAAAATATGTACGCCTATCCGTCTCATCTTTTTCAATTGACAGTTCCGTCCTTCTCTCCTGTGTAACCACTTTGTCGAACATACCTTTTAGATTTCTTATGCCTGCAAATCATGAATGTGGATGACATTTTAAGCAGTACTTTAATAATTAATTTAATCTTTTAACTTTCCCACTGTTAGTTCATGAATATTCAAAAGGTTCTTACTTAAAATTACGTATCTGATTGGTCATTGTGATTTCGCGGCCAATTTATATTTCGTATTGACCAGGTAGATTTAAACGAGATTGAAAATTACAGTCGCATGATATTGCGTGTCCCGAATTTATATTACCTGTATTGTTGTTTTCATTCATTGTGGACACAACATATAACCTGATTCATGTAAGTTATGTTCTTTTATTATATAATTAATATTTTCACATGTAAATGATAAATTTAGCAAAGTTTCTATGTTATGATTTGGTTCTCCTCGTAAAGTTTGGTTATTACATAAGTATGATAGATGTACCGAGAATATTTTATTTAGCTTCGTGCAACATATATTTTATTATCTAACAGTGGCGGATTTACCGGGGGCACAGGGGCACGTGCCCCCAGTCGGGGTCACCAAAAACTTTTCTAACACGATTTTATTGCTATTGAATCTGCATATCTAGATCGGAAATTTAGTCACAGCTGGATTTGACTTCTCCGTTAATTGATCTTTATTAACTCCAGCTTCAACATGCGTGATTTATAACAACTTATCGATGGGTGTGTAAATATTGACACCTATGTGTAATGTCTAGTATATCCAAAAGCAATTATGTAAACTACATGTACATGCTGTTTGGAATACGAATACTTTTATTGATTTCTAAAACAATAATACAGGATTGAGATCGATTAACAAGAAATTTTCTGATCAGGAAAGCAATTACCAACTAAAATCGACCTTTAAAGAATAGGTACAAATAGATGTTTTTGTCAAGAATGTTAGTGATATGAAATAAGTCCTAATTACCAAACACTCACATTGTATACATTTTCCGGGGAATATATATTTCTCGGAACAGTCTTTTTCGGACTTTATTAATTAAACAACAAACGACTTTTATCAATAACATACTGGAACATTTAAAAAAATCCTGAATGTCGTATTTCTTTTCCCTTATTTTAATGAAACCAACAATTTGTTTAAAAAAAACTTCTTCCTCCACAAGTGCCTTATACTTTATCATTAATAAAATGCTATTGTATTTTCAGAAGACCTATATTTTATAACATAATGCAGTAATATATGTATATTTTCTTGTTTTAATTACCATGAGGGTATGAATTGGATTTACATGTCTCTGGATTTACAGATCATAGAGAATAATTGAAAATAAATAAAAAGTATTAAATATTACGAAAAAAGGGCCGGAAAAATATAGCAAACAGATTAAAAGTGTGATGACATATGAAGAATAGAGAACAATCGGCAAAAAATCAAAGAGTAGAAGAAATAGTAAAAAAAATGAAAAGATATGGAAATGTAGACCCAGTGGTGGATCCAGGGGCGGGGGGTCCGGGGTGGGAACCCCTTTTGGTTTTGGCGATGAATGCATTTCAATGGGGACACTGGGTTAGAACCCCCTTTTCTGGATCCGCCCCTGAGACCGACCCCCACCCCAAAAAAAATCACCAACAAACGCCACCACCACTACCCACACCCGCATTATATACATATCTAAACAAATATTTAATTTGGTTTCATGGTGCCCCCCCAGACATCGAGGTTCTGGATCCGCCCCTGTCTAACGTTAATTTGTCACGATAGAATATAGAACAAGATAATTTGCGCAGCTATTTGATTATTGACACAGATAATTGATATTTCATAAATGGCGACATATTAAACAAAATAAGGAAAAGTGTTATAATGTTAATATTTAGTAGTACACTTATATTATACGTTGTAATGATAGAAGTATAACTATGAATGAACTTGAGTTATTTTGTCATTTGTACTTTTAATATTTTACGAGTCCGAATGTTTATGATTACATTTTGGTTTTAGGATTCTATTGATGTAGTTATATACAGAGTGTATTTGTGAACTGTGCCTTTTCCTTGCCAGTAAAACTCACTCCACAAGTGGTAAGAGTCAATCTATTTTAATTATGTAATGTTGTAAACAGAACGTTATGGATTATTTCCTTTAAATATGCGGTTTTAAGCATATTTAAATATTAACTTGATTAGTCTTTATAAAATAATATTTACAACTTAATAATTGTTGTAATGTAATTGTATGTAAAGAACAAATAATATCTTATGTTCCAATTAGTTTAATGTTATATTTGAAGTTTTAACTTTAGTTTTGTACCATACACATAGTTAACCAGTAAACATTATATAGTACACTATTTATTAAGATGGGTTTCTTTCTGGTGTAGTGTATCGCAGTGAGAAATTAAAGTACACGTGACATCATGTAACTGAATGTATATAGTATGATTTCGTAGTGTTGTACACAGTAATAAAGAGCATTGTATTTTACTATTACAATATGTGATAATGTGTAATTTAAGATACTTGTGTTTTATAAAATAGAACTGTTATTTATGATTGTGATATTGTTATTTCAGAGTTTATTTCTATACTAGTTATTAAATCATCCGAAACCTAAACAGAGTTAGTTATCACTAGATACAAGATACGACCCTGTTACAAAATTTCATCTTTCTTCTTTGGGTGAAGATTTTACTATTGACTTCCATACCAGTCTTTTTATGAATTAATGAAGAAGTAGGCACACCGTCCATTCATTTTTTTTTTGGTAGCAGGGCTCATAAATGAATTGTTTGATTGCAAATGTCTTGAAAAATATTTTAGAAGTTAAATGGAAAGAGTTGTTTTCATTGAAAATTAGGAAACAATTATTTAAACTTTCAGTTTTCAATAAAAAGTTCTTTTTCCTGTATGTTACTGAAAGCAATTGTTTTCAACTAAAACAGAATAAAGTTTGTGTCCAAGAAAAAATCCAACCTTTTGTCTCCATGCATTCGCAACCACAACCTCAACAAAAATAAATGGTTAGTGCCTTAAAGTTTGTCTTGTTGACGATTCATCAAATTTTGATTTGCAAATTAGTTGAGCTTAATGCTACATAAAATGATTTTATCTTACAAAATTTATGGTACAATATCTAAACAGATTAATATAGATAGACCTACTCGTTCAGATGGCCTATCGCCTATACAACTCCATACAATTTTATAGTTAACAGAATGGTGCCCTTCCGATTTAGTGTGAATACAACAGTATACCTCATTGCACTCATTACCTTGTTTATCAGGCAATGATTCCGTTTATTCGTGTATATTAGACAACATCAAGGATATCATAGCATTTTAACTGGTTGTTTTATTTTTAGGGAATTCATTATATAACACCGATTTTGAAAATACACTGTGTCCTAAAACATAATATAATAGTCTATTTAAGCGTAAAAATAAATGTTTTTTTTAAGTTTTACAAGTCTCTCAGAATACAGTTTCTCCTTTTTCTCCTTATTGCACTTTCAAAAATGAAGAACATCAAATTAAGAGTTTTTTTAGTACTAAAATTCTTATTTGAGAATCGTTTTGTAGTATATGTATTCCGTTAATAAAAATCTATGATTGCATATATTAAGTATCTTTGATATACAAACAGACGTTTTGAAAATATTTTCTCTGCAAAACCGTTTTACTTTTTAAAGGACATACCACCGAATTAGCGACATGGAGACATAAATAGTATAAATATTCCAAGTAAAGTTCATGACCTGAAAAGATCACCGAGAATACGATACTGTTACGAAATGTTGTTGTCCGTATTCATTGACAGACATTTTACGACAGTCATTGTTTTGTAGCGACATCACAAAGTACAACTTCATTTGTTCCTAACGCGACAACGGTTTTCAAAAATACAAATTTCTCTGTAAATTTTATACTTATTGTAAACTAAACGACCAATTTAAAAGGCCGACAATATATCAATAGTGAAATACATGAGAGTACAGAAAAGACAGACATCAAAGCCTGATTCATGACCTTTTGGAGACACGATTTATTTTGTTTTAGTTCAACGGTTTCGTGTAATCATTATTTATTTGAAAACTCATCAGAAAATTCATAAGGAGCAAGGCTCGAATTCAATCTTAATTGACTAGGATTGTCAGTTTTCCTACCGAAGGTCGGTGGTTTTCTCCGGGCACTCCGGCTTCCTCCGCCAATAAAAACTGACCGCCACGAAATAGCACAATAGTGTTGAAAGTGGCGTTAAACACAAATCAATCAAACTATCATAAGGAACTGCCAAAAAATCATTGATCATACAAGATGATCATAATTACATTAAATTCTTGGTCATTTTGAAAGAGCCTTGAATGAATTGTCAGTGAAATATCTTATTTATTTAACCACGATATATTACATGGCAATATGTATGACCAATTCTAACTCGTTTAGTCAATGGATAAGAGTTGGCATTTGATATGCATTGCGTCGGCTAGAATCTTCGTCGATTTGGGCAGGGTACAACATGAACTGGTCTGATAAATATGATCATTCAACGGTATTTTTAAACCTTATTCATGTAAAGAAAAATACTCGGATACTGTTTGGATTTCATTACCTTTAGAAACTAATATCGATAAAAATGTTTTTTTTTTTTCATTTCAATTTGATTTTTCAAATTTTAAATTGCTAAAGGTTGAGCATTTTCTCCCGTTACTTTAAAACTTTCATTCATAATATTTCATATTTTTGGTATAAGCATAAATAAAAGGAGGTATGAGCAGAGGTGTAGGAATGGACTGAAAAGTGTGGGAGGGGCAAACATCTGCAATATTTTTTCCTCAACAGTAGATGGAAAAGGGGAAAGAAACAAGAAATGCATTACAGACTTCTAGAATTGCTCAGAGGACTGGTACCGGTCCTGTTTTCATAATTTTCCTTCTTTTCCACGTTATATTAGTATCTTAAAATGTAATAAAGAAAAGAAGGATTTAAAATAAATACATTTAGACTTAAATAAATATATATTCTCAATTAAAACCGCTTCGGTGGTCTCGTGGTAGCGTATTTACCTCGAATGCTAGAGGTCCTGGGTTCGAACCCCGACCGGGTTAAACCAAAGACTTTAAAATTGTTATTTTCTGCTTCTTCGTTAAGCACGCGACATTAAGGAGTAAGAGCAAAGAATGGTCGGCTCGGAGTCAGAATAATGTGTCCAGGTAAGGTGACATGTCTTCCTGCGGACTTGTTAACTAACACGTTAAAATCCGGCTAAGCGGTGTCGGTCTAGTACAAAGCAGGGTAAATATCCATATCACTGGACATTAAGCTGCCATCCATCATCATCATCAATTAAAAACAAAAGAAGAAACAAATATGTTGCCTGTCTATAGGAGCTCAATTTCACAACGTGGCGATCTTTTAGATTTGCTGTTTATTTAAAAATTTTGCCGTAAACATAATGATGAACTATTTTTGGCTGATTCTCCTTTGCAAACAATATATTTCATATCTTTTCACAACTACATTTATAATCAGCTTTATCATTCACCGAAATTAACGGAATACCTATTTTCTGTGCTCATTAATGCTCAATATCATACAACCTATGGGCATGTAGAACAAAAACAGGATAACAAACTGTACCAAAACCAAAAGTTGTTTTCGCTCACCACTTAGACAATCAATAACTTAAAAAATACAATGAGCTTTATTATTTCATTGCTTATAAATTATTTTTCTAAAGTTTGACAATGGAATTGACTTTTTTGTGTACACAAATCCCAACATTTGACGTTAATAAAGCATGACATTACACGTAGCGTTTGTTCTAGAACGGGAACCTGTCGTGAATTTAAAAGTGACGTAACAGACGTAAACGTCACACTACTACTGACGTCAATCGAAATAAAACCGTTATTTTTTTAAACTAAATATTGTTTTGTCACCACAACTAATTTGGGTATATTTAATACAACACAAACGATGAATCTGTACTTCAAAGTAATCTTCAGGTTTTACTTATAATGGGCCAAAATATTGGCCCCATGGCATTTTTGAGAAGTTACAAAGGCCAAAATATTGGCCCTATGGCACAGAACTTGTTAACCCTTAATAACGTTTCCTTCTTACTCAAGTAGTCTTTAAGATGCGCAATATCTTGTTCGTTTAGATTTTATCTATAACCCTCGTCTCCAAAAAGTATCTGATACCTTGCTTCTAAAGACATCTGAATGAGTAACATAAACCTTCAGTTCATTTGGGCCTATTATATCATCACTTGTGTCAGTTGTTACTTTTGACTTTTGTTTTAAGACACTGTTTTGAATAAAATTACAAGCCTTTGATATACTGTCTGATTGCATCTGCAGCACTATAGAGTATTAGGTATAGTTTGTTCCATTATATCATACTTTGAGCTTTCCAGATTTACACATGTATATATTTTGATTACCAGAGTTATTATGTTCAGCTTTGTTTCCAACTTAGTACCAAGATGTTTAAAACCACTTGAGCCCTCAGAGTCAACAGGGGCTTGTAAGTCCATACATCTACGACAAACATATTGTACTGATTGATCAGATTCATGATATCGTACGTCTTTTGGTGATAAGTAGTGAAGTCATTTATCACTTGTATTACACACCGTTGCTTATAATCAAAATTCACGACTTATATCAAATTTATCGTTTGTTTTCCTATCATGGATTGTCATGACGTTATCACAAGAAGCACGTGGCATGTGCTGTCATGAATGATGCATTTGATTTGAAATAAAATATAATTGTGGAATGCATCTCGATTGTTGCCTGCCAAAATTACGGATTATTATGAAACGTGTATGTAATGTTATCATTCTGATGCATAAAAACTCCTGAAAATAATAAACATATACTTTTATGCACCCGTTCTAAGACAGGAGCCTGTTGTTCAGTGATTGTCGTTTGTTGGTGTGGTTCATAAGTGTTTCTCGTTTTAGATTTATACCTCGTTTTTATATAGATTACTAGTAGACCGTTGGTTTTCTTGTTTGAATGTTTTACACTAGTCAATTTGGGGCCCTTTATAGGTTGCTGTTCGGTGTGAGCCAAGGCTCCGTGTGGAAGGCCGTACTTTGACCTATAATTGTTAACTTTTATACATTGTGACTTGGCTGGAGTGTTGTCTCATTGGCACTCATACCACATCTTCTTATTTATATATTCATCTAGTGAAGAATATGTAACGTTTAACCAGTAATGCGTATATATATTAAACGATTCGTTGCAGTAAATACTTGGATTCAAGCAGTCCATAAACAACCAGTAATAACGAAACTATATGACTATCTACATGTATCTATGTTTTGGAACTAAAATATAAACACTGGTATTTTGCCGATATAAAGCAAAAAAAACCAATTATATATAAACAAATATTATACAATCTAAACGCCTGTCCTCTGGATGGGACGATCTGTCACTATAAGGCACAGTATGGACCGGTACAGTCTGTCACTACCAAACAGTGCGGCATGGTACAGTATGTCTTCCGAGTGGGACATTCTACCCTGTCCGCACACTATTATAGCTCTACTAGATCTTGATCTGCTGGATCTCTTTACAAGACCGCCTCGGTGGTCTCATGGTAGCGTGTTCGTCTCGAGTACGGGTGGTCGTGAGTTCGAACCCCGGACGGGTCAAACCAAAGACTTTAAAATTGGTATTTGCTGATTCTCCGGTAAGCAGGCAGGCATTAAGGAGTAGGAGTAAAGACTGGTAGGCTCAGAGTCAGAATAATTTGTACGGATAAGGTGATATGTCTTCCTGCGGACTGTTACCTTCTGAACTAGCACGTTAAAAATCCGGCTCAACGTGTCGGTCTAGTACAAAGTAGGTGTAGTGACCAGGCAATTTTATAGAGTAAAACTAGTATTTCCACAGCTGGGAATTTGCTACAAATTTATATACATGTATAAAAGGGATTATTTGATTTAAGAAACTAACCTTTTGGACTATTGCTTCTTTGCTTCAAGTGTATTTTATTAAATTTCTTCCCTACTTCCGTAGCATGTTGACCGGAAGTAGATGGACATGCGGCATTTTCTATTCATTAAATTTACTGGTCAACTTTAGCCGTGTTCAAAGTCAATTCGAAGATCTCGGTATTTATCTCCTCACTTACGCAAAAAACTTGTTGTTTTTCCCGGTGTTTGCTTCCATTGTTCCAATAAGTATAAATACTGGAGTGTTTGCTACATCTAGGAGTTGCTGCATTGAGCCGGCTTGCATCAAGCCACCCTCAAACCCTCCAGACTGTATCAGTCTACTTGGGCCGAACACGTTTTTGTGTAAAACACTCCAGTGTCCTTGACCTTTAAGGTATGTAGTTATTGTTAGATAAATGTGAGGGACCGTCTCAAGAGACATAGATATTACTTTGCCGGCGCTAATTTAAAATAAGGTCCGTTTAACATAGAAAATAAGTAGTTACTATTGATTTAAGGATAAGTTGGGTGGAATTATATTCATAAAGGCAATTTATGAATAAATAAAGTTTAAAATATTTAATAGCTCCTTTTTAAGAAAGGCTATTAGTCAGAACAGTTGTCTGTTGTATTTTTTGTTACTTTACTATTGTTGAATTTATATGCAATTTATTGAACTTTACTAATGTTATTGGTACAATAAATATTATATTGGGAAAATTCTTGTTTAGTTAAATTTGTGAAACACTGAAAAGCAAGACCTATATAGGTAGAATGTATCCTGCTGATCGAACCTAAGCGAAGTACTACCACTACATGTCCAAGGAGGCCTATATTATTGCATTGTTGAATTGTCGTTGATCCCTCCTGCTACAAATGGTGCCGTGACTAGGATACATTTCTTATCTGTATTAGTTTTGTTTCAAAAAATTTTCTCAGAAATATACTTTTTTTGTTGTTGTAATTTAATTTAGTTAAATATTTCCTTTAGCATGTCTGATAGGGAAAATAGTCCTTTTTCTTTAAGAAGAAATTTAGAAAGGGGATATGAGAGTTCTGATTCTGAAGGGAGTACCTTTCACCCTCGTTTTAGTATGTCAAGTCGTTATGAGATCTCAGACCCTCCTTCCTATGAAAGGGCGGCTAGTCCAAAAGTTACTATAGTCACAGAGTCTATGAGTAAAGAATGGAAACCAAGAATTATGAAAGAAATAAAGGTTCATGGG
This sequence comes from Mytilus coruscus, assembly GCA_017311375.1. Classification (NCBI taxonomy): domain Eukaryota; kingdom Metazoa; phylum Mollusca; class Bivalvia; order Mytilida; family Mytilidae; genus Mytilus; species Mytilus coruscus. Next base: position 56,353,124 of record CM029597.1, read on the forward strand.
GATGAAGGGAATTTTATGTCTGTTAAAGAACCCGTTAAACAAGTCAGTTTTTCAGATGAGTGTTTCCCTTTATTGAACTTACCTAGTCCTAAAAGAGAAAATATTCTTTTGATAGAGAAAGACCCTTTGTAACGGAAAGAGTAAATGAGAAATTCTCTTCAAATAAGAATGAAATTAGTACTCAAACCAGCATATCACCAGAGCAGTATGAAAACCCAAAAAATCTATTGAAAGTGCTTTTGTCAGAAAAGAAAACATGTATTCATCTACTCCATATGATTACCAAATGGCTTCCAATTATCCTAAAGTGCAAACTAAAATTGCTCAGCCTATTGTAACATCAAGTATTACTCCAAGTGTTTTTGATAAGGTGTATACTAGTAGAATAGATGTTCCCCAAGCAATGCCCAGTGTCATACAGAAAAATGATCAAAGGGAGATAAGCAGTGCTTTATCTAATCTAGACATGTTTGAAAGTATAAATAATCAAATACATAGTTCTGCAGTGGGTCTAAAACCTTTAGAACCTCAGTCTAGACATGATATTTATCCAAATGTGCAAAGGACCTTTCCTTTTATGCCTACATATGATCCACAAGTTGTTCCTTCAAACTTTAGTGAGAGAAGGAAGATAACTCAGGAATCATTTCCTGGAGTTATGCAATATGGTCAAACATATCCAAGGAATGATACATTGTTACCATGTCAGAGTGTTTTTACACGACAGTTGCCACCGGCGGGTGGCGGCCCTTATAGTTCACTTGATATGGGGGTACCTTACTACTCTCATGTACCAATATCGAGTGCTAATGCACCTGTCTCAAGTGTGAATATGGGACCTGCTTTCATCAATCAGAATCAATCTAACCTGAATCCTTATACTCCTAATATTATGAATATGTCAATGGTTAATACCTTGCCAAGACAACCCCAACCCATGAATTTTATGCAACCGCAAAGACCTATGGGAAATATAGGACCAAATATTAACCCCCATGTATATGGAGTTCATCAAAATATGATGGCCCCCCAATTTTATGCAAATATGATGGGTCCAATGCAAAATAACCCTCCCCGGGTGAGCAGAAAACAAAAGGAGCCAGACACCTTTGATGGTAGAAATACTGACTGGGTAGATTATATAATACAGTTTGAAAAAGTAGCTAGTTGGAATGGTTGGGACCAATATGAAAGTGCCCAGCAATTAGTTATGAGTTTAAGGGGAGTAGCTCAAAGAACTGTTAGTGAACTGAACCCATACCAATTGAATGATTATGCTTTCCTGAAACATATGCTGAGTCAAATGGTTTAACCCCTTAGAACGAGAAACAGCACACAAATATGAATTTAAAAATCGTAAAAACTGAAAGATTAGTCTGTATCTGACTATGGACATGCCTTGCGCCGATTAGCATCTCAAGCATTTCCTAAATGGAATCCTATTTCTATTGAGGGAACAGTCATTGATCAATTTATTGAGAGTATAGGGAATAATCATTTCAAGAGATACATTCAATTATTGAGTAAGCCAAAGACTTTAGAACAAGCAATTTCTTTTGACATAGAATATGAGGCTGTAGAGGGGCCTCTTGATCAGATTAAAAAACCTTATTTTTTCTGATGAAGTCACTTATCACACTTATGCAATTGGCAAAGAAGACTCTAAACTTCAATATGAACAAAATCTAAAGCTTAATGAACAGATAAAAAAAAACTGTTAAGGAGGAATGAGGCATAAAAGAAAATCAAAATTCTCCTAGAAAAGAAGAAACAAATAGTAAATTTAGATCTGGAAACAAAAATTTCAGAAAAAGAGCTGAAATTAAATGTGAATATTGTGGCAAGACTGGCCATATCAGCTCTAGATGTTTTAAGCAAAAAGATGATGAAATGACGCAACTCAAAGATGAGATAGCCAGATTACAGGCTAAGGGGGAATAGAATTGGCTGGTTCAGCCATTTCTTTGAAAGTGAGGGCTAAAAATGAAATTGACAATTTAAAAAGTAGTCATGCAAATGACATTGATACTTCTAGAGCTGATAAATATCCTAGTCTTTATGTGCCTGTAGAAATTAATAAAATCAAAATAGATATGTTAATAGACACTGGTTCCCCAGTCACTATATTATCTGAAAATTTAATTAAAAAGTAGATTTAGGGACATCAGGTCTGTCCAGAGTTGAATCGACTCTATCTGCAGCTGATGGCAATAAAATGAAAATTAAAGGACAAGCTGTATGTGAAATTAAAATAGGCAACAATAAATTTTAACATGAAATTATATTCACAAAACTAGGGATGGACTTTTTAAAATGTTATAAATGTGAAATCAAATTAGCAGAAGCTAAATTTCTTATAGCAAAACAAGTTATAAACCTTAAACAACATTTTAGTACAACATGTGCCAGAATCAAATTAAGTGAAAATAGAGTTGTCTCCCCTAGATCAGAAACCTTTTTAAAAGGGTATGTTGATGGTGAATTTCAAGGAGATTTTGGGATGATAGAGCCAAATAAAATTCTATTTCAGAAAAAGGGCTTACTTTTTGCCAAATCATTGAATAATACTAAGGAAAAAGAAATTATTATTTCAGTGATAAATTTAAATGATAGTCCTGTTAAGTTAAAAAAGAATTTGATGGTAGGAACTATTGAACATGTCGATTTGGTATCCCAAGAACAGGAAACTAACAGAGATAAAACTCAGGGAAATTTACCTGAAAATTTAAAGGAGTTAGTAGAAAAATGCTCTAGTAATTTAACCCTTGAAAATAAACAAAAGTTAATTGAACGTTTAGTAGAATATCAAGATATCTTTGTGGGACCTGATGGTATGTTAGGCCAAACAGATGTGGTGAAACATAAGATTAATACTGGATCGGCTAAACCAGTTAAAACGCCCACTAGACGAATTTCTCCCATACAAAAAGAAATAGTTGAAAAAGAACTAGATTCTATGTTAAAAAAAGGGCATAATAGAACCCAGTAACAGTAGTTGGAGTAGTCCTATTTGTCTTGTAAAAAAAAAAGACCAAGTTTCTTGGCGGTTTTGCATAGATTATAGACGGGTAAATTCCCTTTGTTCGCCTTCGGGATATCCTTTGCAAAAGATAGATGATTGTTTAGCGTCCCTAGAAGGAGCAAAATGGCTGTCAACGGTCGATTGTCATAGTGGCTATTGGCAGGTTTTGTGTGACGAGGAGGACAGAGAAAAAACTGCTTTTGGCACTCATAAAGGTCTTTTTCAATTTCGAGTTATGCCTATGGGTTTAAATTCAGCCGCACAAACTTTTCAGAAGTTAATGGAAAAAGTTTTAGGAAATCTTCAATGGCGTCATTGTCTTTGCTACTTAGATGATATCATAATTTTTGGAAATAACTTTGAACAAGCATTAGAAAATCACAAGTTAGTATTTGAATGTCTAAGAGCAGCAAACTTGAAATTAAAGCCCTCCAAATGTACATTATTTCAAAAAGAAGTAATCTTTCTGGGGCATGTTGTATCTGAAAATGGAATTAAATGTGATCCTACAAAAATAGAAAGTGTAAAAGACTGGCCTTCACCTACAAATGTATCTGAAATAAAAAGTTTTTTAGGTTTTGCGGGTTATTACAGGAAATTCATTTCTGAATTTTCAACCATAGCCTCTCCTTTAATAAAATTAACTAGGAAAAATCAAAGCTTTAAATGGTCTGACGAATGTGAAGAATCATTTAATAAATTAAAAGAAAGATTAATTTCAGCCCCAATTTTATCTTTCCCTAAAGATGAGGGACTGTTCATATTAGATACAGACGCAAGTTTAAATGGTGTAGGAGCTGTTTTATCCCAGATACAAGATGAAAAAGAGAAAGTAATTAGTTATGCTAGTAGAACGCTTAGCAAAAGTTAAAGAAACTACTGTGTTACAAAAAAGGGAACTGTTAGCAGTAGTTACTTTTGTAAGACAATTTAGACATTACTTATGGGGACGAAAGTTTTTGATTCGTACCGGCCATGCCTCGCTTACATGGCAAAGAAACTTCAAAGAAGCCGAAGGCATGGTTGCTCAGTGGATCAGTATATTGGATGAATATGATTTTGATATTCAGTTCAGAAAGGGAACTCATCACTCAAACACAGATGGGTTATCGCGCATTCCTGTTCGTAAATGTAAAAAAAAAAGGATTGTAAATAGTGTTTCCCAGAGTCCATTATCCAAAGTCAGACTGAGGAAAATGCAAACTGCCGGATCTGTAATCGGATCCACCCAGAGAGCTGTCCTGCAGTCATGACGGAGGAAAACACACTGTTAAACACAATAGTTTGCTCAGTAATAGATAATACCCCTGACCAAAATTTAGACCCTAATTGGTTGGATTTTTGGAGCATAGAAGAAATAAAAAAAAATGCAAGAAGATGACCAAGCAATTGGTGATATGCTGTGTTTGAAAAATAATCAAGATGAGAAACCTCAGTGAAATGATATACTAGATTTACACCCTGAAGCCAAAGTTTTATGGGGAATGTGGGAAAACCTTGAAGTTAAGGATGACAATTTATATAAACAATTTTTAAAAGAAGATAACACTATTTTGTTGCAATTAGTAGCTCCTCAGAAAATAAGGGAGACAATTTTTCATCAGTTACATCATAACAAAATAGCGGGTCATTTTGGTAAAGATAGAACCTTAAATGCTATCAGGACAAGATTTTATTGGCCTAGAATTACTGAAAACATTAAGCTATGGTGTCTTGAATGTGACCTATGTGCTCGTTGTAAACCTGGTCCAGGTGTAGGGAAATCCCCACTTAGACAGTCCAAGAGTAGTGCCCCTTTAGAAAGAATTAATGTTGATATAGTGGGACCACTTCCCATAACCACAAACAGAAATGAATACATTATAGTTTTAGGGACTATTACTCTAAGTGGAAGGAGGCCTTCCTGTCCCTAATCATGCTGCAATGACAGTGGCAGATAAAATCATAACCAAGTTTATTTGTAGATTTGGTTGTCCTTTACAGTTACATACTGATCAAGGAAAGAATTTGAATCCCATTTATTTAAAATAATGTGCGAAAAATTAGGTGTACAAAACACATTCTACCCCATATCGCCCACAAAGTTCAGGTTTAGTAGAAAGATATAACAGAACTCTCAAACAAATGTTATCCATGTTTGTAAATTAACATAGAAATGACTGGGATGAACATATTCCATATTTAATGATGGCTTACAGAAGTACAGTACATTCAACTACTAAATGTACTCCCAATAGTCTTATGTTAAGGCGCGAGATTCGTTGTCCTGTTGATCTTATGTTTGGTCTCCCAAATACTGTTAATGATTTTTGTCGAATTGAATATGTAGAATGGGTGAAAAATACCCTGACAGAAGCATATAAACATGTTTATGATCATTCAGGTCAAGCAGCACAACGTCAGAAATCTTATTACGATAGAGGTCTAAAAGTCCGAAAACTTGAACCTAATTGTTGGGTATGGAGGTGGTATCCTCCCAAGAGGAACCAAACATTAGGACTCGGATGGACAGGACCCTATCTAGTGATAGAAAAAATTACTGATGTTACTTACAAAATACAAAAATCTGAACAAACAAAAAGTATTATGGTGCATGTAGATAATTTGAAACCATACTTAGGTAAAAATGAACCAAACAATTGGATATTAAATACTTCTTTAAATGTTAGTCATCAGAATGTTTAAATCAGGACGTGTTAGTTTCACAAGCTTTAACACCAGTAGTTTACACACCTGAAAGGCAACTTACAAAAACTCGCATAGGGAGAACAGTTAAACCTAGAGATGTATATTCGCCGTGATTGTGTCAAGAGAGCAGTTGACACATTGACTATTTTATATTGTGTATATATATGACATGTTTAACTAAGCAAAGTATAATGAGATTCACTCATATACATTTTTTGTACTTGCAAATGTAAAAGGAAACATGGATATAATTGTATAAATATATTACTATTTAGGAAATAAAGATAATTTCCATTTAGCATTTTATTTGCATTCTAGTATTCTGTTTCTGGAATAAACATAACTCTGTATAATTAATCACTATCAATTATTACTATTATTGTTATACTATGTCAGTGATCAGAAGATTATCTGATTAGTGCTTGAAAAATGATAGTGATTGCATGATATTAACTTTGTGTTATATTAGTGCATATATAAATATTTATGTAATGATACTGAATATTTATTTGTAGTGTATTGAATAAATGTATTTTTGCTAATATTGATATTTATATTATAGAATGAGTGATGAAATAGTGCAGATAAGGGCAGACAAGCAGGAACTGCAACAGTTCCACCATCTTGTTATCCGCCCTGCAACACCCATTTTTCATCCGTTGGGCCAATACTGTCCAGTGAGTAGGTGCTGTACTATGTATAAGTACAGCACTCTGAGAGAGCTACATACTCACTGGCAGTATCTCCATCAAGCTAACCCGGAAATATTTAAGTGTGGGAAATGCAGGAAGATGTTCGGCATAAAATCTAGATGTTTCCGTCATATTTTTTATCGTCATCATGTTAGTGAAGTATACGTGGAAAATTATCTTAAGATCATCATCACTCCAAATATTGATTATATTGAAACGCGAGGAGCAATGCTGCCAAGATTAGGCACTCCGGAAGAAAATGCTGAATTAATCGCAGAGGAAAAAAGAGTAGCCCAAAGGAAACGCGAGGAAGAAGCCAGGGTTTCACCAGTTCACTTTCTTACTGAGCGGTTGGAAGCTGCAGAAATCATGGAAAGAGACTTTTTTTAATTACATTGAACTTTAAAGATTCTTTCTAAATGAACAATAATTTATTTTGTTTATATATATGCGTTTACAACTGTTGAATGTTCTGATTTATAGTTTATGACTTTAATTTAACCCTTAAATTTCAAATTTGAGTAAGTTTTATCTACTAGGTGCCTTTTATTAAGTTTAAAGTTTGATCAATTTTACCCGTAATATTGATCTTTAGCGGGGAGGAATGTAGTGACCAGGCAATTTTATAGAGTAAAACTAGTATTTCCACAGCTGGGAATTTGCTACAAATTTATATACATGTATAAAAGGGATTATTTGATTTAAGAAACTAACCTTTTGGACTATTGCTTCTTTGCTTCAAGTGTATTTTATTAAATTTCTTCCCTACTTCCGAAGCATGTTGACCGGAAGTAGATGGACATGCGGCATTTTCTATTCATTAAATTTACTGGTCAACTTTAGCCAATGCTGTCCTTGTGTTCAAAGTTAATTCGAAGATCTCGGTATTTATCTCCTCACTTACGCAATAAACTTGTTGTTTTCACGGTGTTTGCTTCCATTGTTCCAATAAGTATAAATACTGGAGTGTTTGCTACATCTAAGAGTTGCTGCATTGAGCCGGCTTGCATCAAGCCACCCTCAAACCCTCCAGATTGTATCAGTCTACTTGGGCCGAACACGTTTTGTGTAAAACACTCGTGTCCTTGACCTTTAAGGTATGTAGGTATTGTTAGATAAATGTGAGGGACCGTCTCAAGAGACATAGATATTACTTTGCCGGCGCTAATGTAAAATAAGGTCCGTTTAACATAGAAAATAAGTAGTTACTATTGATTTAAGGATAAGTTGGGTGGAATTATATTCATAAAGGCAATTTATGAATAAATAAAGTTTAAAATATTTAATAGCTCCTTTTAAGAAAGGCTATTAGTCAGAACAATTGTCTGTTGTATTTTTTGTTACTTTACTATTGTTGAATTTATATGCAATTTATTGAACTTTACTAATGTTATTGGTATAATAAATATTATATTGGGAAAATTCTTGTTTAGTTAAATTTGTGAAACACTGAAAAGCAAGACCTATGTAGGTAGAATGTATCCTGCTGATCGAATCTAAGCGAAGTACTACCACTACATGTCCCAGGTGCCCTTTATAATGGCAGTGTTGAATTGTCGTTGACCCCTCCTGCTACACAGGGTTAATATTTATATTACATTTTAAAATTGAGAATGGAAATGGGGAATGTGTCAAAGAGACAACAACCCGACCAAAGGGCAGAAAACAGCCGAAAGCCACCAATGGGTCTTCAACACAGCGAGAAAATCCCTCTCCCGGAGACGGGCTTCAGCTGGCCCCTAAACAAAATGTGTACTCGTTCAGTAAAATGGACGTCACACTAAATTCCAAAACATATAAATGAACTAAAATTAAAAACATTCAAGACTAACAAAGGCCAGAGGCTCCTGACTTGGGACAGGCGCAAAAGGCGACGGGATAAACATGTTTTGTGAGATCCCAACTCTGCCCCTATACCTCTAGCCAATGTAGAATAAAAACACACAACAATACGCACAGAAGAACTCAGTTTAAAAGAAGTCCGAGTCCGATGTCAGAATAGGTAACAAAAGAAACTAAGCAAAATGACAATGATACATAAATCAACAAAGGACTACTAGCAGTTAATGACATGACAGCTACAGACCTCAATTAAACTGATTAAAGATTATGTTTTCATCATATGAAAATCAAGCACAATCCCTCCCGTTAGGGTTTAGTATCATACCATCATAACATATATGAGAAGAACATAATCCGTATCATGCCAACAACTGGTTTTAGAATAAATGTGTTTATTTCCGATGCAAAGACCCTATGAGTGAATTAATATTAATACCAAAATATGCCATCTTTAATGACCTGACAACAGTATCGTAACTATATCCCTTCTGAATAAGTCTTTTAAAGGTTTGGTTAGCTTTTGAGGTGAATGCCGACATTTGCCGGCTTTATATAGAATATTACCATAAAAGATTGGATGTGAAATACCTGAACGTATAAGATGTCTGCATATTGATTTATATTTACGAATGATGTCCTTGTACCGATGATAAAATTTAGTAAAAGTTTTGACTAGTTTGTGATATCGTAAACCCTGGTGTAATAATTTTTCAGTAATACAAAGATTTCTTTGGTTAAAATCAAATACGTTGTTACATACACGAGATAATCGAACAAGTTGAGATATATAAACACCATCAGATGGTGACAAGGAACGTCACCATCTAAAATGAATAATTAACAATAGGAAATGAAAAAAACAAACATCTCTTTTATTATAAATTTTGATATTACGCTTCCCGTTAAAGATATAGATATCAAGATCCAAGAATGGGCAGTGTTCATTGTTAGTATTAGCTTTATTTAAAGTCAGTTCAGCAGGATACATCTCTATAGTGTACATACTGAAGTCGTCATTATTGAGAGGCAATATATCATCCAAATATCTAAAAGTGTTATTAAATTTTGTATCAGATGTTGTTTCGATGGGTCTTTGCTGATTTTAGTTATAGATTGTAACTCATAACAATACAGAAACAGGTCCGCAATAATTGGTGCACAGTTAGTCCCCATTGGAATTCCAACAACTTGACGATATACGGAATCTCCATAGCGAACTAAAATGTTATCTAGTAAAATTACAAGGGCAGTTGTAGTATCAAAGCAGGTCCAATTGACATAGTTCTTTTGTTTGTTGTTACTAAAAATGGCCTAAAAGAGTCTGAACATATGTATTCGCATTCTGACTTTTTAAATGCCCATTTATTTACATGTAGGTGTGTGATCTTTTCTTAATAAGAATTTGAGGCAAAGTGCTATATAGGGTAGAAAAATCAAAACTTTTGACAGATTCGAAATCACCAATATAAGCATGCAATTTATCAAGTACTCCCAATGAATTTTGACACTCCAAAAAAAAAACATATTCTCGTCCTGCATATGCATATTAATTTGCCGCTGGATGTTAAGCAGTCGTCCATTATCATCACCATCTTCTTTACAAGAACATCAATCGAACTTTGAGAGTACATCTGACAGCTTCGATTGATATTTCTCGTTCGTTTATATACTCCTGGTCGAATACATTGTTTCTTTGAAAGGAATGTTAGCTAAATGTCCCCATAATTGAGCATAGAATATCCCTTACAAACACCCTAATAACAGTCGTTTCAAACACAAAATGTCCCGCCAAATGTCTGATCTACACAAGTGAAATCCTTATGTGTGACCATCAACGATCAATAAACATTGGAAGGAGCGACACAAGATATTGCCGTGTCTTAACTGAAGCGGAGAGAGGTTGTTAAATTTTGTAATCATAGGTACGAAATAATTTTTATGCACTTTTAATTATTGCACGTGTCTTATGATTTGTATAACTAATATGTTGGGAATTGACTTATTCTACAAATCATTTAGCCGGTTTTATGCTTCTAAAGATTGTAATATGGGAGTGGGTGGGGAGTGGGGCAGTAATCAAAACACACACACACACACACACACGTACAAACATCTACTAGTAGTTATTCATTGTTCAACAAATCCCGTCTGCCTGTACCGTTGTTGTAAAGACAGTAAGACGAGTTTCTGACGTGAAATTGTGTGAAACAGCACGTTCACGTATTCCTGCCTGCAATATTCTTATGACCTGATTCAGATTTTCATTGCTCAGTCTCGGCAATATGGAGATGCAACATTGTTTTAATGATTCAAGTGTGTGTATGGATTGAAAGAATTGTTTCACGAAAAAACACGTAAAAATCATTCATGAGTTAATTTTCGCTTTTTAAAAGAAATTCGTGCGACTTCAGTAATCCGGTATGTTCAATAACCTCAGGTAAGTCAGGTATTAAATTTTTCTAAACAAAAAGAAGTATGGTAAGCATGAATAGTAGTTCTATGAGGATCAATCATGATTTGGTAAAAAAAAATCACCAAAATGTGTGTTGCGTTTCTAAAGTCCGTCAGTATATATATATATATATATTATTATGGTGTTGTTCACATAAGGTGTACAATGCGTAGTTTTCTGATGTTTCATAATAAAATTATAACGAAATATATAGCTTATTCTTCGCAAACCATAGTATATATAAGTATATTTTCCTTTTAAAATGTTGATCTTTTCACTTGAACCCCTTGGTAGAGCCTCAAATATTTGTTACGCAATGTAATCTTAGCTATTCCGGCTTGTCACAGGTAAACACGCTACCAAACAAGGTTGTATTTCATTTTGTGTACGGTAAGATTTTACATTTTAGAATTTACACATGCCGATATTTTCTCGCAAAAGTAAATATTTAAAACTGATTTTTTCAGAGTATGTGATTTTGTGTCTGTATGCCAATGAGACACACAAAAGGGGAGGTAGGGAGGGATACAAATATAGCATATTTAAGCGTTATATATATGTTGAAAACGAAAGTATGTTTTATAAGTCAACAATTAATCACAATAGGTATTATAAGACTTAGTCTCCTTTTGATCTTTCATGTGCATAGGAGAAATTTATACATGTAAGTACTGTTGGAAAATACGAGATGATGACAATGATTTAATTTTAGCATTTAGGTTCTGGGTGGGGTTTACGAATAGAGAATAAAGGGCAAGGTAACTTCTTATAGTATGCAATTGTGACCAGGACGTTTGTATTACTAGTAATAGAGATTAATCATAGTATTTTGGTCTTTTAATATTGTTGAGATGTAAGAATAGATAAACGAGAATGTTTGTATAATTCCACTTCACTCGTGATATTAAACCATAAGTAAAGAGGGGCGTAAAGGGGATAGCTGCACGGAAGAACGGGAAATAAAATTGCCATTTCACGATGAACGAACAATTAAAAATTTCTTGCACGTTGATCTTTTACCGATTTCACGAAACACGGTGAATAACCTTTTCACGGCTGCACGTGAAATAAAAATGGCAAAACACGTTGCACGAAATAACCCTTTACCACCCTCAGTAAAGATTGCAGTAACTTGAAGAAGCACATACTTCAATATTATATAATTATATGACATGGGAATGTTACTTTTTTTTAAATTGCATGCAGTTATTTATTTGATCTTATTTCGTATCACGAAATTTATCGGAGGAAATTTACCGTGTCATCTTGAATTATAGTTTATAGTAATATGAATTTAAAAGGTTTTATGTCATGTTTTATTAGGACATAAAATCTAAATTAGCACTAGCAAATACAACATTTATCATATTTGCTATGAAGTAAGGACGTGATGACCAATACAGTGTTATTAACTTGTTTAAATGTCTATAGTCTCTTGTATAAGAATAAGAATAAAAATAAGAATGTTATTATTCTAATCAAGAATCCATAAAGGGTATCATTTTACAACAACAATATGCACAATATGATTGGAAAAAAACATAAACAAAAACAAGAACCTAATATAATTCTATCATGTTATGGACAGGATCAGAGTCTAATATAACTATTACAATATATCTCATAATAATAAAATATCATTTATATATTTTGTTTCCACCTGGATCTTATTTCTAAACACTGAATAGTATAATTTCCTTGGCACATAAGAGTTGGTAAATGCTCATTTGTGAACAGCCGGAAATAATTTTTATCCTTTGGTAATTCTTTAAAATTAGTACAGAAACTGTTTATTTTATCCAATAATAATTTTCTCTGTTCGTTATATAAAGGACAACTTGCTGTAAAATGGGTCTAATCTTCAATAGAATTTGATGCATATGATAAGCAGTAATGACATAATCGCTGAGTTCTCTCTATGTATTTTTTACTATATCTATCTTTCTCAATTCTAAGATCATGAACACTTATTTTCATTTTACATATAGCTCTTAAATTCTTAAAATCTTTAATTGATAAATAAGCCTCCTATATCATACAAATACAATACAAATATTTTATTGGCACAAACATAATTACAATTAAAACCAATTGTTCAGAGAACAATTGAAGGTCTTTCCACCCATAAAGATCAATTTTGATATTGAAATATTAAAACTCAGTTAGATATATCATATCCAGCGTCAAATGATAGCTTATTGACACTGATTCCAAAATATATGGTTTCTATACATTTTTTCTAAATAAGGAGATAAATTGTTACTTCCGTTTTGAAAATGTCACTTCGGTTTTATTTGATAGTTTACTTGATACTGATTCCAAAATATATGGTTCAATATACTTTTACATTAAATAAGTACAAAACATAGCTACTTCGGTTTACACCACTTCCGGTTGGCTTTTTCATAGTCAAGTGGCTTGCCACGTAATGCAAAAAGTCCCATGGCTTTATCATGTATACATATGAGGTAAAAGCAAAGGTCAAAATCTAGAACGTCAATTTTACCTATGACCTTGAGCTCAATTTCAAGGTCATAAACCAAGGGCTTCAAATCAAAAGACTATAGGTCTTAATTATATATGGTTAATGAGTTATATCACTATATGCTTAACTTTTAATAAAGAGGGAGAAAACTCCAATGTAATGTTAGCGTACCCTTTTAACTAAAATTTATGTGTTACGACATGTCGCAACTTACAATTTAGTAAAAATATGTTGTTGATATCTTATACGGTTTTGAAAAGAATTGACAATAAGCCAAAATCAAAATTTAAAATATGACCTTGACCTCTGACCTTGACCTAATTTTCTTATTTTTGGATCAAGGACCTCAAATCAAAAGATCCTAGGTCTCTATCACTTATGGTTTACAAGATAGAAATGCAATGCATAAGGGAAATAACTCTCATATGGAATATTCATATCGCTCGGTCAAAATAGGACAAATCATGCAAAGGATATAACGAGCAATTTTATAAAATAAATTTGTCGCTTTCTTTTACGGTTATGGAGGAGATGCAGTCACAAGGAAAACAGTGTTTGGGAAGATAACTCCTACAAAGAAAATTGTTCGGCTTAGAATGGGTGAAAATAAAAAGCGCATAAACTGTATGATACTATATAAGAAATATCTAAGCAACATCTTGCGAAACAAAAATTTTACGAGAACAAAATTTGGCGGAAGAAAATAATAATAATCAGATCAAATACAATAGGTCTTTCCACAGAAAAGACCTAATAATTAACAAAGGCCCATATTTCAGTACATTATAAATGAATACACCATATATAATGAAATAATATGTTATAATTAAGAAGCTAAAATCTCATTTCTATAATCCAGACATTTACGTATATCAGAACTAGTCACTTTCAGGACTTTTAAAGAATTGCTATTAATGCAACATTTCATTTTACCTGATTCTCCTACAACTTGTAGGAAGTATATTTAATATAATAGTTTTAAAGTTTATTCTGTAGTTAGAAAATTTTTCACAATTCAGTAAACAGTGATTTTCATCTTCTACCTCACACGATTTACATACATTACAAACTCGTTCGTTGGTGGGTAAAACTAAGCGTCGCCCCTACTCTATAGCAAGATTGTGTGCACTCAATCTTATTTTACACAGAGATGACCTTTCTAATTTGTTACTTAGAACATCAACATAAGAACTACGCTGATTTGAATTATGTTATTGTTGATAAAATTTTAGTTTGGATGAATAGTAAATTTTGATGATTGATCCTCGTGCACTGATCAATCACTCGTTGTTTAATACTTGGTAGATATTTTTAATAGAAAATTTTCTCCCAGCTAGGTTTGAAAATCCTAGATTGTTTAAAATAAAATAAAGTTTCTTTGTCCAGGGTTATTTTTTCAGTTGCCAGAAAAATTTTGGATACAAGTGTGTTTTCAGATCTTAAAATATGTTCAAAGATTTAATAAACAACAATGACTATGCTTATCATCGTCTTTTATACCACACTTGTTGACATGTACATTTGTAAGACTGGTCATGCATTAACTGTGCAGGATGTATGAAGTGCTGGACAAGGGTAAGGGAACATGGGTGGGGATATACGGTATTTAAGTACATTATAACAAATAAATTTCACAAATGCATTCAATATTGATAGCATAAAAAATTAAAGGGACTTATATAAAATCTTGTTAATTCTATTTTACCGATTGTGTCCACATTGGAATTTCCCAGTCGTGAGATGTTTGGTTGATTTTGGCTTTCCATGCATGCAAAAAGGAGATGCTATTTTTGTCGATACATCCAAGTCTCGATCCGTCAACAAACATGGCGCTTTTGCTCAAAATAGAACATAAGGGTAAATTGCAGTGTTTTACTTATACCCCAAAACTAAAACACTTAAAAGAAAACTGATATTTATGTCATATAGCAGTTATTTCCACTCAAAAACGATATTGACCAATGTGTTGAGTCTCTGTCTGTCTGTATAATATTATACCCAAATTAGCTGACAATATGTTTCTTTTGTTTTCAGCATTCAGAATGGTTTTACAACGCTTCAAATTTGACATACATGTCTACAGTTTTTCCTGGTATGTAGATTTATTTTATTTTAGAAAGACAATTATATTTTAAACAGAAGTGCTTTCAAATAAGTAGTCAACGTTGTAATGTGAATATTTCAGTATGACAGACTGCCACTGACCATGTCCTCTTTTCATGATTCTCTATGAACTATATTAAAAAGTGGATAGTTTGAGTTAAATACGCTGGGCATACATTTGACAGCTAATGATCTTGAACGATTCTTATAATTTGATTGTTTATATTTATCCTGAAAACATCCAAAAGAGAAACTAGCTACAATGTAGCTGTTACGAGATGAACAAACACATTTGATATCTATAATAAATGAAAATAACTATGATCGTTTTTAATTTGTTCTGTTACAAGCACTTTTCTGAATTAGAATTTATCGTGAATGTTAACACTTAAAAATATGAAAGCTAGCTTCATAATTCAGAAGTCTTGTAACTGGGTTGCTTAGTGAAGTCTAATTGGAGGCGTATAGAATATTTCGTAAGTAAGTTTATTGTTCAAAATTATATGTAAAATACAATTTTATCCTGGTTCTAAAATAAATACCTTTTGACTGTCTTGATTACACTTGAATGCACTCAACAAAATAAATACATGTATTTGAAGATAGGTAATGTGTTAACAAAAAAAAATATTTACCATAAAAACGATGAACGGAACATCAAAATAGCACCTTTTGCTACATGAAAAGATTCAAGGATTTCAGATGTATTTGGAAATTGGATGAATAGTTAAATGTACGTTTCTCCATCTTTAAACATATGTAAAATGGATCTAAATAAAACACAACAGAATGTGTACTCATCTTTGTACACAATATATGCCAACTACATTGTAATACTATAGGATTAAACACATTTTTCTAGAGGTTATTGATATGCAAACTGGGCGATTAACTCACAAACTGAATAAAAGTCCGAAGGACTTTATGTAAAGTTTGTGAGTAAGGACCCAGTTTACACATAAAAAAATAAACCTCTAGAAAAATGTGTTTAATCTTATAATTTTAGCAAAACATTCACAATTTTTATTAACATTTTTTTATTCATTGGCTTCTATTTACCATCAAATGCACAATAGACATGTCGTAACTAAGGAGTTAGCCGCCATATTGACTTTGTGAAATTCATAAATGTGCGATTAATGCAATAGAATCTAAAATGAAATATCACATACCTCAAAACGTCCTTTTATATGGTGGCCGACTAAGGCCATTTCGCTTTTGCCTTTCATATTCTATAGGCGAAAACGCGAAAACGCAAAATCGCGAAGTCGAAAGCAAACGCCAAGTCGAAAACGCGAAACCGATTTTGCGATTTAGAAAACGCGTTTTCGGCGTTTTCACGTTTCGCGATTCGCGTTTTCTCGATTCGCGTTTTCGTCTTTTCGCCTTTTCGCGTTTTACGATATACATGTTATTATAACATTACATTTTAAATATAATTGGAGACAAGACTACAAAGTATAAGTCATTCAAATGATTGTCATATAAATTTCATATCTGTGACGTATTTTAAATATTTTCTTAAATTAGACAATTTCTTTACATTCTTTGTTGACAATTACTGAACAAATTTAAAAACAGATGTATTTGTATAAAATGCCTTTGAATATACAATTTGCTTGAAGTTATAGTTTGGACATTTTAAAATAAATGAAATTAATCATTATTATCGCCATGGTTACTTAAAATACATAATCTTTCATTTAATGCTCTTGTTGTGAATCTAAAATTTAATATTTAAATTAGCTTGTGTGAAAAAGTTTAAAATTTAATACATTGTGGAGATAAGACTTTTGTCAAATAAAACTTGGGACGGTTTCATGAAGCTATCCTAAGACCTGTTATAAGATACTAGAATATCTTATGACATGTCTTATGATCCTCTTAGGACTATCCAAGACCTCACCTCAAAACTGTCGTAGGTTGATCTTAGCAAAGATATCCTAAACCTGTCGCATGTTCTTTTAATTTAAACAAAAGTAACCTGGATTTATGGAAAATTCATGTAAATGTAGAATGTGTTTCCCATATATTACTTAACGCATTGATTAATATTTCAAATTTTCAAAGATGGAAATTTGTTCATCTACAGGAGACACAAAGGAACAAGGGATATACTGTTGAATGCGGTAGACAATAACAACAATCCTCCCGTGTCAGAACCAGATTAACAAAACAAATAGAGAAACTGAATCTGGTCAATTAACAAATATATTTTAAAATGTCAAAGATATGATTTCAAGCAAATTGTATACTCAAAGGCATTTTATACAAATGAATCTGTTTTAAATTTGTTCAGTAATAATAATAATAATAATAATGATAATAATAATAATATCTTTATTTAAAGAGAGTAACTCATTTGGATTAAACCAATTTTAAATAAGGCTCTCTAAATACAATATCAACTACATGACTAAAACATAATTAATCTACTTATATACACATGTAAACAATAGATGTATATAAACAAAATATAATTACAACAACAAAACCGCCTATAGTTTACATTGTGGCTTAACTTATAAATTTGACACTTTTAAAAGATAATGACTTGTTAGGGTATTTGAAACAAAGAATGTAAAGGAATTGTCTAATTTATGAAAATATTTAAAGTAAACCACAGATATGAAATTTATATGACAATCATTTGAATGACTTATACTTTGTAGTCTTGTCTCCAATTATATTTAAAATGTTATGTTATAATAACATGTATATCGTAAAACGCGAAAGGCGAAATTGCGAAAAGGCGAAAACGAAAAGCGGCGAAAGTCGAAAACGCGAAATCGGTTTCGCGTTTTCGACTTAGCTGCCGACTTCACGATTCGCGTTTTGCCGCCTATAGAATATGAAAGGCGAAAACACGAACGCCGAAATGGCCTTAACCGCCACCATACTTTTAAGAGATATTATCCGAATTTGAAGCGTACAAGTAACGGAATAAACTTCAGATTGGGAGTTTTCATTCGTATGACGTCTTGTTTTGCCATGACGCTTGATCATTCATGATATTTATTTTATTTAAATTTCATACATTTTCCAAGCTTGAATGCATTATTTTTTTCTATTTATAAAAAATTATGTAATTTGTTTTTCAATCTCAATTTGCTTAATTAGTACCCTGGATACATGCATGTGTATAGCGCATGAATAGATCACAGTAAAAGTAGTTTCAGCAACATGGTTTATCGAAATGTAAACCAAGAGAAATACTTCTAATGGACCAATCCAATTGAAGTATTTGTAGATATGCAAATCATATAAGAATTATATTAGTGTAAACATATTTTATTAAAGAAATTAGTTATCGTTCCCATATGAAAGACATGACACGTACTCAGCCAGACAGTAGCCGTACTGTAGCCGTACTGAGAACCGTACTTATAATATTCATTTGGACTTTTCTTTGAATTGCTTATAATAGATACCCGGCTGGACTTTCAGCGAAATTAGCCGTAAACCGCTCGAAATATTTAAATTAGCAGGAATCTGGTTCATAAAGTCCAGGTGGACTTTAATAAAAGTATGTCTGAAAAAAGTCCAGCTGAACTCTATAAAGTCCAGCTGGACTTCGAAAAGTGTGGTTTGACTTTTAAAGATGATCTCAGCAGGCGAATCCGCCATTTTCAAAAGGGGGTTCCTAACTCAGGATAAGGGGTCCAACCATATGTCCCCATTCAAATGCATTGATCATCAAAATAATGGGGTTCCAACCCGGAACCCTCCCTGGATCCGCCACTGCTCAGTTTTTCTTCAGATTGTTGATTCTTCTGATTTAATTTGCATCATGCATCCCTTGCTATAATGTGAAATTACAAAAACAGATGACATTATGCATATATACTGGTTATTTTGTACTGTCTTACTGGCAAAACCAAGAAATGGGGAATTGAGAAGCTAAATGCTAACTTCTAAAATTTGTGGTTATAATAGCCTAAATAATTTTAAAGTGGCTAAAATAAAATAAAGTTGGCTTTGAAAATCATTTAAAGTGTAGAAATCAAAAACTTTCAAAACAACTCAAATAATAACCATTCCTTAATAGAGAGGAATAAAAATATAACAATACATTTTTTACATAACAATTCAAAACAGGAAGTGACAGTGACATAACAGACAAGATGGAAATTATTGCATGATATATATATATATATAAATATTTGATGTAGGTTTTTATTCTTTTACTCTTCAAAAATAAGAATTAAGGTATTTATAATATTGTAATTATTTTATTAATATGTTGAATAAAAGAGCATATCAGATGATATCACCAAAATTGTGGAATTCAATTTATTGTACTTACAAGAATATGCAATCCAAAACACATGCAAACAGCAATCTTCCTAAATTGTCATTGATGCCAGTCAGAAGGATCCATCTTCTCTATTTAATGTGAAAAGAACTACTTCCAAACATTTGCTTTACATCCAATTATGTAAAATTCTCATTTTGTTCAAGAAAGAAGACACATCTTCCTGATTATTATCGACCGCAAAAATTTTTGTGGTCGTATATTGGTAAGACGTTGGGCGTCGTCGTCGTCGTCGTCGTCGTCCGAAGACACATTGGTTTTCGCACTCTAACTTTAGTTTAAGTGAATGGATCTCTAGGAAATTTTACCATAAGGTTCAATACCACAAAAGGAAGGTTGGGATTGATTTTGGGGGTTATGGTACCAACAGTTAAGGAATTAGGGGCCAAAAAGGGGCCAAAAATAAGCATTTTTGTAACTTCCAGACAATAACTTGTGTGTAAGTGTATGGATCTCTCTGACATTGTACCACAAGGTTCCATATCACAAAGGGAATGCTGGGATTGATTTTGGGGGTAATTGCCTCAAAATTTTAGGAATTAGGGGCCAAAAAAGGGGCAAAAAATAAGCATTTTTCTAGTTTCAGGACAATAACTTGTGTGTAGGTGTATGGATCTTTCTGAAATTGTACTACAAGGTTCCATATCACAAAGGAAAGCTGGAATTGAGTTTGGGGTAATTGCCTAAACGTTTAGGAATTAGGGGCCAAAAGGGCCAAAATAAGCATTTTCTAGTTTCCAGACAATAACTTGTGTTTAGGTTGCATTTCTGTAAATATCAACAATGCAATTTCCATAGGAACTCCTTTCACGGCTAAAACTGTACCACTTTTACTATGAAGTTTTGAAAAAATATATCCTAGAATGGAAAGTTTATATGCACTACTATTTTTTTCAAAGGTCAAAATATAGGGCTGTGCGGCATATTTTCAACGTTTATATGCCCCGAACTTCTAAGAGTTTAAACTTACATTAAATTTCTATACTACCCCAACCTTGACTTAAGGATTTCCACAGACTTCAACTTGATCACTATGAATATGTATATTTACTGGTAACATTCCCAAGTTATGTCTCTATGAGATGAAACATAGAGATCATATCCGGGAACCAGTACGTAAACAAAATTAATTGTCTATGAATATTAAATATCTCCCCAAAAGAGGCGTGGTTTGAAAAACAGCTGTATTTACAAAGTGCAACCTATACTAACATTTATTCCAATAGAAATCTTTCTAAAAACACTTTTTCTCACAACAATACTTATATCTCAGAATTATAGCCTGAAAGAAATCACTGCATATACTCAAAGTTTTCTTTTACAGTACATTTTATACCCCCACCCCTGTATCAATTTTTAACAGAATTTGAAAACAAAACTTTAATTATTACCAGATTACCCTATGAGCATGTTTTCTGTCATGAAATGTCTAGAACCTGTTTGAAACTATTTTGATAACAAATTTAAAGCATTTCAGAACACTATAAATGTAATGTTTAGCAGCTAATCATTCCAACATTAAAGATTATATAAAGTGTCCAATCCTGCCTCTGTCTCCAGTCCACATCTTACTGTATGCCTATTTGTCAATGAAAGTTCACAATTACTGCCTCAAATGGTCAGTTAAGAAACCTTGTCACAACAGTATCATCTCTTACCATATATCTAACATAATTTAGCTAATATATGAATTAGAAGTGGTTAAACAAAGCCATATTTGCAAAAGTTGTATGCATGAAGATACCAGTCTGGTGTATGAATTCACTAAAGTTTTATAGAAATGACTGCTAACATCTGATTTTGCATAACTTTCAAGTACAGTTATTGGTTTCTATACAAAAGACCTTTAAAATAATAAAGTCATAGCATTTACAAGTTAAATTATTTGTTTCATGACCCAGGGTAGGCATTTTCTCTGTTTTTGCCCTGGGGCCTCAAATTTCTAAATTATTCTGCTGTTTCTAGCAATATGGAATATTTAGTGCATATTTAGGATAGAACACACTGTTGTAAGTTTTATTGAGGTATTTTGTATTTCTAGCTTGTATTTTTTATGCCGTGATCATTAAAAAGCACATTTAGGTGATACGGCTTACTTTTGGGTTATCGACAGGATAAAACACCCACTAATAATATTCAGGAAGGATCTATGAGTTTCAATGACTGCGAAGAGTAAATATAAGCACTTCCTAACAATTTAAATTACTAATATGCACATATAATGAATTTATTTTGTATTCAGGGCTTTAACTAAACTATGCATTCTGTAAACTGTGAATTTATGCTGAGTCATCATAGTTAAGGCCCAGGATTTTCTCAATCTTCATGAAATATTTATAAAACTTCATATTTGAGTTAATTTCATTAAAATCCCTGAGATGAACCAGATTTGGTGAAATTCTGTATGTTCCCTTTTTTAACCCAATATAGGTTGCATTTCTGTAAATATCAACAATGCAATTTCCCATAGGAACTCCTTTCACGGCTAAAACTGTACCACTTTTACTATGAAGTTTTGAAAAAAAATATATCCTAGAATGGAAAGTTTATATGCACTACTATTTTTCAAAGGTCAAAATATAGGGCTGTCGGCATATTTTCAACCTTTATATGCCCGAACTTCTAAGAGTTTAAACTTACATTAAATTTCTATACTACCCCAACCTTGACTTAAGGATTTCCACAGACTTCAACTTGATCACTATGAATATGTATATTTACTGGTAACATTCCCAAGTTATGTCTCTATGAGATGAAACATAGAGATCATATCCGGGAACCAGTACGTAAACAAAATTAATTGTCTATGAATATTAAATATCTCCCAAAAGAGGCGTGGTTTGAAAACAGCTGTATTTACAAAGTGCAACCTTTAAGTGTATGGATCTCTCTGAAATTGTACTGCAAGGTACCATACCTCATTGAAGGCTGGGATTGAGTTTGGGGGTGATGAATCATAAGGGGGTTCAAAAATTTGGGGGGGGATTTTTTTTTTCCCTTTTTTCTTCCTTTTTTTCCTTTTTTTTTTCTTTAAAATTTTCCGTTTTAAGTTGGTTATTTCTGATTTATATTTAAAAGCAAATAATAATGATATGACAGGAGATAAACACCAAACAGGATGTGTAAATTATTATATAATAAGTATTGTGCAATAGCAAGAAATTTTCAATTGCACAGTATTGCACAATAGCAAGAAATCTTCAATTGCACAGTATTGCGCAATAGCAAGAAATATCCAATAGCACAATATTGCACAATAGGAAGAAATTGTCAATTGTACAGTATTGCACAATAGCAAGAAATATTCAATTGCACAGTATTGCGCAATTGCAAGAAATATTTAATTGCACAGTATTGTGCAAAAGAAGATACTTTGTATAAATTGCTTATTTCTTGACCAATTTCAATGGGGTTTTATTCTTGAATTCTTGGGGTTCTTTAATATGCTGAATCTAACCGTGTATTAAGTTTTTGGATTTTGGGCCCGTTTTAAATTGGTCCACATTGAGGTTCAAAGGGTCCAAAATTAAACTTTGTTTGATTTCATCAAAATTGAATTATTGGGGTTCTTTGATATGCCGAATCTAACCGTGTATTTAGATTCTTAATTTTGGTCCCGTTTTCAAATTGGTTTACATTAAGGTCCAAAGGGTCCAAAATTAAACTTAATTTGATTTTAACAAAATTGAATTCTTAGGGTTCTTTATATGCTGAATCTAATCATGTATTTAGATTTTTGATTATGGGCCCAGTTTTCAAGTTGGTCCAAATTGGGGTCCAATATTAAACTTTGTTTGATTTCAACAAAATTGAATATATGGGGTTCTTTGATATGCTGAATCTAACCATGTATTTAGATTCTTAATTTTTGGTCCCGTTTTCAAATTGGTCTACATTAAGGTCCAAAGGGTCCAAAATTAAACTTAATTTGATTTTAACAAAATTGAATTCTTAGGGTTCTTTGATATGCTGAATCTAAACATGTCTTTAAATTTTGATTATGGGCCCAGTTTTCAAGTTGGTCCAAATCGGGTCCAAAATTAAACTTTGTTTGATTTCAACAAAATTGAATATATTGGGTTCTTTGATATGCTGAATCTAACCATGTATTTAGATTTTTGATTTTTGGGCCCCATTATCAACTTTGTCCACATTGAGGTCAAAAGGGTCCAAAATTAAACTTTGTTTGATTTCAACAAAATTGAATATATGGGGTTCTTTGATATGCTGAATCTAACCGTGTATTTAGATTCTTAATTTTTGGTCCCGTTTTCAAATTGGTCTACATTAAGGTCCAAAGGGTCCAAAATTAAACTTAATTTGATTTGAACAAAATTGAATTCTTAGGGTTCTTTGATATGCTGAATCTAAACATGTCTTTAAATTTTTGATTATGGGCCCAGTTTTCAAGTTGGTCCAAATCGGGTCCAAAATTAAACTTTGTTTGATTTCAACAAAATTGAATATATTGGGTTCTTTGATATGCTGAATCTAACCATGTATTTAGATTTTTGATTTTTGGGCCCCATTATCAACTTTGTCCACATTGAGGTCAAAAGGGTCCAAAATTAAACTTTGTTTGATTTCAACAAAAATTGAATATATGGGGTTCTTTGATATGCTGAATCTAACCGTGTATTTAGATTCTTAATTTTTGGTCCCGTTTTCAAATTGGTCTACATTAAGGTCCAAAGGGTCCAAAATTAAACTTAGTTTGATTTTTAGAAAATTGAATTCTTAGGGTTCTTTCATATGCTGAATCTAATCATGTATTTAGATTTTTGATTATGGGCCCAGTTTTCAAGTTGGTCCAAATTGGGGTCCAAAATTAAACTTTGTTTGATTTCAACAAAAATTGAATATATGGGGTTCTTTGATATGCTGAATCTAACCATGTATTTAGATTTTTGATTTTGGGCCCCGTTATCAACTTTGTCCGCATTGAGGTCAAAAGGGTCCAAAATTAAACTTTGTTTGATTTCAACAAAATTGAATATATGGGGTTCTTTGATATGCTGAATCTAACCATGTATTTAGATTTTTGATTTTGGGCCCCGTTATCAACTTTGTCCACATTGAGGTCAAAAGGGTCCAAAATTAAACTTTTTGATTTCATCAAAATTGAACTCTTAGGGTTCTTTGATATGCTGAATCTAACCATGTATTTAGATTTTGGATATTGGACCATAATAGGTGAATGTCCAATTTAAAATTTTAAGTTCTTAGACCACATTCATTCTGTGTCAGAAACCTATGCTGTGTCAAATAGTCAATCACAATTCAAATTCAGAGCTGTATCAAGCTTGAATGTTGTGTCCATACTTGCCCCAACTGTTCAGGGTTCGACCTCTGCGGTCGTATCAAGCTGCGCCCTGGAGCATTTTATTCAAATTCAAATTTTGTTGTATTGCAATACATGAGGTTGTTTAAGGAGTTGTTTTAAATGTTCATCTTATGACTAATTGCATGTGCCTTAATTTTGAATATGTGATATATTAAAAAGAAAATCAATTATTTATTTGTTTAATTATGAAATTTTTAATAAAAGTGATAGTAATTGTAGAAATATGTATTTCAAAATGTGTTCTCCTATATATGGCCTCAATCTCTGAAGAGATAGTGCTTCCTGTGACCTGTCCAGACTGAGGTTAATTGAAAACAGATGGCACATTTCTGCAAGACTAACTGCTATTAAATCACTGTTATATGGCTCAAGTTTCTAATTGATGTTAAAGAATGAATGATAATTATTATACCCCACGCAGCGAGTTGCGGAGGGTATAATGTTTTGACCCGTCCGTCGTCCGTTCGTCCGTCAGTCCGTCCGTCCGTTGGTCCGTCCGTCAGTCCTGTTTCTTGTCATCGCAACTGCTCTCAAACCACACAACAGAATTTCACCAAACCTTTAAGATAATAAGGACATACTATGTAGTTGTGCATATTGACAGGAAATTACGATTCAATTTTTTTCTAGGAGTTACGCCTTTGAAATTATTTACATTAATGTACTACTGCAACAGTTTGTCATCGCAACTCCTCTCAAACCACACAACAGAATTTCATGAAACCTTTTCAGATAATAAGGACATACTACGTAGATGTGCATATCGACAGGAAATTACGATTCAATTTTTTTCGATGAGTTACGCTCCTTTGAACTTATTTGCCCAATATATTACTGCAACCTTTGTCATCGCAACTCCTCTCAAACCACACAACAGAATTTCATGAAACCTTTTCAGATAATAAGGACATACTACGAGATGTGCATATCGACAGGAAATTACGATTCAATTTTTTCCAGGAGTTACGCCTTTGAACTTATTTGCTTCAATGTACTTCTGCAACAGTTTGTCATCGCAACTCCTCTGAAACCACACCACAGAATTTCATGAAACTGTGTAGATAATAAGGACATACTATGTAGATGTGCATATATTGACAGGAAATTATGATTCAAATTTTTTCTGATACAATTTTTTTTACACTTATTTTATTTCTCCAATGACAATGTGGGGACGTGGGGTATGTGAGCGCTCACTAAGGTTCTTTCATTAATTTTATGCATTCATCTAATTAAATACAAATATACTAGAAAATGTATAAATTTAACCTGTAACAGATGTTGCTAGTGTTTTTTTATGAAAAAGTAGAAATGTTAAATAATTGTTGTATTAAACATATCAACTTGGATATAATTCAATCAAAAGTCACCAAAATTAAATTTTAACTTTCCATCAACAGTCTATGTTAAATATTCCATAATGGAATTGAAAATCTAGGAAAGTATCACATCTTATAGTTTGAACTAAAAGTATATTGCAAAAATTATTTTATCATTATTACTTGCAAACTTTCATTTTAACTGTTTTACATTTTGAGAACAGAATCTATTGTGGCAAACTTTTTATTTCTGTAAGGGTAGGTTTGGCTGATGAAAATTTTTAAGTCTAAATTCCTGCTCATAAATGAATGTAAAATTTTCTAAGACAAAATCCTGCTGATCATTCTACAGAAGGAATAAATTTCCTCAAAAGTCCAGCCGTGTTTATTTTCTTGTTAGCATTACAAAAGTGCAGTTGGACTTTAAGAAAATACCAGCTGGCAAATAACCCAAGTATAAGAAAAGTATGTGTACGGCTCATGTCAGACTGGACTTTTCAAAGTCAGACTGGAATACGTCTCAAGTCCAGCTGGAGTCCAGTTGAACTCCTGTTGAAATTTTCATACGGGTATAGCTACACGAGTATATAAATGCTAAATATACAAGTAATTTAAAAAAAGCTACATGAACATTAATACATTATTTTTCAGATTATATCCTTATTGAAGATATCTGATGCGGTTTTAGATTTCAATGTCCTGTTCAGTCACAGTGGAAACATAGAGCAGAAACATTTTGTGATTTTGGCAAGAGTTACTTTTGCTTGTATGACACAAATGAAAAGAATTTTACTGAATTTTGTAGAGACACAGAAGATTTTGATGCACCAGGTAATACATTCTCTCATGTTCTAAATATGCATAATTTCCAACACCATATGTGTAGATATTGACAATATACTAAATTCTTCTTCTTCTTCTTAAGCGAGAGGTCAAGGGTTCGACCCTCAGCCGGTCAAAACCAAAGACTTGGTAAAATTGGTATTGATGTTTTTCAGCTTAGGACATAACATTTAGGATTAAGAGTAAAAGACTTAACCGGCTCAGAATCGAAACAATGTTTTTCCCGTATTTGTGTTTTATAGAAACTATTATTACAGTAGAAAGATATAAAAGGTAAATGCGATTCCAGTGATCAGCAAAATGAGATCTTAAAAGAAATAAATGTGTTGACTTGTAAGATGACTTTTCCAGAAGTTATTGCACAGGTATCTGTCTCTGAAAAAATACCTATATACTTTAATATAACACAAGGTACATTACTTGTATATTTGAGAAATGTCCAGCGGTCGCAAACTTCCGTTATATTTCGATTTTGTGGTTCTCTGTCCAACTGAAACTTGTAATCTCGTCAATATGCATTAAATTATCTACAAAATGGTATACTACACGCCTATTTCTATTGTCGGAATCGTTCGAAACAGCTTTTCCAAGTTTGTTCGTCTTTTCACAGCCCAATGGCAATGTTAATCTCGCAATAAAGTTTAATCATAAATGTCCGTTTGGTATCTTTGGTAGCTATAAAACCAGGTTTAATCCAACATGTTCCACATAAGAAAAATGTCTGTATACATAAGAAAATGCCTGTATCATGTCTGGAATATGACAGTTGTTATCCATTTATTTGATGTGTTTGAGCTTTTGAATTTGCCATTTGCTTAGGCCCCTTACTGAAAAAATCAGCCTCCTGCAAATATTTGCTGCAAGTGTGCTGCAAACTTGCTGCAGACTTGCAGCGAACACAGAGTCTGTATTTGCGGCATGTTTGCTGCAAATACGCTGCAGGTCTGCTGCAAACAATTTACCATGCAAATGAGTGTTTGCTGCAGACCTGCTGCAAACATTTATATGCAAATGAGTGTTTGCTGCAGACCTGCTGCAAACATTTTTATGCAAATTAATCTTTCTCCTGCGTGTTTGCTGCAGACCTGCGGCAAACATTTATATTCAAATTAATCTTTCTCCTGCGTGTTTGCTGCAAACTTGCAGGAACTACATACGTTATACAATTAACAAATGTCATGTTGTGTACACATAACATCATCTATATTACACAGCAAATTCTGAAAACGTTATGTTACATACATACATACAATAATTCAAATACATTATCATTTGCAAAATTATCAAAGCATAAGTTAATACCTTTGAAAAATTACTTTAAAGGTTTTTGTGTCGTTCAAGTACGTGCTCAAATGAATTGTAGCATGAATATCTTAAATTTAAAAAAAGGGTTTATTTGAAATTTGTCTTGCGCATATATACAGCTAGTTAATTTAAAATTGTCACAAAACTCAACTTGACTTATTACAACAAAATAGTTAATAAGTTGCAATCTCTAAACGTATTATAGAGTACTGTATATTGCATGATTACGTATTTGAAATGTTTTTCAAACCTTCATGCACATATTTGTGGATGGGACGAATTTCATAAATTTACACTTCTATTAAGAATTTGTACTTACAAATAATGTCTTTGAAAACTACACTTTTAATTTCAAACTAAAATACCTCCCTGATCACTTATATATAACATGACTCAAACGCCATCAACATTTTCAAATTTCAAATCTTTATCTTCCAGGAAGTTACCAATAGGCATGCTCAGTCATTTTATGTAGTTCTTGCAATGCTCTTGCAAACATATAGAATTGTCAAAGATTTCTGCAATCTAGCTGCGAACATCCCTTATATATTCTAGTTTTTCCTGCAATCTTACTGCAAACATATTTGTTTCTGCAAACTTGCCGCTAGTTGCAGCAAAAAGCTGCAATGTTTGCAGGAGGTTTGCAGCTAGCTGCAAACCTCTGCAAACATTATTCAAAGGGTTCCTGCAAGCCTTTTGTTTGCAGCAGACCTGCAGCTTTCGGTTCTGTAAGGGGACTTTCAGTTTAGAATTTTCCTCGGAGTTTGGTATTTTGTTATTTTACTTTTTCCTCTCTTATACCTATCTCGGTTTCCCATTGGTCAGTCTTATTGCTAAAAAATAAAATTATGTTTTTGGAGTTATCTCAATTTTATGTGTAAAGTCCACGGAGAGTCTGAATGACATTGATGGAATGGGAAAATTTGAGTTTAAAAATAGAAATTCGTAACTCATTGATATAAGACATACCTCAAATAACACTTTATAGATTTTGTTCACGGTATCTTCAACGGATTTACTATCTGGATGAACAATTCTATTCAGAGAAAAATTCACAGGTTTTTGGGAAATGCTTTTATAATTAATCATTCACTGCGAGATTAACATTGCCATGTGGCTGTGAGAAGACGAAATAATTACGGTTGGCATACTTGGAAGGCCTGATACGAATGATCCTAATAAAAAGACGTGCAATACTCCGTTATGTAGATAATTGAATGCAGATTTTCGAGATAACAAGATTCAGTGGGATAGACAACCACAAAATCAAAATGTTAAATTAAAGTATACAGGAAATATTTTTCAGAGACAAGTGCTTGTGAGTTACGGTCCTTTCATGTATATATTAAACATTTTTTTGGGGGAAGGGGTGCAGAAAATATAGTAGATACTAAAAACACTAAAATATGATAAATAATGAGAAACTGTAAACAGAAAATGAATCAACAAACTAAGATTTACAAATTATTCATCATGGCCGACATTGTTAGTCGATTCTTATTATATTTGTTGTCCGCAAATGACGAGTAATACCCATTTTGTGTTTTGAACAACAATAGTAGATAGAGAGCAATTCGATCTCATAAGAATGCAGATCATATGTGTCAACGCTCCGTTTACAAGGATCTGAAAATAAAATGCCCTATTCTTCTTCCTGCTTAACGACCTTTCGGGATCCTCAGGTTTTGTCATTATGTTGCATACCTTCAAAATTTGGAAGCAGAAATTTCATTGGCTGATATGAAACTGATCAGAACAAAAAGTAAGACAGAGAATTGTCAGAACCTTGTAAACTTAGGGAAGTGTTGACACAGGGTCTGTATTTAACTCAGATTGAGATAGATTGTAAACAACAAAAATATTATTAATACATGTAAAAGATCTACGAAGAGTCAAACTGACAGAAATTGTCAGATAACACCTTGTATGAGATTTTGCCTTTGAGCGTTGATTTGCTCGGAGATAAGGTTTACAATGAACATACATTGTACATATTAAAACACACCCATGAGCATGATGAGTTGCCTTCATATGTGCGAGAGAAATTCCTGAGTCATTTCTGAAACTGATATGGCGACTTCTAGAACCTCTGCACGTCAGTCTTTCTTGTAAAAGGCGTAAACACTCTGAACAAAATGTCAAAGACACCAGGCTTTATCTTGGTACACCAGATCGTCGTTCGGCTACATTATACTCACCAGTTTTTATCAGAAGCCAAATTAAATACAAAATTGGAGAGTATTAAAAACCGAATATTTCGATTTGTACCAAATACGACTAAGACTGGAGATAGAAAATCCTCAGCGTTTCGAATGTTTCAATGTTCTCAAAGTGATTGTATCAATGATACTTCATGCAAAAACAGAAGGATGAATACTGGTCCGATGATACCATCGCAAACAAAATGTCCAGTTATACAGTTGCATTGACCCAGTGGTTATCATGGTGATGACAAATTATCAAAGATAAAATCTGGACGACAGACACGCGACGTTTGCTTTTCGATTCTTCGGTAGAATTGAAATTGAGCTAATATAACACAATCATACTGATGAATAAAAACAACAAAAAATGAGAAAAATAGTATGGGAATTATTATGTTGTTGTTACTGGTTTTGTAGGCGACTTACTTATGTAGTAATTGCGCCTTAAATTCATATAACATAAATATTTGCTTCGCATCACGGTGCGGAGCTATTAGTTTCAGTTGATATACACGCCATCTTGAAATAATTTCTTATCACATATAGATTCTGATTGGTTGCTTTATGATGCGGCTGAGATACAGCAACAGCTATTGGCTTAAATGAGATAAAGAGTTACAGACTTTTCTCGTCTCAGGATACGACATCAAATGCCGGAAAATAATTAACTGTGTGTATCAGTTCCTATCAACTGTCATTAATTCATGCACACTGAACATGCTGAAATTCAATATTGAAATATCAATTATTAATACGTGTTTATTTGCTTTGTTAATCTGCAATATGCACGATTTGTTTTGCTAAACAATGTTCCTATACACTGTTTACAAAATGCATTATCTGTATTTTATAACTTCTGCCAATCTAGGCACACCTCCAGAGACGCACACCTCCAGAGTCATGTCTATTTGTAAATGTTTTAATTTTCAACAAGTAAAGTGAACAAAATTTTAAAAGCATGGGTGTATAACGCACACTCTTAAAGTAGAACAACATCATTTTCACTGAAACTAAACATTCATTGCTGTTTACAATTATATCTTATTGCTTCGCATTGCAAGCTTTATAGTTAATCGTCGGTGATACGAATATCACGTGATAATTGTTTGTTAAAACTAGAAAATCACACTTCACAAATACACATTGACAACTAAACACTGAACAACCAGTTTAAAATTTCAGAAAATAGATATAGGAAGATGTGGTATGAGTTCATCTTAATATATATACAAAATTGATATTCCAAGTTTAAGACATCCATTTTATATCAATCAAAATCTAAAATACCACAATTCCAATACTAAATCAACAACCACATGCACACATATTACCTTAAATCAGAATAGAGCGAAGCAGTCCACAGCTTTTAGAAAGCTCAAACTTGTATGTATATATGCTCATTCCTTTTGTTTTTATAGTATTACATTTTGGCGAGTAATTACATGAAACTGTGACGAACAGGGTTGACTGTGATTGTGCTTATTTATAATATCATTATTGAATCGTTATTTTGTATTTTGTGCTTATTACCTAGAAATCCTCAGCTTTTCATTAATTCATGAAAATACATTTTTTAAATCCTTTATTCATGATTAAACCAATCACTAATTTTACAGTTCAAACTTTAAGGGAATGAATTAAGGCAGCAGACAACTTTATCGTCAACTCTGCAAAGGTACTATGAAAATTTGTATGGAACTGTGAGCTCAATTTTCAAAATGTGTGCTGTAAAAATCTTTGAAAATACAGCACTGCTTTCGATTTTGTACAATGCATTTTATGTGTATGAATTATATGATAAGAGTATTTTGAGTTTAAAATTGGAATAATTGATAATTTTCAAAAGTATGCATCATAAATATATTAAGTAAGCTGATAAATGTAAAGGCTAGATCTGAAGACGTTTGAATAAAAATACCTTTTTCACTTTTACGATGCATCCTTTGTAAACCTATAAAATAGCAACCACAAAAATGGTTTCTTTTTTCAATAATCTTGTTTATGTAGGGATAGTACTTGTATGGCCTGTATATTGTTGAGCTACATTTTTATTGGTGGAAGAAGACTTTGAAGTCTTCTGAAATCCTATACTGCCGACTGTAAAATCATTGAAGCATCACCAGGAGTGTTTCCGTATCCTTTTCTGTGCTTTACTATTTCATATAAACTTCCGTGCCATATCTTGACACCGATGTTTACATGATCGGTTTCAAGTTTGTCAAATGACACCTACATCATTTTATAACACAAATGTACACTTAGACTTGAAAAACAATCACTTTCATTAGCATGATTAGTGTTATAATTTCTCATGTTTTAATGTCTACCTTTTTATGGTGTCAATTACAAGATTTCATTTCATCTTGCATGTACGTTATTTATTTACTAGTAACCGGATGTTTTCAAGTAGATTTGGTAGTATGCATGCGTTAATTTAATGAATGCGGGACAACTCGGCCCGGAGACAAGTCGGACCGAGTCCACTCGGACCATCAATAAGACAACTCGGACCGTCAAAAAGTCAACTCGGATCGTCTATAAGGACAACTCAGACAAAGTATTAAAAGAGGATTTGAATTATATAAATTATTATAAATTATTAAATGATATATTTTACATGGCAACATCATTTCGGCATGTTACTGAATTTGCAAAACATAATAAAAAATATATTGTATTACGTGAATACAAATTTTTTATTATCTTTATTAATTCATTATAAAATTAATTGATGCATAAAATAAGTCTAGGTTGAATTTACTTTATTAATATGCCAACTATACCAAAGTATAAACAAGAGTTTGTGCTACTTATATGTTAAATTACAATCCGAAATCAGCGTCCTCTATCCACCGCCGTTTCTCGTGGGAGTAATCGGAATTAAACAACTGGATTATTCGGGTTAATCTAAGTTGGTTACGTTTCGGCGCATGTGCATAAATGGGAAATTGAATTGTGCATCCGAAAGTTTCAAGAAAATGATGAACTGAGTTTTCATTAATTCAAACAATGCATCTTATGTTAATGTCATGTATCTACGTGAGAGTACGACTTCAACTCAATGATGCTTGACAAAAATACACGGATTTAGTTGTTCCGTCTGAGTTCATATCTTTAATACAATCAGTCATATTCCGGTTTTATAAAACATGCGTTTTAAACGAAAGTTAGAATATTTCAGTATGTTATTGCAATAATGAAGAATCAAAAGCACACGTAAATCTTCTGGTGCTTCACGCTTCAAACGATGCACTGTCAGTTGACAGAAATATCAATATACAAACTAATGTCAGTTGACGGAATCCATATCAAAAGTACGTAGTTTTCATGTCAGTCATTGTTGGAATGTCCCAATGATTACCTTTATTGCCTTACGTTTCAAAGTTTTAAGTGATGAAAAACGGTATTTAACATATAAATAGTCCAGCTTGTTACCGTTATTTGTCATGGAGGTCCCCCATATGACCCTCGAGTACGGAATCAATAATTCGTTGCCATCCATCATTCAGGAAACCATAGACATATACGTATTATATTTTCTCTGTCTGACCAAGGATTTATATAGTATACAAATCCTTGGTCTAATGACACATTCAGAAAATGACCGTTTGACGCCTGACAAAAAGGGCATTCCTACCCTCATGACCCTGTACTTTTATGTAAAAATATTAGATGAAAAACAAATTTGATTAACGACAGTAAATCAGTGGTTAACGATTTGGGTCAAACACATACAGAAAATGAACAGGTTTGAAATGTTAACAAATGCTCAAAACCCAATCCCTGACCTGGGGCAAATCTGCATTGGATATATGTATATATGAATAGCATTTTTCAAAACATGTATATCATAATGAGAAAAACATGTTACTGTGAACAACTATAAGAATTCATGATTATCTGATTGATATTGGAGTTAAACCCTATTTTAAGTACACTTGACTAAAATTTATCATGGTGGCCAGTTTTTTTATACGAAGGAAGTCCGACTATGATACCCAAAGTGAACTATCTACCTTTGACAGAAAAACTTTCAAGCAAAACCTTATCAATTACTGGTATAATTGCTTGCATCATGTTGACCATGCTGAGACGAATGTATTGAATTATAGAAAATTTAATTTGAATCAACGGTATTTGATTTTCTATGTTAAATATTGTCAGTTTTGGTTGAGACATGAGTTTTATTGAAGAATATTATTTTGGAAGAAGAAAATACGTCGAAAGCAATGATTGGACATAGCAGGCTATGTTGGTGAGGGCTGCTTTCATGGTAATTCATGTTACCTTTATGCATCTTCTTCCACCTCAGAGCTATCAGCTCTTTGATTGTTGAATAAAGTCATAATTATATGGAAAATAATCAAGTTTTGACAAATGGCATGAGCTGGAGAACACAGTGCCCACATAATTTGAAAAAAGAGATTGAGGTTGAATGACAGTTTTGTTTGAAAACTACCAATTGAAAATATTGTGTTACAGAATTAAGCTATTTGCACAATATATCATGGCACTCTTCTAGCAACGAAAAGAATAAGAGTAATAGAATAGGATAAGACTAAATGACCAAAAGGAACATAAAATGAATAGCCAAATAAGGTCGTTTTTCATAGGAAGTTGGAACCTTAGTTTCTAAATAATTTTACATTCATATGTTATAAATTGACGCTATTCCTAATGACTGACTATTGTGATTCAAAAGTTTGAAAAAGGTAACAAAGTCAGGGCATCGTTTTGTTTTTGTCTGAATCGTTTTACATTTTGTCATGTCAGGGTCATTAAAAAGCCAACTATGCAGTATATAGTTTGCTCTTTGTTGTATGCCGTACTAGGACCTAAACATGCTTACATCCACGCTCTTTAGTCGCTGGTGCATAATTACATTAGGTTTAATTTGCCTGCATGTATAAATTATAAAAACATAGACTATATGAACTATATCAAGATTACGTTTTATAACATACAAAGCTATATCTTAGTAATGCAGACGTTAAAAAGATTGCCTTTTTTCGCTAAATAGTCAACCATTCTCAGTTTAAATGCAGCAATCTTGCGGATGAATTTCATTTGTGTTTCATCTGTAAACCTTTATCAAGAGAACATTTCGGAAAGACCAATACGCATAAGTATAAGAGTAAAGAGATTATTGCTATTTGGTTTTATACGACTGCAAAATTTTGCGGTCGTATATTGGTATGACGTTGGCGTCGTCGTCGTCGGAAGACATTTGGTTTTCACGCTATAACTTTAGTATAAGTTAATAGAAATCTCCTCTATGAAATTTAAACACAAGGTTTATGACCACAAAAGAAAGGTTGGGATTGATTTTGGGAGTTTTGGTTCCAAAAGTTTAAGAATTAGGGGCCAAAAAGGGCCCAATAAGCATTTTCTTCGTTTTGCACAATAACTCTAGTATAAGTAAATAGAAATCTATGAAATTTTAACACAAGGTTTATGACCACAAAAGGAAGGTTGGGATTGATTTTGGGAGTTTTGGTCCCAACAGTTTAGGAATTAGGGGCTAAAAGGGCCCAAATAAGCATTTTCTTGGTTTTTGCACAATAGCTTTAGTATAAGTAAATAGAAATCTATAAAATTTAAACACAAGGTTTATGACCACAAAAGAAAGGTTGGGATTGATTTTGGGAGTTTTGGTCCCAACAGTTTAGGAATTAGGGCCAAAAGGGTCCAAAATTAAACTTTGTTTGATTTCATCAAAATTGAACTATTGGGGTTCTTTGATATGCCGAATCTAACCGTGTATGTAGATTCTTAATTTTTGGTCCTGTTTTCAAATTGGTCTACATTAAGGTCCAAAGGGTCCAAAATTAAACTTAGTTTGATTTTAACAAAATTGAATTCTTGGGGTTCTTTGATATACTGAATCTAAACATGTACTTAGTTTTTTTTTATTATGGGCCAAGTTTTCAAGTTGGTCCAAATCGGGGTCCAAAATTAAACTTTGTTTGATTTCAACAAAAATTGAATATATGGGGTTCTTCGATATGCTGAATCTAACCATGTATTTAGATTTTTGATATTTGGGCCCGGTTATCAAATTGGTCCACATTGAGGTTTAAAGGGTCCAAAATTGAACTTTATTTGATTTCATCAAAATTGAACTCTTGGGGTTCTTTGATATGCTGAATCTAACCATGTATTTAGATTTTGGATATTGGAATACCACAAAGGGATGGTAAGAATTGTCTTTGGGAGTTATGGCTCAAACCGTTAAGGAATAAGGTGCAAAAAAGGGGGGAAAAGGGTTTCCAGGTTAATGGACAATTAAGTACAAAACATAATTTAAAAGGCAGTGTAAGGTTGGTAATTGAAACTCATTTGAATATCTCACCTAAACTGCTTTTAAATTATGTATATTGAAATTGCCAAAACTTTATTATTAATAAATTCCATTGAAATTTGCCAATAACTTTAGTTTAATGAACTTCATTGGAAATTTGCAAATATAAAATGTTGCTGATGAAGCTTTTTTGTTTATCTCACCTAAACTGCTTTTAAATTATGTATATTGGAAATTTGCCAAAAACTTTATTATTAAATTTCTGATTTATATATAAAAGCAAATAATAATGATAAGGCAAGAGATACACACCAAACAGGATGTGTAAATTATTATATTAAGTATTGTGCAATAGCAAGAAATTTTCAATTGCACAGTATTGCGCAATAGCAAGAAATCTTCAATTGCACAGTATTGCGCAATAGCAAGAAATCTTCAATTGCACAGTATTGCGCAATAGCAAGAAATCTTCAATTGCACAGTATTGCGCAATAGCAAGAAATATCCAATAGCACAATATTGCACAATAGCAAGAAATCTTCAATTTCACAGTATTGTGCAATAGCAAGGAATATT
This sequence comes from Mytilus coruscus, assembly GCA_017311375.1. Classification (NCBI taxonomy): domain Eukaryota; kingdom Metazoa; phylum Mollusca; class Bivalvia; order Mytilida; family Mytilidae; genus Mytilus; species Mytilus coruscus. The sequence continues at coordinate 56,390,615 of CM029597.1, forward strand.
GAATTGCACAGTATTGCGCAATTGCAAGAAATCTTCTTTGCACAGTATTGCGCAATATCAAGAAATCTTCAATTGAAATTTAATATAAATTTTTAACCCATTTAACATTTTTAGATAATTCACCACATTTATTTTGCGTCAGAAACCTATATTATGTCAAAATTTGATCACAATCCAAATTCAGACAGTATCAAGCTTGAATATTGTGTCCAAACTTGCACCAACTGTTCAGGGTTCGACCTCTGCAGTCGTATCAGGCTGCGCTCAGCGAAGCATTTTATTACTAAGGCTTCAGTAATTGACTAGATAGACGTTTTGCTGTTATAGCAGGAATTTGCTGGCTAAAAAGTCTAAAAACCATTTCTTCGATTTACCTTTTCTGTGCATTGGAATCTGATGTCCAGTAGTTGTCATTTGTTGATGTGGTTCATAAGTGTTTCTCGTTTTTCGTTTTTATATAGATTAGACTGTTGGTTCTCCCGTTTGAATGGTTTTACACTAGTAATTTTGGGGCCCTTTATAGCTTGCTGTTCGGTGTTGTAGACCGTACGTTGACCTATAATGGTTTACTTTTATAAATTTTGACTTGGATGGAGAGTTGTCTCATTGGCACTCATACCACATGTTATATCTATATAGTTTTGATTGACTAATAAAAGAAAACATTTATATTAAGGGATGTAAATGAATCATAGAATACGTAATGGCATATACCATTGGCCTTTTATAATCACTGTTTTTTTTGGGAATAAATCCTGCTTTTTTCTGGTTGAAGAAGTTTTACTAAATTTTCTCTAGATTTTCTTATTTTTTTCATTTTATATACGACCGCAAAATGTTTGCGTTCGTATAATGTTGTCATGTTGTCTGTGTCGCCGTCGTCCAAAGACATTTGATTTCCAAACAATAACTTAAGTGTAAGTGTATGGATCTCTATGAAATTGTACGACAGTGTTCCATACTACAACAGGGAGTTTAGAACTGATTTTGGGAGTTATTGTTCTAGCTGGGTAAGAATAAGGGCCACAAAGGGACCAAAACAAGCATTTTTCTTGTTGCAGTACAATAACTTGTGTGTAAGTGTATGGATCTCTATGCAATTGTACTAAAATGTTCCTTACCTCTACAGAAAGGTTTTGATTGAATCTGGGGTTATGGACCAAACCATTTAGGAATAAGTGGCAAAAAGGGGGGTCCAAGGATTTTATGTTTCAGACAATAAATTGAGTATAAATCTATGGATCTCTATGAAATTGTACCACAAGGTTTCATACCAAAAGGATGGTTTTGTAATGGTCCTAACTGTTTGGGGAAAAGGGTCAAAACATTAATTTTTTAAAGCTTTGTATATAAATTGCTTATTTTTGAGCAATTTCAATGGGGTTTAATTCAAAATCTTGAATTTTGGGGTTCTTTATTATGCTTGTACGTGTATTTATATTTTAGATTTGAACCCCGTTTTTAAATAAGTCTATATTGATATCCAAAGGGTCCAAAATTAAACTTTGTTTGATTTCAATAAACAATTAATTCTTGGGGTTCTCTGATATGCTGAATCAAACTGTGTAATTAGGATTTTGGATTTTGGGCCCGGTTTTCAAATTGGTACACATTAAAGTCCTATGGGTCCAAAATTTAACTTTGTTTGACTTCAACAAACATTGAATTCAGGAGGGTTTTTTTTATATGCCGAATCTAAACATGTATTTAGATTTTTGATTTTGGGTCCAGTTTTCAAGTTGGTCCAAATCAGGGTTCAAAATTAAACTTTGTTTGATTTCAACAAAATTGAGTTGATGGGGTTCTTTGATCTGCTGAATCTAACTGTGTGTTTAGATGTTGAATTTTTGGCCCCTGTTATCAAATTGGTCCAGATTGAGGTCCAAAGGGTCCAAAATTATATTTTTGTTTGATTTCATATTAAATAAATTAATTCTTGGGGTTATTTGATAAGCAGAATCTAACCATCTATTTAAATTTGGATATTGAACCATAAAAGGTATATGTACAATAACATTTTTTTTTATTTTCTGAGACCACATTCCTTCTGTGTCAGAAACCTTTGCTATGTCAAATATTTAATCACAATCCAAATTCAGAGATGTATTTTACAATAAATAAATTGAAAGTAGATTCATAATTCAATGAATAGATCATGTAGATATAGCATCATTATATTCTAATTTTAAAAATTATGTATAAATATAGTTTGAAATTTACTGTTCATTATTAAATATTTTGAAAGTTATTAGAGGTTTGTATTATAGATTTTTAAAGACATTGCCCAGCGGAGCATTTTATTCTTCTACTTGCAACAACTGTAGTTTATACTTGCTGCATTTGTACTTTATTTTCAACTATGAGAGAGCAGCACGTTTGGACTACAGTGTTTGTAAGATTGCATAAATGAGAGAGAGAACACATACAGCAAGAAAAAAAAAAAGAAAAGCAATCGATAAAAGGTGTATGTATTCCGCCAAGCGAAGTTGTTTTTATTCTTTGGTTTCTCCTGCCTGTATTTTTTGGTGCATTTGTGTCCTAGCCGCCGAGCGGCGGGGAATTATGTGTTACCCTTGACTGTCCTGCCGTCCATCCTTCCGTCTGTCCCATTTTCATTTCTGTACTCTAACTTAAGTTTTACTCATCCAAATTTTATGGAACTCAGACACAATGCTAAAACCAAAAAGACTGCGAATATAGGCAGTGAATCACTGACCGTTCAAGAGATATGTCCCTTTATAACTTGGAAAATAGCAATTTTGAATTTCCCCACTCTAACTGATGTTAGTCTCACGAAATTTTATGATAACCATACACAGTGCTAAGAATCAAAACTCACAGATAGAGTTCGAATACTGGCAGTGAGTCACTTACCGTTCTAGAGTTATGTCAATTTATTACTTGAAAATTGCATTTTTTCGGTTTGCACTCTAAATTAATAGAACTCTTTTATACCTACATGTAGCAGTGACATCAAATGCTCTCAATAAGGTTTTTGCACATATTATAAGCAAGATTGAGCGGAGGCACTCGTATCCACAGACACATTCATCTTTTATAAAAAATATGTATTTGTATTTAGGACAAAAACTTATAGTTGCTGGGTCGTCGAAAGGAACACTGCAAGGAACTAATTGTGATAGTGATTTCTACCAACCTTTAAATTCCTGTCTACTGGAAACAGTCACTGTGTTTATAAAAATCTCACTGCAGTGAGGAAGGACAAGTCGTTTATAGTAATGGATCAGAGAAAATGATAGATCATGCCATTGTGATTATACAAGAGGTTATGATTTTAAAACACGACCAAATCATCGATGTTGGTGTGTACCATCTAAAGAAGATTGTTCCTGTTATCATAAGACATGTCCGACCAAATACATTTTATCACCAGGTATGAGAATAATTTTAAAATGAATTGCCAACACTACAAAAGTCAAAAAGTCTGAAAAGACTAATTTTGTCTGAATTTGCATTAATTTTACTCGACATTCTTTCTTTGTCTGAATTATTTTTAAAATTCTTAACCTATTATGAATTTGTCTAATAAGGTTCTTGATTTTTCTTGACAAGTGTCTTGACAGTATTAAAATTGTCTAAAAATATCTCAACACTTTCTGTCTCGACCAATTCTTGACTGTTTTAAATTTGTCTCGATCAGTCTTGACATATTCTTGACATTCTTAATAATGTCTGAATATGTCTTGACATATTCTTGACATTCTTAATAATGTCTGAATATGTCTTGACACATTCTTGACAGTCTTAAAGCTGTCTGAATATATCTCGACACATTCTTGACGGTCTTAAAGATGTCTTGACACTATCTCAACAGTATAAATTTTGCTTGAATTGTGTATAGACACATTCCGCACTGTTTAAACACTTTCTTTTGCTGTTATATACTCATTTTATTATCGCTAAACTAAACTTAGAAGAATCAAGGATTTGTATAGTAAGATACCCTTTGGGTGCACCTATGTGGAAAACCCCGAATGACCCCCCATGTAGTTTAATTTTGATTTATTTTTATTAAACGTTTAATTAAATTGTTTTCACTTGGAATATATGTCGAAGTTACTGACAAACAGCATTTGAGATTTTTGCCGGTCAAAAAACTGCCAGTCAAATTTGTTTTACTAAAATGGGTGACTTGAGGCAGTTTTAAAATGTGACCATGTGTCTCTTTTGAACCCTACCATTCATCTTGTGCGTGTGTGTGGCTAAAAAGGGGGACTTTCGTTTGGGACAAAGAATTTGTTCCCATCTTGATTCAAAAACTTATTCATTTTTTTTAGAACAACCAAAAACATTTTTTATTCAAAATTGAGTGTTGAATTCATAATTTTTTATCAAAACTAAATATTTGTTATACTTTCCTCCTGATTTTTTTCTCAAGAAATCATAGAACAAAAAAAATGTTTAGATCTTAATTATGCGTGTCTGTTTGAGATCCATTTCATAAGACCAAAATACAGTTTTCTATTATTCCTGGAGTAGATAATAGTTTTCTTTTAATCTTTGGGAAATTATCCAATTTGTTTTTATGTTAAATTATTTCACTTCATAATTTTGATGAAGAAAATCCATTTTAATTCAAATTTTTTTAATTAAAATGATGATTTTCATTTTCATCTATCAACAAACTTTTAAAAATTGTAGTGGCATGGTCAGTCAACTGATAGCAAGTCACAGGACAAAAAGTCACAAATAATTTGTTGACAATTGTTTGAATATATAAGAGAAAGATCTTGAAATATTTTCATTTTATTACATATATTCATGTTACAGTTTAGGAAACTGTCCATTAGCCTTGATAAATGAAAATTTATTAAAGGATATATTTCTTGGCACCATGAAGCCGTTTAAGTACCAGTCCACTTTGACATTTTGTTTTCTTAACAATTATTTGATCATTATTGATATTTATTAAATAAATTTTAATTACAAAGTTGATGAATATATAATAGTTCAAGAAAAATACAAAAATGTTTTTTTTTTAAAAGTGTTTTCTTCTTCAAAGAAAAATAATCTCAAAACTGAATTGTGACTTTTGTCCTGTGACTTTTTATCCGTGACTTTTGTCTGTGACTTTTGTCCTGTGACTTTCTGTCCTACATTCGCTGATTACAGGTAAAGCAGTAATTTTCCATATGACAGTCGCGTGTACCCTGGGGTGTGTATAACTTATTTCTAATACCTTAATTGTATGGGGAACATCCTGTCCACGTGTAATACTTAATATATATTGCAACAGATGACATTACACAAATTTTCTTCTGCTAAATCAAGGATTTGTTTAGTAAGACTATACAAATCCTTGGAAGAATTAGGATACAATAATACTTTGCTATTTATAAAAACCACATTTTGGTACAATAATTGTTTATTTACCCTATTAACATTGAATATTATGCATGTAGAATGAAATATGTCTACAGTATGATTGGTTTTAATCATTTAGCAATTATTTATAAGATTTAGGAATCAACATTTGTAATTATTTACAAACCCACATTTGAATTGGTTTTATCAACATACCCACATTTGTATTGTTAATACTTTAAATTTCATAGCCATATTTGTATTTATAAAATATTTATATACCCAAATTTTCAATTATTTTACATGCCCAACTTTTGTTTTTGTTGTAACAAGTGTAACTGAAACAACAGTATATTATATAAAGAGAAATAAAGATAAAGTTATATCATGTATATTGGTCATGGTTTTAAACTCAGAATTGTCAAGTAAATTTAAGACACAATTCAAAATGTTCAGAATATGTCAAGCCATACTGAGAAAAATAAGAATGTCGAGAATCTGTTGAGAAATTTCAAGACAGTATTCAAATGTCAAGAATTTGGCAAGAAATTTTAAGACCATATTCAGAATGTCGAGAATTTGTCGAGTAAATTTCATACAAATTTAATATAAATGAGAATTTGTCAAGAAAAATTAAGACACAAGTCATACATTTGGAGAATGTCGAGTGAATGTTCATGCAAATCAAGACAAAACTGGTCTTTTCAGACTTTTGGACTTTTGTAGTGCAATTGTCGGAGCATTTTCTTCTAATGATTCTACATAGTATGTAAAGGATGATGTTAGCATACAGGTATATGCTACTAAAGCCGTTTGCACATCTAAGCAATATGTATATATCCATATATATGACGGACTCCGTAAGTACTTTGACATTGTGTTTCTAGCTGAGGACTTAGGCTCGCGATATTTTCGGCCTTTCGATAACACATTTCGCATGTTCAGGTCACCAGTAAATCGTGCCATGCGTGATTATATTTGTATGGGGAACTAGCAAAGTGGAAATCGGCAGGTTTATATTTGAAGTCATCAATACAGAAAATGGTGTCAATAGGGGTTGTATATAAAGCTTCGTGTAGACGTGATGAATTTCTAACGACTTCCGTACAAATGGCAGACGGTACTTAAAAGAAACATCATTGCTATTAGGTATAAAGACAAAGAACATGTCTGCGTTTATGCCTAGGAGCATAACTCACCGAGCTATATGAAGAACTAACTATAATACCTATACTATGACTGTTGCTGCAATCATGGTGTTGTAGTTGCCAATTTTCAAATCCAGTGGTCTTCCTACAGTCTACATGGTCTACGGATAGGGGTTGCACGATTGTTAGTCCTGTGGTATATTTTATCGATGGTGCGAATTAATGAAGAAAGGATTGAATGATAAGACTGAGTTAAACATGTCATTTGTATTGTTTGATCTATGACTGTACATACGTTTATTAAGCCTTGAAATCCTTTCGTTCAACCGACGTATACCAATCCGCAAAGGCTACCTTTTCATCCGTAATCGAGATTTGTTAATTTACAATTCAGAGCATCGTAGCTCCTCGTATAGTTAAATTATCTTGTTTATTTGGTAGTTAATTGAATCTGTTATAAAAATTTCAAATATTTTGCAGTTTGTGTATTTTTTTTTTTTTTTCGTTTTGGGCGGTTAACATTTAGAAATTGGAAAGTGTTGTTCAGAGCCATTAACGTGTCTTGTAGGAGAATTGTACACGGTCGTGTACGAAGATTATTTGATTATTTCATTTGAATTTGACATCATTTACCTAGATAAATGTGATACTTATAGGTGAACCTAATCTCTATATCTCAAAAAATTTGAATATTGAATCAATTATGATCAGTAAAACATTTTGGCGTGTGCACTCTGGCTTTAGATGTTCTAAGTAAGTAATTTTGTATCAAATATGAACTTATTGTAATTTAACCATTTTAGATTATGAGTGCCTAAATGAAAACGAGTGAAAACTCAGCTTTAACTGTGATTCAATATCAACAGTTGTGTGAGTATTTCTTGTAAATTATCCACAGCAGTGAACACACGATGCTTATTCTCCTTAATTTGATTCCTTTGTTGTCATGTTTATTTAAGCCTTCTGTTTTCTAAAATCTCTAGGTTGAAGTTGAACAAAATTGAAGAGCTACATTTCTTTAGTTAATGCTACTTAAATTTAAAAGTATCAATGTGGTATAACGTCGCACACTTTTTATAAATCATATCTTTTCGTAAATATGGTCAATTTTCATGAAAATCTACCACATGAACAGAGGTTAATTATCGCAAATGATACATTTCTGCTTCTTCTGCAGACAAATTTCGGATATCTTTGCTGTAATGTCAGCAATTACTAATACATATATATAAATAATAACCTTGTACAGTTCTACTGGGACTTAAGTGTACACGTTATCTATTTTTCGGACCACACATTGATTTTAAACAAATTGGGTTTACCAAACGATTCTTAATAAGTAAAATTGAGAGTGGAAACGGAGAATTGTCAAAGAGACAACAACCCAACCTAAGAGCAGAAAACAATTGAAAGCCACCAATCAATCATCCACACATTGAGAAAATCCCACATCCGCAGGCGGGCTTCAGCTGGCACCTTAAAATGTATATTAGTACTCCAAAACATAATAAGGCATTTATACTTATTAAATATAATACAGAACTATATATTCTTAGATATAATATGTATTAGTTGGATCACCTCGCATATTATTAAACGTATTAACAGTCTAAGGATGAAGATCTTGCAGCTTGATTTCATAATCTGAATTGGAAAATTAATGAGTGTTCATTCAATATCTTTAAAATGAAAGTTTTATTCACATATTTTTTCTAGAGACTTTAAAAGTGCTTGACCATCTGTATCAGCAAACCTACTAAATGTATATCGATTTGATTATTGTTGTCAGAATGTTCTCACATTGCCTCATATTATCCCATAACTTATTATACGATGTACACGTTCTATTTATGTATTCTTTTTTTGTCAGGTTATCTAAAAATCCTAAAATATCGTTATCGACAGACAATTCGTCGTTGGACTATCATGTAATAGGTATGTTGATCATATGCGAAATTTGAATATTGGTTATAAAACGTTAGAATTCTTAACTGATATATATATATATATATAGGTCCTAGAAAATGAAACTTTTAAAAACAAATGCATCAATTTTAAAATGTTTACAGCCGATTCCAACGAGTGTGTAGCTAAAGGTAGAATCTATGGTTAGCTTCCTTGCTAGCTGAACCATGAAATCATTATTAGGTAAGGTACATCCAGCCTTTGGGTGGAGTCAATAGTTAAGCAGAGAACCAATCAGAATTAAGTGACATAATATAAACATTGTAAAACTAGTCAGTTTAAAAATAAGATTTCAATCTAAATTTTAAATTTAGTGATAATTATAAGCTCATTCACAAGCATGTTGTAAGTGTGTTTGATTTGCCAATTTTATTTTGATAAATGGTGAAAAGTTAACTGAAAGCTGAAATTCTAATTTTTTCTTCTTCGTCAGACATTACAATAATAATATATTTTACTTGTCTGTTGAATTTGTTACATCAAGTTAATAAAATGTAGTTGGATATGATTGACAAGTGCTGACCCTATTCACTTTTACACATACACATATGTTTACAATACACGGGGACAGGTAAAAAGATTGGAAGTTGTCCAAAAGTACATATGACCTGATCATTCAATCTAGGTCAGATTAAATCCAACTGAAGTAGAGACATAAAATTGTTCTTCATGGCTGCAATATTTATCTAAAGCTAATAAGTAAGGTAATGTTAACGGACCAAGTGGATGTTCATAAACTCTGCAATATTTTCAATTTAAAACTGCAGTTGTTTGCTGGGGTTTTTTCCGTTGCATTTTCAACTAAATAAAAGGTCCACAACCGTGCATGATATTAAGTAGTATGATAATTTTTCTTTTCTGTATGAATATAAAAGATTTTAGTTCTAAAACTATGCATATACATGAAGAAAAGACACCAAGAGCATACATAACAATGTTTTATTTATTTATTTATTTTATGTGTTTTAACGCCACTTTTAAGCACCGCTTTTGGGCTATTTCGTGGCGGCCAGTTTTATTGGTGGAGGAAGCCGGAGTGCCCGGAGAAACCACCGACCTTCGATAGGAAAACTGACAATCCTAGTCAATTAAGATTGAGTCGAGTGCACCCGCACGAGCGGGGTTCGAACTCACAACCTCAGTGTTGACTGGCTAGTGATTACAGTAGTAACTACTTAGACCACTCGGCCACCGAGGCCCCTAACAATGTTTTATGCGTGGGAATACACCAAAGACACTAATTAACTAAACTGCCTATTCACGGCGTAAATATTTAAAAAAAAAAACGTTACTCCGCTTCTAATTTATTGTAATAAAAAGATTTGTTTTATTCAATCAAAGACTAAGAAATGAAATTTCATTTGCAAAGTAGTCTATAGGTAAACCGTTGTATAAAACATACAAATATTATAAAAATAAACAGGCCATTGGTATACGTGTTTTCATTGGATGATAAATTGGCGCTTTGCTCCTCCCAATTTTAAGGTAATAATCATTGCATGGTTGAGCTAGCAAGGAAGCTAACCAAAGATTCTACCTTTAGCTACACACTCGTTGGAATCGGCTGTAATGTTAACATATTATTTTATAATTCTTGGATAACGTAAAGATAATCCCTAGTATAACAATCGTAGAGGTACGAGGTAAGTTTGAAATACATAGTTTTATTATAAAGAAACTGTATTCATTGTAGACATACATTGTATATATAGAGCTTATTTTTATATAGATTAGACTGTTGGTTTTCCCGTTTGAATGGTTTTACACTAGTCATTTTGGGAGCCCTTTATAGCTTGCTGTTCGGCGCGAGCTAAGGCTCCGTGTTGAAGGCCGTACTTTGACCTATAATGGTTTACTTTTACAAATTGTGACTTGGATGGAGAGTTGTCTCATTGGCACTCATACCACATCTTCTTATATCTACTTACATGTATTAAAATCGCTATTTGTTCTCTATAGACTGTAACATTTTGATGTATAGGTATAATTATATTATAATTTGTCCAATTAGTTTAACTAAGACAATACTTTAACTCAAAAATTATGTTTAAGCCTTTATAGTATTGAAAATAACTGTTTGATTTGTTGGCAAGGCAAATATTGAAATGCTAAACATTATGCTAAAAATATACTATTATGACGGGTTGAAGATAGAATTTTCAGAAGCCGTTTGGGCGATCTTTACTCAGCTGTCTTTACTTAATTTTACCATCATTGTCTGTCAATACTTCCGAGATATACGCATTGTGCACCTCTGGTCTTAGTAAACTTTTCTGACGCAAATTTGTTTTAAAATGGCACAAGTTGAGTTATAAAATTGTTAACAGCGATTGATAGTACAATATTTTTATTAAAAATTTTCGACTTATAGTTGATTATATTGTAAATGCTTTGTTGTAATGTTATTAAACCGTGTAAAACAATTGGTCTCCTAAGTGAGAAGAATAAAATTATTTAATAATTTACTTTAAATGATTAGAAAAGCTACCCTAAATTATGCCTTTCTTAACAAGTTCGACGCGACGGATGCCATATTTGGAGCAGGATCTGCATACCCCTCCGGATCACCTGAGATATCCCCATCCCCTTTTTTAGTGGGTTGGCTTGCTCAGACGTTAGTTATCTATGTTCTGTTTTATGTTTTTTTCGACTGATGAGTTTGAATGTCCCTTTGCTAACTTTCGCATCTCTTTTTTAACCTGCCATACATTAGTATGAGGTCAAAAATGTCTTACAACAATTTACAATCTTTTAACGACGTGCCCTCTCCTAAATCGGATTTCTTTTAAAAACAAAAAAGATATGAACATTTTTTAAAACGTTTACTAAATTCTTTCATAGATACAAAGATTTGATTAGTAAATTTGAGTGGACCTTATTAAATTTATCAAAACGGCATTTCACATCCTAAATTTAACGGTAACGCCGAAATAACTATGTGATCCGTGTCAACTCATCGAACCTTTAACAAACTCATTAGTAAAGGTTATCTTACTAATGTTGTAATTAGATCTTTGAATATAGTTTACATTGGCACACATATCGATTTTGTCATCAGCAAATTAAAACATAACTAAATTTGTTTTCTTATCAAACGTTTTTTTTTTTGGGATGTATAAAACACATCAACGTTCATTTTCTATATAGAGGTTACTCTATCTTTATACATTCTATAGCATTGTATAGCATTATACATATTTATTAAAAGTTTAACTCCTAACTATCATACTGCCTGTCGATACTTTTTTTTTTTTGGCATTGCACAAGTCATGTCTTCTTTGACTGTCTATGACGCTAAAGCACTAAATCCAAGGATTTGTTTTTGTTGATTTTAGTCTCTGATGCATGATTTTTATTGTTAATTGTTTTGGCTTTTGATAAGCTTTCAGTAACTGTGAGTACTCTCAAATTGTACTTTTGTACTAATTTGACCTGTTGATACAATTTGTAATGCATTTTTGTTATTTAAGGTTTACTTAATAGTGTTATATCTCGTCTTACTACTATAGGATTAAACGCCTTTTTAAAGGAATTTATTGGTGTATAAACTCGACCAAGTCACTCACAAACAAAATAAAGTCCACGTTTTTAAAGGAATTTATTGGTGTATAAACTCGACCAAGTCACTCACAAACAAATAAAAGTCAGAAGAACTTTTATGATATGTTTGTGAGTGACTTGGTCCAGTTTATACACCAATAAATCCCTTTAAAAAGGCGTCTAACCCTTATAATTCTTTAAATTGGAGACAAGGAATTTATTTTCTGTCCACACTCATAACCTCTTTCACACGTAAATTGTATAATTATGTCATTGAATTAGCCTGGCGCATGAGTATATTTATTTGTTACAGCAAAAGTATGTACTCCATGAAATTTGCTCTCTGATAAAAAATAAACTACAAAAAATCATAATATCATTCAAATGAATATTTTGTGTTTATTATTTAATTTAACGATTAACGCCAAGTGAAAATAAATATTTAAAACGTCGAACCCGATTGTGTTATTATCATCGCAATCTTGTTTACATTGGTTACAAAAGAGGTTCGGTCAACGTCGTCTATCGAAAAATAAACAACGTCAAGAACAACTACCAGAAGTCCTCTCGGCCAATCATATCAACGTATTCCTTAATATGCAAATCATATAAGAATTATTTTAATATATAACACCTTTGATAAGTGTTCGGTATGACGATAAATTTTCACTTCTGTTCTCGTACTATAAACATCAAATTATTTATTTTGTTATAAAACATATTTTCTTACTCCATCTATACCTTACAACAAAGTTATTTTTATTTACCTGTTTACGTTATTTTATTTGGCATTTTTCCAAGGTTATGGTTGTCTTTCTGTTATTGTTTTACATCTAACCCCTTGTTTGATTAATTTTGTATTTACATTGTGCCATAGATCAAATTTATTTGTTCAGTGTATGTTCACTTGTTTTTGTTAATATGTCTTTTGGTTGAATTAAGCCATTTCAATTGATATTTTAACGTGTGTCTTTCTATGTTTTGATGTTACACTATCGTTTCAGGGTAGGGTGAAGGTTGGCGCCTATTAAAACGTTTAAAACCGCTGCATTTGTTTGCACGTGTCCTAAGTCAGGAACCTGATGTTCAGTGGTTGTCGTTTGTTTATGTGGTTCATAAGTGTTTTCGTTTCTCGTTTTTTATATAGATTAGACCGTTGGTTTTCCTGTTTGAATGGTTTTACACTAGTCATTTTTGGGGCCCTTTATAGCTTGCTGTTCGGTGTGAGTCAAGGCTTCGTGTTGAAGGCTGTACTTTGACCTATAATGGTTTACTTTTACAAATTGTGACTTGGATGGAGAGTTGTCTCATTGGCACTCATACCACATCTTCTTATATCTATATGCCTTTTAAGTTATTTTGATTATATATATGTATCCAAAAAGACATATTTCAGAATATGAGAGCTGCGCTTAACAACTACTGAAACATTAGAAAAACCTAAAAGTACTATGATTTCAATGTAAGTAAAATAATTTCATATGGAATACCTAACTTTCTCTGTTATTCTAAGTGTCAAAACTCTGTATAAAAGTATTAAAACGCAGGCAGAGCATGCCCTTTTATGCAAAATCTGAACTGACTGTCTTATGGTAATAAATTTCACCCAACTCTGCAAACAAATCATTTTCTAATTCTAGCCATATATCAAGAGAGCTTAGAAAATTTAAAACACTGATATAATAATACCAGTACCTATCTCATTCGAGTTCATGATGTTAGTTATATACCATAAACTTGGAAATTGATAGAGACTGATACACGATTATAAACAATAGGCGTATACGTACTGACACTTATTTATGAAGATGAAGACAGGAAGTTCCATAACAAAACATTATGTTTAAATGTAGTGAGCAGTAAGATAAGCTCAGTATGGGACTAAAACTTTAATTAATTCCTTTTCAGCATATAGAAAGGCTGCATGTGTTGCAGTTTTGGTAATGTTGATGAGCATGCTGTCAGTACTAAGTGAGTAATAGCTTAAAACGAAGGTTTTGTCTCGCCGGCAACGAATGTCATAGAAATGCGAGAAAAGGAAGGAAAATATGTAATCTTTTGTATGAAGTTTTATATCTCATAAAGTAAAACGGTTTGATATTTGATATGGTATAAGATACATGTCATGCCTTATGTAGCAACCTCTCTGTCCAGCATATGACCGTTGACTATAATAATATTTTTGGTTCTGCGATTGTTTAGAGAAACTGAAATAACTGTATATCGTGTTATTTTACTCACTTATTATAAGTGACAGGGTATCTATGTTTGGTATAATCATCTATGCAATATCTACCTACATGTTCATCTGACATTGACCTCATTTGATCAAGCTTAAAATTTCGTATTCAAATCTGTATCTTAAAATTGTCGAAGATACGCATATACATAGGAGCGACACAGGCTCTTTAAACCTCCAGGTATTTTGAAGTACCAATTCTACCATCAGCATGATCAGCTGTTCATGTTTTACAATAAAAAGCTGATAAGTTGAGGAATTGTTCTTGAATGTTTTTTCGTGGCTGTATATAGACGTAACAATAATTTTATGATTATGCTGATATTAAATCATTGATGTTGTATACTTAAAACTTTCAACTTTGCTGATTAAATGCAATACATCAAATCTTTCTTATGATGTTTTGTATTGATGTTCTGCAAAATTGTTCCTTGTCTTCTTGTACTAATTATGACATTGTGGGATGCAATTTCGTATGAAATGCAAGAATATATATACATAAAATGTAAGATGTTTTATTTTCATTTCGAATTGTTAAGTACAAAGTACATGAAGTACATGAACTTTTTGATATCGAAATATGTCATTTGTATTTGGCTCGTATTTTATTTTAGTTTTGTATTCATTATACTTTAATTTTAACGGATACAGCGCCGTTCCGTAACCGGTTATGTAATTGTTTGTTCTGAAATGCAGCTTTCCATTATCCATTTATTAATAATAAAACATGGCATAAATGTTCCTTATGAGGTGCTAGTCCAAGTGTTGTAACTTTGTAGGCGATCAATCATCCATGATGGACACCAGCGGGGCACTTCGTTTAACATAGGACCCTATGGAAAACATTCAAGTGTCTTCTTTAGGAGCTACCATTTGATTTTTATATGTGTGTGTGTGTGGAGGGGGTGGGAGTTGGGGTGAAATTTGAAAAAGGCAGGACAGGAGTTTAGGGTAAAAAAGGCAGGATGAGCAATTTGGCAAAAAAAGGCAGGATGACAATTTATGTAAAAAGTCAAGATGAACTAATAAAAAGGCAGGACCGAATAGAGTGAAAATAAAAAGGCAGGACCGAATAGAGTGAAAATAAAACGCAGGACAGAGATTACAACTAAAAAATGCAGGAGAAAATTTTTCATCCTAGCCCAAAATTCGCATCTGGTACAGGAACATTTGTACGTTTATATTACTTTCACTGGGTCGATATTTTTGCTGGTGGACTGTTAGTCCTGGGGTTATTTCCAGAAGACAGTACTTCGGTACTGGCATGAAAACCAGATATTGTTTTTGGTTGGAATGTAAATATTTTGGTCTCCAACATAACTGAAGCGACATTTATTGTCGAAGCGAAATGTGCATCTGAGCCACTAAAATTGGTACTGTTTATTTAAATGGAAATGGGAATGTTAAGTCAAATGGCCATTTATATCAGATTGCCTACCGAGTATGTATGATGTAAGGTACTTTATAATAAATGAATACTGCCTTTTATGCATAACCATACATATTTAAAGGTCATGTAATGAATTTTGTATAATATGCATTATGTTAATGATCAAAATGTGCTTCATTTATTTTCAGTAATACTTTTGCGCTGCCTGTCCTGCAAGATTGTTTTACAGAATGAAATGCAAACGCACAGGTACGTATTTTTATCCAATTATCGCAACATTTAATCATAGTTAGAAAAATACAGCGCACGTTTTGAGATATTTATACATGTATGACTCTCTGGGGTTTGCTACCAAACGACATGCTTAAACGCATATAATATTTACTTGGCACTAAACCAAAAAACGTGTTAATTGCTTAGTGCCCATAAAATTGATGTTACTTTATTTCAGTTAATTGTGATTTTTGTCAGTAAATTGGGTGTTTCTATGAAACCATAAGTCACAGAAATATCATTGATGTTTTAATTTTCTGTTAACTATCTGTTGACTTCATAAACAATTATAAAACATAAATGGTCTGCGCGGGATTTGGGACAACTTTTTGGATCGTTTGATTTCAATGCTCCTCCTCTTCGTTGCTGATTTTGGTTTCCATTTGTTTTAATTTGAGTGCCACTGACTATTCTTATTTAGACATATCAAGTGCTTAAGAATACACCTGTATCTTTTAGGATTTTAAACCTTTGACATTACAAATTCTATAAAACATCTAAGGCATTTTTTGTCGGGAATAACATGTGTCAGGATACACAAGACTAAGCAATCATAACTTCAACAAACATCTAAAAGAAATTTTACAAAACCCAAAACCGAAAACAAAAGCTTAACGTTCTAAGGAAAGTAAAACCTCTTAAAGATTTAAATAAAAGACACACGGATAAAGCAACTGAACTTGGCGAAGTAAGTTCATGTACTTCATTTTACTTTATGTATGTTTTATTTCAACATTTGCTACATTTTATACTGCAACCTCTTAATAAGTTAACAAAACATATTTGAAAATAAACATGATTCATTTGTAGAAGATTGTGTACTTTAATGTCATCCATTCAAAAAGTATTGCCTGTTACATGTATATGTTTTCATATATACATTTTGTGCTGGTAAAATACCATTTTCAATACAACAGCTCAGGGTAACAACAAATTCGTGTGACATTATTCGATTATGTAGCTATGTTTGTACTTGTGTTTTTGTTATGCTCCCGCCTTAGTGGAGGGGCATTAAGTTTTACACTTGTCCGTCTGTACGTATGTGTGTACGTACGTCCCAAAATTGGTTTCCGTTCTCTAACTTTAGTTTGCCTCAACCAAATGTTATGAAACTTATACACAATGCTAATTACCACAAAACACAGATCAAGTTTGAATTTTGGTGGTGTCACTTTTACCGTTCTAGAGTTATGCCCCTTTACAAATGGAAAATTGCTGAATTTATCGTTTCCATTCTCTAACTTTAGTTTGCCTCAACCAAATGTAATGAAACTTATACACAATGCTAATTATCACAAAACACAGATCAAGTTTGAATTTTGGTGTCGTCACTTATACCGTTCTAGAGTTATGCCCCTTTACAAATGGAAAAATTGCTGAATTTTTCGTTTCCGTTCTCTAATTTTAGTTTGCCTCAACCAAATGTTATTAAACTTATACACAATGCTTATTACCACAAAACACAGATCAAGTTTGAAATTTGGTGGCGTCACTTTTACCGTTTTGGAGTTATGCCCTTTACAAATGGAAAAATTGCTGAATTTTTCGTTTCGTTCTCTAATTTTAGTTTGCCTCAAACAAATGTTATGAAACTTATACACAATGCTTATTATCACAAAACACAGATTAAGATTGAATTTTGGTGGCATCACTTTAACCGTTCTAGAGTTATGCCCTTTAGAAATGGAAAAATTGCAAAAATTTTTTTCTTCTTAATATCAAGTAATTTTAAAATTGGAGTTATCTTCCTTTGTCCATGATTATAGTTGAATCAACTCCAATCAATGCTTTATACAATGCAATGTTTAATTTTGATCAAGTTGAATTGGGGTAGTGTCACTTTAACCATTATTGAGTTATGCCCTTTATAAATCGAAAGATTGCAAAATTTTAGTTTCCATTCTGTAACTTAAGTTTGCCCCAACCAAACATTATGAAACCTATACACAATATTCATTACCACAAAACTAAGATCAAGTACAAATTTTTGTTTCCTTTTCTGACTTTAGTTTGCCTCAACCAAATGTTATGAAACTTATACACAATGCTTATTACTACATAATACAGATTAAGTACGAAATTTGGTGGCAACACTTTTACCATTCTTGAGTTATGTCCCTTTATAAACATAAAATTGCTGAATATTTCGTTTTCGTTCTCTAACTTTAGTTTGTCTCAACCAAATGTTATAAAACTTATACACAACCGTTCTAGAGTTATGCGTGTTTACAAATAGAAAAATTATTGAATTTTTGGTTTCTGTTCTCTACTTAAGTTAGCCTCAACCAAATGTTATGAGACTTACACACAATGCTTATTACCACAAAATTCAGATCAAGTTCAAATTTGGGTAACGTCAATTTTACCGTTCATCAGTTATGTCCCTTTATAACTATATGATATACAAGGGGGCATTATCTGTGTCCACATGTGGACACTATCCACATTTATTCTACTAAATGTGAACGGTAGGGATAATAAAAAGTAAATATTATGAAAAACTTCGGGGAATAGGTTACAGATTCAGGACAGCTTTTGTTCTCAAAAGTCATATTTAAACAAAATAACACTAGCATGTTGGGGTTCCTTTTGCTTGTTCTTTAGTTTTCTATGTTTTGTTTTGTATACTGTTGTTTGTCTTTTGTCGTTATTCCTTTTTGCCATGGCATTGTCAGTTTGTTTTATAATTATGAGTTTGAATATCCATTTGGTATCTTTTGCTTCTCTTTATACAACTTTTTTAAAATGTGCGTCAGGGTTTACCTTCATCAATAATGCTCATACCAAGAAAAAATGGAGCCGATGATTTTGACCATCTAAACACGTTAAGAGCTGTATGATCAACAGGAACCTAAAAGAATAACAAAACAATCTAACGTTGACATTGCCTGTGTAATTTGGAACCTCAGTTTTCCTTACAATATTAATAAAAAATCTATTAAAACATTATTGCAATATATGTTTAAAGTTTGATTTTCATATATATTCAAAACAAAAGATAATAATACTCTATAAATTAGTAACGTTCTACATTTATTTCATCATTAATGACCATACCCCAAAAAGTTAAAAGCTAAGAATGTATATACACCTAAACAAGTGACGAGCCGTATGATCAAAACGGGCATTAAGGAATAACCAAATCAATCAAAAGTCAAATTTTAACTAAGGCTGTTTGAATTTAAAATTTTAATAAATGTATTAATTCATTAACGAAGAATTAAATTGCAAAAGCAAAAGAAATTATAAAATATGTCAGTACCAAATCACTGACCACTTAGCTGATGATACGCTTGGGCACTAGCAGTACGACAGCAGCTTTATAGACCCAGAGAATTTTTAAATTGAAAATAACACTCAATGAATTTGTTTTATCCAAGCTTGTTTCTACATTTACATCAGGAAAGCTCATATAAAACAAAATGAAAACAAAACTCCGTACAACTACTCTAACACGCAGAGAGCTACTTATGTGAAAGATACTTCACATTCCTACCCTTGCAAGATTCTACTGGGATATCCTAGGATATCCCAAGACCTTCCTGGGACTTCCTGAGATATTTTCTTGGGATATCCCAGGACTTCCTGAAATTAAATTTCAAGACTTTTCAGGATTTTTAGGAGAGATTGAACAGGATTTCTGGGATATCCCAGGAAATCCTGATCCTAAAACATAGGACCAAATGGGACATTTCAGGACTTTTCAGGACTAGTAAACCTGAAATATCCCAGGATTGTCCTGAGAAGTCCCAGGGTTTTAGGACTTTTCAGGACTAGTAAACCTGAAATATCCCAGGTTTGTCCTGAGAAGTCGCAGGTTTTAAAACTTCCTTATTAGGACTTGTTAACCTGGAATATCGGATATTGTATCTTGATAACATGGACCCTTATCCTTTACAAAATCTATGAAAAGACAGTATTCATTCTTCTGAATTTTTTCTACACTGCACATTTGATGGCATTTTCAAAATCAAATCACTTGTAAACAAATTTATTTTCTATAGTACACGTAACAGTCACTGTTTAGTTATCTTCAATTTTCTCAAATTTTCCCAAAAGCCCTCTTGACTAGTTTAAGCTGATCACATATTTTGGTCCTCACTATAGATTTGCATAATATCAGAGCTGTTGAATGTCTTTAACAGTAAATCTGAAACAAATCAAAAGTTATAGATCTAAAGTTTGATAAAAAAAATATAAAATACCAAATCTCATGCATTAGTATGTCAGATTTGTTCAAGTCAACATGCTTTTTTCTTTATTTAAATGAGTACATACATGTATATATTTTGTGTATAAATGTACCCTGACAATTAGGATCAAGACAATTTGACCCATTCATATATCATAGACTTTAATCCTGACAATTATTTTTAGCAATTTTTTCTACTCAATCATATATTTGAAAGTTTTAGAATAAAAGATGCATTCCAGAAGCATGTATCTTGAATTAAGGGACCTATTGCAGAGATATTATTATTTATCTGCAAATTTGCTTGAGGTAAATTTCTTTTTTGGTTTTCTCACAGTTCTTGTTTTGTATTTTCTTTGATAAATGTTTTTTTTTAAGAACAATGGTTTATATATAGTTATTAAAAGCATACATACTATTTAAATATTTTTCATTATTTATAACCATTGTATTGCAACTTATTTATGATGGTGATTACAGTAAATCTTAGGTAAACATTCTATAAGTCTTTTCTTTACTCTTATTGCCATATGCACATATTCAAAATGGTGGAATCTAATTTATTTTACTCACCAGAAGATATTATCCAAAATGCATTTAAACATCAATGCTCCTTTAAAAATCAAACAGTCATGTCACCAGAAGAAAACATCTGCACTATTAATCTAATGTTAAAATATAGAACTGTTTTGAACTATTTCATGCATCTGCACCATTTTGTTCAGGATATAAGACATCTTTGCTTGTTGTCCAATTTCAAATTCTAAATGTGTTGGGGTTGTTTGAGGAATTTAAATTCTATTTTCTTTAAAATGTGTCCTGGTTGAATAAATGATTTTTATCTTGAATATTTGATATATATATATTATAATAAAAAATTAAAAATCCATTTATTGTTTATTTACCATCTTAAATGTTTAAAGTTATAGTAATTTCAGAAAATGTATAAGGCCATTCAATCCCCTTTATTTGGCCTCGCACTTCCTGTCCAGTATCTACACTAATATATATGGAAACCAGATGGCACATTTATACATTTCATTCACTCACCAGGCTCACATGTCTAATTGATGATAAGAATTATATAGCATGGACATCATTTGTGTGTTCATTTAGATACTTGAAATTATATAATAGTCATATAGGTTATCTATTATCTTTTATTTTAAACCCCAAGATAGAATAGTTGTATGATCACATGATCTTTTAAAATTGGGCTTTGAAAATGTTTGTTTAATTACAAAATTTATGTTGTGTTGTTACTCAAATTTTGGCTTGGGGCATATTGACATGATTTGCATGATTTGTGAGATGTAATTTTGCATTTTATAAAATAGTGTACTAAGATTTTCATTAGTATGATCATATTAAAGTCTAACTGTGCACTAGCATTAGTCTTGGAAGTTGTAAATATACTTCAGTGGAATTTAAGATTGCAAAAAAGACTTTAAAAGAAACCCATGTATTTGAAGTCCTGAAATATCCCAGTAATTCCTGTTAATAATTTAAAGTCCTAAGAGTTCTTGAAAATCAGGATTAACTTGTGTTGGTCAAATATTGTAAGTCCTGAAATATCCCAAAATTCCTGATACAAATTTAAAGTCTTGGAAATTCCTGAAATATCAGGACAACAGATTTCAGGACTTGTTGGGACTTCCTGGGACACTTGAAATATCAGGATTTACAAAATGACCAGTGTTGATTTTTCAGGATATCCCAGGACTTCCTGGGATATCCTGAAAGAAAAGATTTTTCAGGACAGCATTTTGCAGGGTAGGTAGGATACAAAAACATTTGAAGGATTAGACTTCAGAATCACTATGACTTTTATACAATCGCAAAATTTTGTGGTCGTATAATGTTATGCCGTTGTCAGCGTCGTTGTCGTCGTCCGAAGACATTTGGTTTCAGACAGTAACTTGAGTAAAGGTTTATGGATCTCTTTGAAACTGTACCACAGGATTCAATAACACAAAATGAATGTTGGGATTGATTTATGGGGTAATTGTCTTTAAAAACAAATTATAATTTTTCCGTTCTTTGGCCACATTCATTCTGTGTTAGAGACCTATGATGTGTCAAATATTAAATCACAATCCAAATTCAGTTTTGTATCAAGCTCACTTGTAGTATCCATACTCACCCTAATTGTTCCGGGTTCAAACTCTGCGGTCATATCAAGCTGCGTAAAGCGGAGTATTTTATTATTTATTAAAGTAGGTATGTGTTCTGTGTTATTTGAATCGACTCTCATAGCTGGCTGTATCACAACGAACAATTGCATTTTAATGAGTTTTGAGTTTAAGATAAATAGCGGTCTACCTGTTTGGAATACCACTAAAATGAAGATATAATAGATAGGGACTGAAATTTAGCCTAGTGTTTCATAGTATTTAATAACGAACAGAAAGCTTGGCACTCTCTTTTGAGGGATCGGATTTATCGTCCTTATTCTGACTGGATGTGGCTGCGTATTTATAAATCCCCACAACCAAACGGACGCCACACTTTGGAAAGGGTTTTTCTGTCGGTCGGAAGAACGCCAAAGTGATCATGTTTATATTCCCTAGTCGCCCTTGTGGTGAACTTTGTTGTATGAGAAGTGTATTAAAGTAAAATCAAGTTTTTTTTTCATTCGGAACTTAGCGACGAAATTGATATACATAGGTAAAGGAATAAGTTATAATAAACAGTACAATACTCTCAGTGTAAATTTTATTTTGTAGATTTCGAGACAATTCCATTACAGGACGTTGAAGAAAAATTGCTTCTCTTATAGCCAATGAAAAGTCCAGTTTGGAAAAACAAATTGAGGCAAATGATGTTGAAAACAGAAATTAAAGGACAAAATAAGCAAACTCGAAGAAAATGTTCCACACCATGTACTAGGTAAATTTGTTATGTAGAAAACAGTTTGTCATCTAATTTTGAGCGGGCGATTAGATGATGAATTGTTTAAATTGTAACATTATAAATGTAAATCATGTTCGTCTCGCCTGGAACAACAGTCGCCAAATGCGAGACATATGTATTACTATTAGACGGAGGCTGCAGCGGCGAGTTAAACTATTTGTATAAAGCTTTATATTTCCCAAGGTAGGAAACCTGGATGCTTCATAACTTGTATGTAGACACCTTATGTTATGTAGTTTCCGTCTGTCATATGTCCATTATTCTTGACCTTATTTTCAGTTTTTATTTTGTCATGTGAATTTCTCACTTGCATGTATTATGTGTAGTAGGATAACTAAATTTGGTACGTTCCTTTCAATGCCTAGATATCCGTCAGACAAGGTTCACCTTACCTCAACCTAATTCATGGATCAGTGATTGAGGTTAAAGTTACGTCATTAGGTCCGTTTCTTAGATACTAGAAGCAGAAGGTCAACTATATGTGGTGTATGGATTGATTCTTAGGGGTATATGTCAATCTGGCAGGTTTCATCTGACCTTGACATCATTTGCATGTTTCCTTGGTCAATGTTAAATTTTTGTGATTTGGAAGTTCTATAAGCAATTGATCAACTATAGTTGGTGTATGGAATGAATGTAAGGTAAAAATGTATTTCTAGCCGGTATCATCTGACCTTGACATCAGTTTCATGGCTCATTTGTCAATGTTAGGTTTTTGTAATTTGGTCAGTTTTTCAAATCATTATAGCAATAGGGCAACTGTGTTGGGTGTGTGGAACAATTGTAAGGTGTACATGTACGCTAGAAGGTATTATCTGACCTTACCTCATTTGTTATGGTTCATTAGTCAATGATAAGTTGTTGTTATTTTGTCAGTTTATCATATACTTTCAGCAACAAGTCAACAATATTTGGTTTATATGTCTGCATGGCCTGTTTTATATGATCATGACCTTATTATCACTGATCATTGATAAAGTTAAGTTTTATAATACTTGTAGCAAAACCTTCATGTTACAGACTTTCAACATACATTCAATGATAAGTAAAACAGGCAAGATATTTCAGTGTTTGCACTTTTGTTAAACATTTATGATTAAAATCAAAGAATTGTGATATTAGGGATGAGTGTACTTGTTAGAAAATGTTACCACTTTATCAAACGAACCTTTATCCATGCAGCACTTTATTAATTGTTGACATGAAATATCATTTATATGTTAATTTTTCTGCAATTTTACTTTTAATAAAATGTAGAATTTTTCGAAATATTTAGGTACTCAAAAGTGTAATCTGCCTAAGCCTTAATTTGCACATTTGTTTGGAGTCATCACTTTTAAATAACGTTTAATTTTATTTTTGATTTGACCTTAAACTCTTTAAATTACAGCGTCACCGATGAGTCTTATGTAGATGAAACGCGAAACTGGCATACAAAATTACAAGCGTAGTATCGTTAATCAGATTGTATGATCATCAGTAATATAAATCAAACCTTTGATACACAAAGATTAATATCAAGTAACCTTTAACACAATAAATTTTGTAATGTAAGTTAATTTTAATGATATGGCATAGTCCGGTTATTCAAATTAAATACGTTGAAAGTAGCAACGATTATTTATATAATAGTTATTAGAAAAACTGGTCATTGTCGTCCGATTTTTTCTGTTTAAGACCGATGGAATTTTTATTGAAGAATAAAGAATGTCATGTGGCTCCTTGTTATCCAATAAGCTAATTCTTAGCTGTTATCAAAAAAACATTTTACATAAATATGTTGTGTATTTCACATGACATTCCGTATAATAGACACACCGTGGTATTACTATTTTTCTTTTGAGAATGTTGTATCCAACAAAATCCCATAAGTATATTTTGTCCAATTCTTATTAAAAAAACATTATTTATTTTCATTTTACAGAATTACAAAAGGAAATACTTCAACATTGGTCCAATGTTCTTAATAAATTTGTTTTAACAAAAGCCGCCCAATTCCTATATCGGCGCATTCAGACAGAAAACGTAATTGCTATTATAGGACCAACAGGGACGGGTAAATCAGCGTATGCTTATCAC
Organism: Mytilus coruscus; assembly: GCA_017311375.1. Taxonomy (NCBI): domain Eukaryota; kingdom Metazoa; phylum Mollusca; class Bivalvia; order Mytilida; family Mytilidae; genus Mytilus; species Mytilus coruscus. Next base: position 56,415,679 of record CM029597.1, read on the forward strand.
ATAGCATTTAGATTAAAGAACGAATATGGTTATACAATTATGCCTGCAAGACAGTCATCAGATATTATACAGTATTATTTACCAGGTACAAACCAAGTATTCGTCATTGATGATTTCATCGGGAAATATGCTTTCGATGAGGCTGAAGCAGTTTCATGGGAAAAAAAGTGGTCCATTACTGCAGACGATTTTGAGGAATAACGATAAAACTAAAGTAAAACTAACGTGTAGAAAGTCTATTTGGCAACCTGAAAAATATGAACGCTTTCGATTTTCAAAACTCGTATGCGATTAACTTAAAGATGAGTTGAGATTATCTCTGTTGGGAAAAAAAAATCGTTGAGGCATACATCGACAAAAGTGACGTTGTGGCGTTAATTGACGAAATTATAATGTTGTATACATTTTTCCCTTTTTATGTTCAATCTTTACATCGATAAATGTTGTACCTGTACTAACCTTTTTCACCTTACCTGTTCAATTCCTGGAAGAGGAAATAGAAAACTACAAGGAGAAATCACAATTACGTTATATTACCTTAGCTGTGCTTGCTATCAAACAACAAATAGCTAAAAAATCATGTTTGGATGATATTGAAAATGAAGAGTTGATAAATAACTTGTTTGGAGAATCTGGATTTCAAATACGTCCATCTAAAAAACTTATAATAAGCAGTCTCGAGGCTATGACAGACACATACGTAAAGGCTAACAATGACTTTTTCGAATTTATCCATCAGACTATGCAAAATATAGTTCTTTACTGCATTTCAAAAACATTGATAAACTCAGTACTTAAGTTCAGTAAAACTGATGTTATTAAGAACCAGGTAAGATTAGCTTGCATCAGAGAAGAACAGACCGTTCCTGTTATGAAAGTTACATCGGAACATGAAGATGCTTATTTTACACGTCTCATGCAAGACCGTAGCAAAGGACTGTATGTGGATGTTTTTGAAAATAATCAAAATGCATTTGAAACATTGACAGAAATTGTGCACATATATAAACCAACATAAACAGGAAATACATTTGAAGACTAACTCAAATGGTTTGAGAGTCCTTCACGTTGTTTCATTGTTTGGATACGATGATTTTGTTTCTTTGTTTATAAACATTGACAAACGAATGACTCATATGTCAGATGGAAATGGAAACACACCCTTGCACTTAGCCGCTTATAATGGTTATCCTAATATAGTTAAGTTACTTGTTGAAGCGGGACGAAACGTTCATCTTTTAAACAACAAACAGTTATCACCTTTTTTCTTTGCATGTGAAAAAAATTCAATTCCCGTTGTGAATTATTTGATTAATTTGAAAGATGACTTTGTCAAAATCAACGAAACGTATATGCTAAGGGAATACAAAAGTGTTCTTCATATAGCATGTTTGAAAGGGTTTGAAAGACTTACAAAAATACTGCTGGACCATCATGCTTCTATTGACATACAAGATACAAGTAGATTTACACCGTTACATTTGGCATGCTTTATTGGGCAAATTGATACAGCTTTGCTGTTACTAAAAGCAGGAGCCAATACCAATGCAGTGGACACAATAGAACAGACGCCTGTTTTTTATGCATGTACTGGAAATTATCAAAATATTGTTGAACTTCTTATTGAATATAAAGCAGATATTAATCAAATCACATCAACCGGTTTACTACCTTTGCATGCGGCCTTTGAGAAAGGAAATATAGAAATAGTAAATATTTTGATAAAAAATCTTTCTAACATAAATGTTAAGGAGAAAACAGTCGAGTCACCTCTTCATATAGCGTGTAGACAAGGGAATGAACGTATAGTAAATTTGTTGATTAACAGCAGTGCTTCGGTCAATTCAAAACTAAGGATAAGTTGACGCCATTGCACGTAGCTTGCAATAACGGGCATCTGAATGTTGCTGATATTCTGTTAAAGAAGAATGCCAACTACAAAAAGAATAAATATAAAAGGATGGACGGCTCTTTTTTTCAGCTATGACAAAGGTTACAATGCTATTGTAAAGATGCTACTGAATTTAGAGACTGATGTAAATATTTCGAATAAAGATGGAGTTACGCCCCTAATGTTAGCCTGCAAAGGAAATCATATAAATGTGGTTGAGACACTTCTGGTTCCAAAGGCAGATGTGATGCAATGTGATAACGACAAGTGTTCCCCTTTAGAATATGCCTGCACCGCTGGAAATGTGGATATAGTCAATTTATTACTCGAACATGGTGTCAATATAAACTTGGCGAATAAAATGGAATTACCCTATTCATGTCGCTTGTATGAACGATCGTGCACTCGTTGTTAACTTGCTGATTGAGCATAAAGCTGATATTAATTTATTAGACATTCTTGGTGAAACTCCTCTTTAGAAATCACGCTTCAGCGGAAATATTGAAATAGTAACGATGTTGATCAATAATGGGGCAACAATCAAAATAAGCGATACTTCTGGAAAGTTTCCTCCAGCCATTGCAAAGGCAAAAGGGTTCAGTAGTATTACTGAGCTTTTGGAAGAAGACCAGACCTGATCAAGTCACTGCAAAAGAAAAATGGTTCCGTAGTATTGTTGAGATTTTGAACACAGAAAAATCTGATCAAGATCTATAAATTCCTTACATTGCATAAGCTGTTTTAATTGTATTACCGATGTACATATTTTAAAAAGAAACACCAGTAGTTCCATTTTCTGTTAGTTCTTTTAATTTCACTAAAGGTGTAAATGCAGTAACGTCTTGGTTAAGCATTTTTTAATTGAAAATATTACACTATGAGTCAAACTTATATTTCCAGTGAACAGAATATTGTAATTAATGAAATATACATAATATTTAACAGAAATACTTTTGAGTGCGAATGTCAAACCTGGTATGAATAATTTGGTTTTTGCTTGTGTCGTTATATTGCTTAGTAGAAATGTACGTTTAAAAGGTTAAATTAACTATTATTAAATACTGATATGAAATAACATCTTATATTATCAGGACCTAAATATAAAGAGATATACTATAAATGGAAATGAGATAGCGACCTAGTGACATTAAATATTCACAGACATCTATAGCTTTAAGTCTTCAACAAAGTCTGTAAATCGTACCGTTTCTTTGCTTGTTTTGAGTTGAATACAAAGTTCCTATTAAGGGTCTAATATCAATATCCTAATCTACGAATAACAAAAACAAAATATTACTTACGAAAATGTATGACGAGACCCTGAAATTTGATAGTAAACACCAAGTTTGGGATATCTCAACCCTTATAAAACGTCAAATCAACATTTGCTTTTTTAAAGAATGTTATGCTATATTGCTACAATGATTTTGTAATGCATTAATCTGTTAATATCAGTAAGTTGTGAAAATGTAAAAATTAAGTGTCAAATACAAGGGGCATAATGATTTTGCATTACATTCTTGCTTTATAGTAGGGCTTCAAACTTTTGAATTTTAAGAGCTTGTCATTTAAATAGGCTAATTTAAATTATATATATATACAAGTCTAAATTGAAAACAACATTCAAACCTATATATATATATATATATATATATATATATATATATATATATATATATATATCAATTTAAATTATATATATATATAAACAGGATGTATACAAAAATGTTAATTTTGATAATAGTTTTAGGCTTTTGTTCATGTTTAATTTTAACGAAGACTGTGCGTAAAACGGCTATTTTAGGTCCAATATGTCAGTTGCAACATGTGTACTTATGATTTCACAGTGACATTAATATTTTAACGAATGCATTAAAAATTCACAATTGATCATTATTTCATTTTTTTTTTTATAAAATTGTTAATGTTGAAGAATTGTAGAATCTTACTTTTTTTTTGCAAATTCAGAAACCAAATCATCGCTCTACTCGATGCATGTTCTTTTTTACTGTCTATTTTCATTAAACATTACCATTATGTTCATTCTAACAACGAAACCTATAATTTTACAGTCCAGAGAGGAAGAAACAATCAAAATATAACTGTATTATTATGATAAAATTAATAAGTATATTTATTTAAGCGTTTGCAGATATATACTAACTAATCGTTTTTTTTGTTTTTTTTTTTTTCGTTTTCGCTTAGGTATGACATTATTAATTCATATAAATTTGAGAATGGAAATGGGGAATGTGTCAAAGAGACAACAACCCGACAAAAGAGCAGAAAACAGCACAAAGCCACCAATGGGTCTTCGAGAAAATCCCGCACCCGGAGTCGGGCTACAGCTTGGCCCTAAACAAAAATGTGTACTAGTTCAGTGAAAATGGACGTCACACTAAACTCGGAGGCATATAAATGAACTAAAATTTTTAAAAACATACAAGACTAACAAAGGCCAGAGGCTCCTGACTTTAGACAGACGCAAAAATACGGCTGGGTTAAACATGTTTTGTGAGATCTCAACCCTCCCCCTATACCTCTAGCCAATGTTAAATAAACAAACACACGGAAATACACACAGTAAAACTCAGCTTAAAAGAAGTTCGAGTCCAGTGTCAGAATAGATAACAGAGGAAACTAAGCAAAATGACATTGATACATAAATTAACAAAGGGCTTATAGCAGTCCTGACATGCCAGCCCCAGACCTCAATTAAACTGATTGAAAATTAGGTTTATGTTTGCACGGCGTAAGCTAAATTTATACAATAAGAGCAAACAAGGTCTTCTCTGTGTCCTGGTATAATATAGTCTAATCTTTTGAGGTGATAAAAGCAACATAACAAATAACATTGCAGGTTTTGGTTGCAACTATATTCTTACTGTTGATGATTGGTTAGGGTTGAAGTTTTGTGGCTTTCGTACAAAGCAATCCTTAAACACCACTAAATCAACGGATAAATATGACTGCAACGATAAATGATAAATATTTATTTTGCGATTGGATTAGCGATTTATGTAGAAGATCGTTGTATCCAACCTGAGAGATTAAAATATTTATAGAATAACTAATCGAAGAATTCAAATAGAGAAAAATATTCAACAAGTGATCTAACAACACATTAATTCAAGATTGCGCGTAGCGCATGAGTTAATTATATCAGTGTTGTTCGGTCACGAGTTGAATATTTTTCGATATTTGAATTTTTGATTAGTTATTCTTTATTACATTGGCAAATGGCTTTTTAATGAAATTAATGTAGAAAATGTAAGGAACTATATCTTTTTTCTACGCATTCACAATTTGTTTTGATCCGACGTTATCGACGTCTTGACAACCTCTATTGTTGCATGACGTCAGAGAGTGAAATAACCACGTTTATTTCACATGTGAAATTATCGGTTTTTAATTGACTGGGAAATCAATGTAATTCAATGCTACCAACGTAATAAAACAATATATTTTGTTTTTGATTCCTTGTTATGAATAATATGAAATTATTCTGCTTAACTTATACTGCATTTTCTATTTCTGTGTCACAAATCAGATAGTTTTTCTCTTTGAAGACCATGTTGCGTATTTGGGATGTTGGTGCACTGTGTCATGGTAAGTCGGATTATCTACGATACCAATCTCATGTGTTTGATTTCTAACATCTTTCAACATTAGTTTGTTATAGCTCATTGATCTACCGATACCTGCATAAGTAGATTCCTTGTAAACATATCCATCATTTTGTATTCTTATTACATTGTTATTGCTTGATACCGCGGTTCCTTGAGGTTCAATCCGGGTATTCATTGACTGAAGCTGTGCAATAAACATTGGTCGCAGGTATCCATCTGAATATTCACTTCCTATTGCAATGTGCAGGTCATTGGTGCTTCCTTTTGCACTGTACAAACATGGTGATGAACAAATGCTGTTTGGTGTGCTATTAGCGATTGTGTGTATCGTGCTACTTGGACTATTTGTAATTTCTAAGTACGAGTGATGAAATAACTTTCTGGATGGTAAAGTTTTCATAGCTGATTCGTCTATTTCGTTATAAACACTTTCAGTTCTCTCTTCAACTTCTTGGTGTTCCCGTCTGAACTCATTTATTTCTTCTTCATTATGATTGAGTGGATTTATTAACGCCCTTTTCCTATACTTTTGTAACAATCCATATAAAATAAACAGACTCAGAAGTATAATGATTATAATAAGTATAAGTTCCCGCAATGTTATTGCTGAAATAAATTAAAAGATAAAAATATAATTCCAAAATGTTAATCATATTGATCGATAACCATACCAACATTGCTATATTTTCGTCAAATGGGAAACGATATTTCATGCAGACATTTCTTTTCATATTCTTAGGTACTAATCCCGGAATAAGATTTAAATTACTTGAACAACTATAAAGTATTAACAAAGATAAAATATGTACTAGTAAATAAAACGACATAAATGAATTTACCTGCATTGCTTTTAATTGATGAGTGCTTTTTTAAAGTGAAAAAACTGATTTAAATGTAGTATTCTAGTCTACGATATATTAGTCGGCATTCCATCAAATATAATTCTAAGTCTATTCCTCGAGACATATTTATCATGCAAGTACACAACTGAGGAAACTTGTATTTTGAAATTAAGCATGCAACGCGGAGATCTATCACGCAAGTAGAATGTTTTGTTTTTTTAAATTCTTATGTACTAGTAGTAGGGTGCACCACATTCTGTGCAATTCAAGGCGTTAGGCGTTCACATATATGGTATGTAATTTATATATGGGCATATACCGGCCTCTTTCCCCGCCCTTATGACGTCACCGGAAGTAAAAAAGATTTATCACGACGGATGCATGTTGATCATATTTAGATATGAATATAACAGTATGACTTAGAACCATGCCAATTCCAAGAGTCAACCCGAATGCACGCCCGCAACTTCAGGACGTGTGGGCATTGAAAGTACGTTCATTAAACAAGAGTATGTCCCCCCTCCACCCCCACCGTATAAAACTTTGTCTATAAGATAGCCTGAAGCAACATTTTGCTCATATCTTTTTTTTCCATTTATTCCGTGTGTATATGTGTAAACAACATAAAAGCCACCGTATTAGATTCCGACACATATTATCATAGATCAGGTGAAAATATGTCAGGAGAGTCAGCTACTGGGCGTTTACCAATCAACATTAAGATCAGAGAATGAATTAACATGTAGTTGCTGCTGCTGCTTCTGCTGCTGCCTCTGCTGTTGCTGCTGCTGGGCATGTTTGTTTTTCATATGTCTTAGAAGATCATGTGGCCACGCATACACGCTTCGACAGAAGTTGCACCGAAACATCTTCACCTTTTCCGCATGTGAATACAATCTCCTCTGACAGATTCTTGCGAAAATGCAGCAAGCAAAACAGGTGGTCATCCTTCGGGCGGACATACTTTGAGATAATCATCCCTCAAGGAGAATTCGATTTGGTACAGTTGGTTTCTGGTGACTTGGAGGTAAATTGGTTTTTCATATACGATGTTCGCAATATCTTCGTTCAAAACCCCTGCCGATTGAAGTATCGACTGAGACATTTCCCGGGCGTACGTGTCGATCACAAAGTTCGATCAAAAGAAGACCCATCTTGTTGGTGTCGGAAATTTCTGAACGAACGATAACTCTAGCAGTGCACATTCCCATTCTCCGTGCAATGTGTAGCTTTTGTGAAGTTGAACCCATAATGCGCCACCGTTGTTACTTTCAAAAAGCGAAAGAGAATCCTCGCTCGATACGTAAAGGTAAAATTCGTCCATCGTTTTAGTTACAAGATTTGCTTCAGGCACTCTTATAGTAGTTGAATTTTGATACGGTGGTTTTTTTTCGATCTTTTTCTTTATTGAGAATTTTCTTATTATTATTATTTTTTTTTTTTTTATTTTTGAATTTCTGCCTTTTTTTTTTTTTTTTTTCGATTTATGAATAATCGAATTTTGTGAATTTTGAATTTAATTTTTGAATTGAATATTCCAAACTGGGGTAGGGGATTATACTCTTGTTAAATGACTCATGGAATTGGCATGGTTCTAAGTCATACTATTGAAAACGTATATATATATATGAACTCACAAATAATAATGTCGCTTTCTTCTTTGCCTTTGACAGATGGTGTGCTTTTTTTCTATATCTGAAAATAAAATTTAATTATGTCTAGTTAACATAAATTTATATCTTATCTGGTGAATAGTAAAATTATTTCTTGCAAATAATACTGTAAACATGCCTTTATAGCCGACTATATGGTATGGGTTTTTTCATTGTTGAAGTTCGAACGGTTGCCTTTTATTGCTTATTTCCACTTCATTTTAATTCTGGTGGATAGTTGTCTCATTAACAATCATACCACATTTTTTTTATACAAATAATTAAATCAACAAATATCATGTTAATGTTTGTATTTGAATATTGTTTTATTTCTTAAGTTGATAAATCTCCCAAATTTTGATAAATTACTACATATATGTATGTAGTAGATCGATAGGCGAGGGCTTACATGAAAAATCTGTATCATCATAGTTTCTGTTGGTTGTCTGACCATCAAAAATACATCCGTGTACGTGGTGACACCTATAGTTGTATGAACAGCAAGCAATGGAACACGTTAAGTAAAAGTTGCTCTTTAATTTGATAAGAATAAAGTATAGTATGCAGACAAAAAAAGAAAGTAACTACTGTAATTTCAGAAATTATTACAAGATTTTATTATTTCGAATAGTGTGACTTGATAATTCCATCTTCATTTTTCCTCGTTTACAATTGTATAATAAAAGCATTACTTATTTTCCTAATGTTTATTATATCTTGATGACACAGATAACAATAGTTTCTCGAATTTTTTTCTTCGTTTTTTATGTTCCGCTTATTTTGTCGACTATAGAATACTTTTAGATTTAATTACGGGTCATGCATTGGTTTTTTTAATGTTAGGTATCTATATTATCTGTTATCATATTTGAATGGAATAATCAAGTTCATGTATTAGTTTTGCAGAACAGGAAGTTATAGAGGCCCTGATTTACAATGTATTGTGGTAGGCACTTGCTAATTACCCAAAATTAATCATATGATTAAAAATTAATACAGTGATTGATAAATACAATGATTAAAATAAGTTAAACAACAAAATTTAATCATTGTATTTACTAATCATGCGATTAACTTTTAACGACTCGTTAAAATTAATCATATGTTTAGTTTAATCACAAGTTGAACAACACACCCCAGGATAGTAACTACAGGTCACCGTCCAGCCTTCTACAATGAACAAAACCCATAACGCTTAAGTTATAAAAGGCCCCGACATGACAAATGTAAACGAGAAAACAAACGGCCTGATGTATGTACAAAAACAAAAAACAACGAAAAACAAATATGATATACAGCAGCAAACGACAACCACTGATTTGCAGGCTCCTAACTTAGGACATGCACACACAGAATGTGGCGGAGCTAACATGTCTTTATGTTTTATAGTATGGAGTATATGGTGTTGATTGGAGAACTTTGATAACTTATTGTCTATCTTTCATTTGAAGGGATCACATTCACGTAAATCCAATACATGTAAACGTGGATTTCCTTACCATAACAAAAAAACTTAATCGTGACAGTTTAAAATAAAAACACGTTTTTGAAGGACAAAGGATATAAGAAAAGACAGCTACCGGTAGAAAACAACAAAATTGGAAATAAAATAGCGAAAATTTGAACATAGACAACTACATAAAATCAACACACAACAAATAAAAACAAAACTAAGGACAATCGACACAAGTAGCACACTTGATATTGATAATTGCTGGCACAATTTCGGTGATAAGTCTCAAAGTGGAACATATCTCTCATCATCTGTAACACAAATAATTTCATTTATTGAAGGTAATATAATTAAAAGTGGTACTTTAAATAAATAAAGAATTGTCTATGGGCCACAGATGCCCCCGCTGGTAAATATGCATGAGTCAACTTCCACATACAGATGCAGGATTCACGTAGTTAAGACCGTTTTGTGATTATAAGCATTGTGTATAAGTTTCATAACTTTTGGTTGAGGCAAACTAAAATTAGAGAACGGAATCGACAGATTTAGCAATTTTGCCATTTATAAAGGGAAAAACTCAAGAACGGTAAAAAGTGAAGCCACACAATTTCAAACTTGATCTGTGATTTGTGGTAATAAGCATTATGTATTTATAACATTTGTTTGAGGCAAACTAAAGTTAGAGAACGGAAACGAAAAATTCAGCATTTAGTGTTTACAAAGGGGCATAACTCATGAACGGTGAAAGTGACGCCACCAAATTTCAAACTTTGTTCGTGTTTTGTGCATTGTGTATAAGTTTCATAACATTTGGTTGAGGCAAACTAAAGTTAGAGTACGGAAATCAATTTTGGGTGACGTACGCGACGGACGGACGGTCGTGACGGACAAGGGTTACATTTAATGCCCCCTTCGCCTAGCGGCCAGGGGGGTAGGGGGAGGGGGTAACAAGAAGAAGGAAGGGCTTCTTGCTCAAACAAATGAAACGTTTTCATGGTGATTTATTATTCGTATAATCCATATAATCAGTAACAGTAATCGAAGTTATGATGACGACCAGATTTTATACGACCGCAAAAATTTTGCGGTCGTATATTGGTATGACGTTGGCGTCGTCGTCGTCGTCGTCGTCGTCCGGCGTCGTCGTCGTCGTCCGAAGACGCATTGGTTTTCGGACTCTAACTTTAGTTTAAGTGAATGGATCTCTATGAAATTTTACCATAAGGTTCAATATCACAAAAGGAAGGTTGGGATTGATTTTGGGGTTATGGAATTAGGGGCCAAAAGGGCCAAAATAAGCATTTTGTAACTTCCAGACATAACTTGTGTGTTAGTGTATGGATCTCTGACATTGTACCACAAGGTTCCATATCACAAAGGGAATGCTGGGATTGATTTTGGGGTAATTGCCTCAAAATTTTAGGAATTAGGGCCAAAAAGGGCAAAAACAAGCATTTTCTAGTTTCATGACAATAACTTGTGTGTAAGTGTATGGATCTTTCTGAAATTGTACTACAAGGATCCATATCACAAAGGGAAAGCTGGAATTGAGTTTGGGGTAATTGCCTGAAACGTTTAGGAATTAGGGGCCAAAATAAGCATTTTTCTAGTTTCCAGACAATAACTTGTGTTCAAGTGTATGAATCTGTCTGAAATTGTACTGCAAGGTACCATACCTCAAAGGGAAGGCTGGGATTGAGTTTGGGGGTGATGAATCATAAGGGGGTTCAAAAATTTGGGGGATTTTTTTTTTCCTTTTTTTTTCTTTAAAATTTTCCATTTTAAGTTGGTTATTTCTGATTTATATTTAAAAGCAAATAATAATGATATGGCAGGAGATGCACACCAAACAGGATGTGTAAATTATTATATAATAAGTATTGTGCAATAGCAAGAAATTTTCAATTGCACAGTATTGCGCAATAGCAAGAAATCTTCAATTGCACAGTATTGTGCAATAGCAAGAAATATCCAATAGCACAATATTGCGCAATAGCAAGAAATTGTCAATTGTACAGTATTGCGCAATAGCAAGAAATATTCAATTGCACAGTATTACGCAATTGCAAGAAATATTCAATTGCACAGCATTTACTTTGTATAAATTGCTTATTTCTTGACCAATTTTAATGGGGTTTTATTCTTGAACTCTTGGGATTCTTTAATATGCTGAATCTAACCGTGTATTAAGTTTTTGGATTTTGGGCCCTGTTTTTAAATTGGTCCACATTGAGGTTCAAAGGGTCCAAAATTAAACTTTGTTTGAGTTCATCAAAATTGAATTATTGGGGTTCTTTGATATGCCGAATCTAACCGTGTATTTAGATTCTTAATTTTTGGTCCCATTTTCAAATTGGTTTACATTAAGGTCCAAAGGGTCCAAAATTAAACTTAGTTTGATTTTAACAAAATTGAATTCTTAGGGTTCTTTGATATGCTGAATCTTAACATGTATTTAGATTTTGATTATGGGCCCAGTTTTCAAGTTGGTCCAAATCGGGGTCCAAAATTAAACTTTGTTTGATTTCAACAAAATTGAATATATGGGGTTCTTTGATATGCTGAATCTAACCATGTATTTAGATTTTTGATTTTTGGGCCCCGTTATCAACTTTGTCCACATTGAGTTCAAAAGGGTCCAAAATTAAACTTTGTTTGATTTCATCAAAATTGAACTCTTGGGGTTCTTTGGTATGCTGAATCTAACCATGTATTTAGATTTTGGATATTGGACCATAATAGGTGAATGTCCAATTTAAAATTTTAAGTTCTTAGACCACATTCATTCTGTGTCAGAAACCTATGCTGTGTCAAATATTTAATCACAATCCAAATTCAAAGCTGTATCAAGCTTGAATGTTGTGTCGATACCCTTTATAACGTAAGGAACAAGTTCTGTTATATATGTTCCAGTGGAAATAATATTACAGAATATTTCTTCCGTTTTGGAACTTATACATGTATTATGAAGGAACTTTTATTTCATGACAACATATTACCTCTATGTAAAAGAGATCATTATAGCTATAAAAAATGTAATATACTCTTCGGATTGTAAATATCGTTTAAACTTTGAGATTTACCCTTTTGTAGGTTCTGCTTGAATTTTGTGACACAAACGGGAGTTGAATAAAGATATGTTCGCAACTGACCCTCACTGACGATGTAATACGTAATGCAAGCTATGATGCTGACATGGTATTTTATAATTTATTTCAAGTTCCATCGTATGGAGGTACTCAATATAGTCATCGAAATTTCCCTTTTTCAAGAAAATGATAAATGATGCGATGGAACTAGAAGTTAAAGGGTAATGAAAGTTTCATTGCCGTGCTTGAGAACAGTATTTGTAAAGTCTGCCTCAAATAATGTTTCATGTATATAACCCTGCCTTTAATCAATAAGCTAGGCAGCAGTGGACGAATTGTGTCATACTCAAAAGGTTTTATTTTGTTGTTTTGAGAATATGATGTTCATTGTAAGTCTTGATAGATTGGTTTTATATATTTAAGTACAGCTCTTTGTAAGAACCAGGCAGAGTGCGATATATGAAGGTTTCAGATTTTATCTAAATGGGCCTAGTAGAAGCAGTAAATGAATACTGCTCAAAAATAATTTTGAGTGGGAAAATATGAGTGGTTGCCATGGTAACGAACACTCTATTTTTGGTTGTTAAGCGTAGTAAAACTTTCAAAAATCAGCTAAATCACCATAATTCCGAGTCTGATTATGAATAGAATCGTGCATTTTCATTAATGTTCATATGTAACATTGATACAACTTGGTTTAAGCTTCATTTTAGTGAAGATTGCATGTCAACCAAATTTGTAATTTTTTGAAAATTTTGCCAAAAATGCATATTTTCAACTTTTCTGAAATTGGGATTTTATGAAATTATCAAATTTTCTCTGGTGTTTTCAGAAAAGTGCAAATGTGTACAGAATAGTTAGCACTGTAGTTATGAAGTTTGGATACTACTTTACCAAATTAAACAGAAAATGCGTGGGATTTTCTTTAGTTTTATCACCATAGCAACCGATTTTTCCTTGAAACGGATTTATTATTTGCAGAATATTGTAGTTTAAGAGCTTAAATGTCCTGAATTGTTTCATAACCGATAAGAAAATAAATAAAAGCTAACGCAAACTTTAAATTACTATCGTTAAGTGTTGTTGACTTCAATTGTTACCATGGAAGCACATATTATCCATAGCAACATCCATTCAAAAACTGCATAAATAGAAATTTATGTAAAAAATACATAAATAGAAGGTGTTTATTTTCAAATTGGAATATGACTTTATTCTTTGCTTCACTCACAGTCTTGTCTGGTTTTTCTTCTTCAGATGGTTCAATAAATGTAATATATGATGTAACATTGGGGTTGGGGTTGGGGGTGGAAAAAGGGGGTATGTTGATTTTTAAAATGTTTCATACAAGTAGATTCTTGAAAAGATAATTGCGTTTGGTCGGACTTTGTTTCGAGTTTATCATCTGATAATCCATTTTGAAAGTAAACGATGATGAACTTCATGGGATTGCAATAGCCGGGCCAACCTGGCTTATGGTAAGGCATGATAGATATGGCCCTTAACAATTGTAAGAAAATTCTGAATTTCTTAGGGCACACACCCGTCTGAGATGTTATTCCACCAGCATAAATCACAAAATTGACCTGTAACATAATATTAAGCTTACAAACCAATAATAGAATCATTTGGCCAAAACATTTCTAAACTGAAACTGAAGTGTGATGGACGGACAGGCAAATTGAATCAAATTTTAAGTTGGTGGTGACTTAAAAAATAATAATAGTCAATTGGTGATCGCTAATATCAGAAGTGCAGTATAATGGAATCCTCTTAATATATAGCTAGTAACATATAATTAATAGCTCCTTTGTTGTACTGCTATCCCCAATTGGTTCTAAATGTACATATATCTCATAAGTTCATGATTCCGACAACATTATATCTTGTTTTGTGTGTGTGTGTTTGTTGTTTTTTTTTCTTTTGGGGGGGTGGGGTCAGCTGAAGCACACTTCTTATCATTCTTCTGAAATCTCCTTCTCCTTTAAGAAAGTAAACATGTAAAATGTACCATTTCTTTAGATTGAATCTTCAAAAATCGTTTTGCTATTCTCAACGTTTTTTTAACCTTTACATGAATTACGCCCTGTTTTCTGTATCTGTCTCTGTAACCTTTATAAAAGACTGTCCTGATATTTGGAATGAAACCACTAAGCTGAAAATGTCTGCATGATCACAAGATTAATAACAGTAATAATTTGAAGACAAATTCCACACATGGTCTTATTCAATTAACCGCAACCCTAGAAACAGCGCAGTACATACCAATCTTATTTTTCTTTGTAATTATCAATGCTTTCTAGTCCAAACAAGTTGTAATCATTAATGAATACAAGACTTTAGTGAAATAAAAGAAATAAAGAACAAATTTCCAATGTCCTGCGAATTGCACACATTTGATCGATTCAAGGTACAAGGGCAAAAACTAAAATAAACACTTTTATGGCCGCACCGCAATTTGGGGGAGGGGGAGTAGGTTTAACCCATGTCTGTCAGTACATTAGTCGTCACAAAGTTGGTTTCCATTTTCTAATTTTAGTTTGCCTCAACCAAATCTTATGAAACATGTATACACAATGCTTATTACCACAAAACAGTTCAAGTTTGAATTTTGTTGGTGTCACTGTCAACTGTATAATTTGCCTTAAATGGCATGGTTAACTAAAGAAATTTCTCAAAGTGACCATTTGATCTTATGAGAACCTTTCTGGAGCCCTTTTTTCTGTCATACATACCATATTATATTTTTCGACTTTCATGTAGATTTTTTTTTTATCTTTTCTGTGAATTTAAAAAAGAAGATGTGGTATAATTGTTAATGAGACAACTCTCTTCAAGAGACCAACATGACACAGAAATTAACAACTATAGGTGATCATACGGCCTTCAACAATGAGCTTAAACCGAAGTCCCACTAGGCCACGATTGCACTACGATCTGTGAAAAAAATACAAATTTAGACGATCGTAGTGCGATCGTGTAGATCACAGTAAGGTCGTAATACGGTCGTGGTGAGGTCTTCAAGATCGTGATGAGCGTGGTCATCTTTGAATATGTTCAAAACAATCGTGGTGCGGTCGTGGCGAAATCAGGTCGTAGTAGAAACGTAATGAGAGTGCAGTTAGGTCGTGGTAAGATCGCAAAGGTCGCTGTTACATCGTAGCGAGAGCGGGATTCTATTCGGAGAGACTGCGCTACGATCTCACAGCGACGTTACTACGACCTCACTACGACCAGCACGTTCTCACCGCGACCCATCTACGCTTCCACTACGACTATACCACGTTTACACCAAGCTGTTCAAGACCATAGTACGATTCTAGCACGTCCATGCTGTCCTCATCACGCTCTAATTACGACCCGATTACGTTCTTACTACGACCATCATGCTAATTGTCATTTTGACATGAAATATATAAAAGCCCTCCAGCTTTTGTTTGTCTGTATGTAATTTGGACCTCTTGTCTTTTTTCTCCAACGGCTCAACCCTGCTTGACATATCTCTGTCATCCCTGCTTTCGTTCACTAAAACATCATCATTTGAGCTTGATGGACTAGCAATAGATTGTATATAATTTGTCACAAATCGTATGAGTTGGTTTATATGACAATAAAAAACTTGAAAAAAAAGAAAAAGATTCAGGTTGCATTGGTCGGTGCGACATCTCTGCTAGATCAGTATTCGTTACTATCAGACCTCCCTCTGCCTCTACACTACACCTACCACCACGCCCACGCGTTCTGGTAGATTTTGGTGGCATGACTGTGTTGTTTCCGAGAAATCTAAGTATTAATCAGAAATATAAGGAATGGAACAGTATTTATATGGAACACGATGTTGACGTTATTACTGAGAACGTAGTAAGATCGCGGTATGAATGTAGTATAATCGTGGTAAGAACGGGCTATAATCGCAGTAGAAGCGTGGTAAGATCGTGTTGCAATCGGATAACTCGTGGTATGGTCGTAGTGAGAACGTGATGAGCGTAGTACGATCATGATAATCGTAGAGAAAGCGTGGTGAGAACGTGGTATAATCGTAGCGGGATCGTTGTGGAAGCGTAATGAGGACGTAGTATCATCGTGAAATCAACGAAAAATAATATTTTCATGCTGCTCATACCGCGACCTCACCATGATCTGAATTTATTTTAGATTGCGGTGAGCGTGGTGCGATCGTGGTCTAGTGGGACTGGGGCTTAAGCCCATGCCACATAGTCAGCTGTAAAGGTCCAGAAATGACAATGTAAAACAATTCAAACAAGAAAATCTAACGGGTGAACTTTGGTGTTGGGTTTATATATATTAACATAACCTCCTTTAGTTTTCATGAATTTGTGATATGACATTGAGAAGTTATTGAAATTTATTCTTTGAAAAAGCGACGGGCGTAACATCTGCTCATGGCGCAGCTGTTTATTTTATTTATGGAATAACACCTTTCAAAGTCTAGGATCAGCCCCAAAGGTATGAGTACATTTGAACTGTGCAGTAGTTAATATACACCTTAGCATTGCATTATCCTGAGTAATAACAAAGAGATTTTACCTTTGTTATGTGTAAAGTGTTCTTAAAAGATCATGACTTTATATGTTTAGTTTTGTTTTGGTCTGTCCGTCCATCTGTCTGTCCTTGTCACTTCAGTTTCAGTTTGGAAATGCTTAAACCAAATGTTTCTATTATTGGTTTGTAAGCTTATATTTATAAGTGAGATTTCAAGTTGAGTCTCTTGCTGTTTGAAATTTGTGAGAAGTATTGCGCTAGGAAAATTAGAATTTTTTCAAAATTTTCTTAATTTCTTCCCATTTGTAAAGGACATATATTGTCAGAGCAATACTTTCAAAAATTATATGGACCTTGACAAAAGCTAGAATGTACTATTGCAATCCCCATGAAGTCGATCATCTGTTAGTAACATTTCATGAATAATTATAGATTACCAGATTGAAACCAAATGTTGTAGGAAAAAGTAAAATAACAAATATACGGAACACTGAGGACAATTCTAAACAGAAAGTCTCTAAGCAAATGACAAAATCAAAAGCTCAAACACATCAAACGAATGGATAAAACTGTCATATATTACTGACTTGGTACAGGAATTTTTTATGTAAAAATGGTAGATGAAACCTGGTTTTATAGCTAAACCTCTCAATTTTCCTCAAAAGGATTTATGAAAGATTCAAACAAAACTACCAAACCTCTACTCCTCCCCAAAATGCCACAGTGTATATATTCAAATTTGTTGAGTCTTCTCAAGGAGCAAAGACATGACTGAGAGTTAAATAGATTAAAGCATGCAGTTATATTCCCATTAGAAAAATGAAAATTATTAGCATAATTATATGTATTTGTAAAAATTATATTATATATATTTTGATTGGATGTTGTTATGGGTGATATTTGTTACCATGACAACTGTTGTAATAATACTTAACCGTTGTAGTTTAGATTTAGAGTGTATATATGCTTTTATGTATTTTCATAAAGGTTTGGAAACAATTGAGAACATTGAATTCCCTATACTGCAGAATTCAACAAATAAAAACTCTATTTCCAAGGGACAAATACATTAATATGGTGATCAAATTCAAGAGAGCCCCACGCAATATTCTATTTATTTTGGTCAAGTAGTATTCAAACTTTGTTACTACAATGCTAGCTATGCTTTACTTATTTGCACTTTTCAATAATAAAAAAAAAAAGAAAATTTGATAATTTCACAAAACTCCATGATTCAGAAAAAAGAAAATATGTTTTTTTTGTATATTTTAACAAAAATCTAAAAGTCGGGTTGAACTGCAATCTTAAGGAAGTTCGCTTCTCAGTTTCAAATTAATTAACTTTTCAAAACACTAGTTAATATCGATAGGGATCAATTAATGAATCAAAAGAGTAAAAACAATATACAGGTCAATGTGCTTGTTTTCGAGATATTACCCATTGAAATTTTGGGGAAAATATTCTCTCTTGACTTTTCATAGCTTTATCATTGACAAGTTTACATTCTCAAAACTATTAAAGAATAATCGAAATTTTATAAGACTTTTACAGATGGCCTATCATTACACATGTAAAAGATTTATAAAAAGAAAAATGGGGTCAATGGCCATTTTTAAAGGCATTCAAATGAATAAAACCAGAGGTTTCCGAAAATCTGACAAAATCCCAAAACATGACAAGCGAACTACCTTAACTAAGCTCTGAAGCTAAAACCAAGTTATATCGATGTGATATATGAAATTTCTGAAAAAATTTGATTCTTTATATAATCAGGCTCTCCGACCAAACGTTTTCTTTTCAAGAATCTACATGTATGATATTTAAAAAAAATAGACCTACCCCCTTTTTTCCCCACCTTCCAACCCCAATGTTACATTATATATTACATTTGTTGAACCTTATGAAAAGAACAGACAAGACTGTGAGTAAGCAAAGCATGCAGTCGTATTCCAATTTTAATATATACACCTTCTATTTATGTATTTTTTACATAAATTTCTATTTATGCAGTTTTGAATGAATGTTGCTATGGATAATATGTGTTTCTGTGGTAACTATTGAAGTCAGCAACTCTTAACAATGGTGATTAAGAGTTAGCGTTGGCTTTTATGCATTTTCTTATCGGTTATGAAACAATTCAGGACATTTAAGCTCTTAAACTGCAATATTCTGCAAATAATAAATCCGTTTCAAGGAAAAAATCGGTTGCTATGGTGATAAAACTAAAAATGTCCCACACATTTTCTATTTAATTTGGTAAAGTCGTATCCAAACTTCATAACTACAATGCTAACTATTCTGTAATTACCTTTTCAAGTATCTACTTATATGAAACATTTTAAAAATCAACCCCCCGCAACCCCAATGTTACATCATATATTACATTTATTGAACCATCTGAAGAAGAAGAAAAAAAAAAAAACCAGACAAGACTGTGAGTGAAGCAAAGAATAAAGTCATATTCCAATTTGAAAATAAACACCCTCTATTTACGTATTTTTACATAAATTTCTATTTATGCAGTTTTGAATGTATGTTGCTATGGATAATATGTGCTTCCATGGTAACAATTGAAGTCAACAACACTTAACGATAGTAATTTAAAGTTTGCGTTAGCTTTATTTATTTTCTTATCGGTTATGAAACAATTCAGGACATTTAAGCTCGTAAACTGCAATATTCTGCAAATAATAAATCCGTTTCCAAGGAAAAAATCGGTTGCTATGGTGATAAAACTAAAGAAAATCCACGCATTTTTCTATTCAATTTGGTAAAGTAGTATCCAAACTTCATAACTACAGTGCTAACTATTCTGTACACATTTGCACTTTTCTGAAAAACACCAGAGAAAATTTGATAATTTCATAAAATCCCAATTTCAGAAAAGTTGAAAATATGCATTTTTGGCAAAATTTTTCAAAAATTTACAAATTTGGTTGACATGCAATCTTCACTAAAATGAAGCTTAAACCAAGTTGTATCGATGTTACATATGAACATTTATGAAAACTCATGATTCTATTAATAATCAGGCTCTGAATTGTGGTGATTTAGCTGATTTTTAAAAGATTTTACCACGTAACAACCAAAAATAGAGTGTTCGTTACCATGGCAACCACTCATATTTTCCCACTCAAAATTATTTTTAGTAGTATTCACTTACTGCTTCTACTAGGCCAATTATAGATAAAATCTGAATACCCTCATATATCACATGTATATGGCACTCTGCCTGGTTCTTATAAAGAGCTGTACTTAAAACTATTTTAGATTAATGACAATTTTAGAGCTCATGACATTGTTAAGACGCCTGTCTATTCTTATAGGCTTATATGTTTCCTTTGGCTGTTGTCATTTGAATGTTATCACGTTAACCCTTACCCTTCATCTAGAATTTTTATCAATTTTGATGAAGTCAATTGCATTAATCCTTTGGTATGGTACACTGTTTGTACCGGCAAGAAGATATGTGTGTTTTTAATCTTTATGTTGGAATAAAGCGTTCGTTGGAGGGGCATTATTGTCTGAAGGTTTTCCGTTATCAACGTGTTCTGATTCTTAACTGGCTTCAACAACATATTGTGATTTAGTTCTTGATTATTTAAAAAATAAAAGATATTGAATTTCATTTTGTAATTTTGTAAAAGACAATGCTTGACTTAATTCAAAGTTAATGAAGTACTAATCAACTTAAGTTTTATCTGCAAGTAGCTTCCTGTAGGCTAAGATTGTTATTCACCATCGAAATTAATCATGTATTTCTCATTTATATCATCATAGAAGTTTTCTGTCACCGTTTTATTACGATCGTTTTATGTGTGAAGTGTTTTCGAAATATTTAACTATGATAATGTTTTTTCACCATCACAAGTTGGTTAACCATGTTTGCATGCGTTTAAACGCACGGAACTCAAGTTTATGGGGTCACTGTTAGTGCCTTTTTCCCTTTATGTCATGACACTTTGATTGAGACGAAAATACATAACAGCGGAAGGGGCGTGGGTAACAGTATATGCTTGTCCTGTCCACGGTTCCAGTCTCGGCAATTTTCTTGTAGTTTATGCTATTCTCTCAGTTATTTTTACTCAATTTGAATATATACAATTTGTTTGCTAAAAAATATCATCAACGAATTACTTCTGCCGCTTATGAGTACACATGAAATATATATTACTAACTTTATCAATAATTTTATATAGTAAAGTCATGGCGGTTTTGAAGATTCGTTTATGTGTTGATAAATCTACTAGTGAATGATTGTAACTACGAACACCTACTTCAAACTTATTTTGTTAATTTAAAATTAATTTTGAAATACATTTGTTATGATGAAAATTTCAACATATTATATTATGAAAACATCTCCAGTTTTCATGCAGTAGTTTTTTTTTTTTATTTTATATTTATTTAATAATGCAATTTGTGTGACATGTAAATCAACACCATCAGCAATTTTGTATTTATATTGATTTGTCCAATTACAGTTAAATAACCCGTAAAAATCTTAATAGAATTTTTAATATACACGATCTTACTTGATGTAGTAGGTGTATCTGGAGAGTTACTTTTACTTTTGTCGTTCTTTTCTGGAAGAAAATTAACATTGCATATAAGAAGTTTCAATTTTATGATTAGAAATTGTGCTGAAGATATGTCTATAAGTAGGAACTACATAGGACAATGCTTTCTGTGTTAATATTTAGTGTAATACGTCTTGCAAAAGACATTAATTTTTTTTCCTAATTTGAATTCTTCCTGATTCTTTAAAAATATTTTTAAAAATGTTAATACCGTTAATAATCGAAATCTACATGACAATTAAGAGTGCATGACCGTGAGAATAAAACACGAACATACGATCAAGTCCGGAATACACTACAAAGAAAACTGAAGATTAGCAACACGAAACCTATAAAAATAAGGGGATAAAAGCATGATATTTGAAGAGTTTAAAGTACAATAGAAAATGTCTGGTTACGTTTTTCTACATAATGTTGTACCGTATATCGTTGTTTTAATTGCAATTTTACTCACCGCCGGATATCAGGTCATCATGAATGCATGATCCATCTACGTGATTGCACCTAGTAAAAGTAAAATATGTAAATCAAAGTTAATTCTTTAGACTTAATACAAAATTTTAATTCGATCACCTCCGTTGAATATGATGAAGACTCAACACGTAATTGTTGCACTAAATTTTAGGCCACGAGTCTGTTTTTTTTTTTTATGCATTTTGATTCTTTAAAGAATATATTCTGCTGGTCCAAAACGCAAATATAACTATTTGCTTTAAAAAAAGTTGTAGGAATTCGGAAACAAGAAGAACTTATATGAATCCGTCTCCCTTATCTATTACATATTATATATGAATTGTTTACTTACCCTTCATTGCTGTTACATGTACAATTATGTCGACATTTTTTACCAAACATACCATTTGTACATGGTTTGCAAGCTGAATTGATTTCTGAATTGTAGCCTACTAGACATTCTGTTAAAAATGAATATGTTATAGTAAAATCATGATTGCCAAATACAAATTGTTGTGTGAATTTTAATTTCAGGAAAGGTCACTCAGCTTTCAATGGTTTATTAAAGTGTTCAAAAAGCTAACAGAAGTAGGAATTGTCGATACTTCTAATCTGACTCCTTGACATAAAAGAGGTGTTGCAAAAGGTCATCGGTAAACTGTAGTTGTTCGTCATAAATATCAATTCGCAAAATTATAGTTTGAACCAAAAATAAAATGTGTCGTTTTCTGTATAGCTAGTTTTGAGCTTGACACAAATTCATGATTGTACTGTCAAAGACACTGCTGCATGAAATATTCTGTGAAATAAAGTGAACTTATTAGGTATGGGACGTTATCAATAACAATGAGCATGCTTTAAAACTAAAATTGGTTCTTCTTTGTTATACATTATATGTACATGCATCTTCATGTAGCATACTGTTAATTTAGAGTTCAATATTTTTCCTGTACAAGTTCGTTAATGCAAGTGCTGTTAATCTACTGATCGGAATTAAATAGGAAAAGGGTTGAGATTGACTTACAAAAATGAACCCGATCCTCCAATGTGCTTGTATCAAGACAAGAACCACTTCGGTAGTTATAGTATACCATATGTAACTGGTTTTCGTTCTTAGGTGATTTGGGTGTTTATTGCAGATTTGATTCTCAATTTTCATAGACATGGGCTATAAGGTCTCGACATATTATAAAGTCATCTGCCTATTGTTGAAGAGGGTTTGTTACCTTTTGAATGTATTTTAGTTATTTATTTTCTAGAGTTACTATCTCATTGACTTAGTATTCCCATAAATGAAATACTGGTCTTGTTTTAACACGTCCATTTCACCTGAATTTATTTCATACATGGACAAACATCAAAACGCTTTGAATACTGTTTTGAAGAGTCACAGAACGACAAGTACTGTAACGCTCTGGCATCATTATTGGAATTTTATGAACATGTAACCAAATCATAAATGCCTTAAGTGTATAACATGTATAATGGCTAAAACAGAAATTTTTTAAAGATTTTTAAATACTGATCACATATATCAAATGAATTTATCTGAACGGGATTTCTTTGGGTTTCCATTTAGTATATTGTGTGTACTGTTGTTTGATCAACACAAAACGAGGTTGTTTTCGTTTCGTAATTATTTTTAAAATTTAAATACATACTTGTGCACTTTTCATTCTTAAACTCGAAAGATGAACAGCAAACTTTCCTACAAGTTTTATCATTTATATTAAAGATGAGAAACTAGTGTCAATTAAAATATACCAAAAAAAAAAAAATAATAATAATACAATTTTTAAGTAGAAACAAAATTACAATATATAATTGTGTTTCTGTTGAAAATATAAGATGTACTTTGTACAATGTAAATGTGCATAGCGCCATGCGGAGGAGATAAAAGGGTCTAAAATGAGAAGTCAATGTATAAAGAGCAAACAGTTACTTTGTATATCATTATATATCTATTAATTTTCTTGATGAGTTCCAAAAGAATATTTAAGTCCACAATTATCTTCTTTTTCTTAAAAGGAGTGGTCAACTATAGGACAATTATCTACCAAAGATCTAACTAAAGGATAAAAAACTTACAAAAAAAGTCACCGCACGGCATTGAACAATGACCAACTCCAAACAGTTTAATGACCTATAACCTTTTTAACAACAAAATCTTTTAAGGAAATGAACAAATTTTGTTCAGATTTGACAAGAAGTACAAATGTAGTTCAGTATAAGAATACGGATGTCAGGTAGTTACAGTCTAACCACGTACGAATATTTTGTTGTTTGCAAATAAAAAAAGTCTGGAACTCGGAAAAATTGTTTTAATCTACGAAATCAATGGAAATATGAAACAAAACTTGGTTTTAGTGTAATATATAATCATACTACCTTCCGTCTATGATGCATATTCCACGCTGAGTGCCATCGCAGTGAGCTGTTAATATTAGACATGAAGCTTCTAAGCAAATAGTCCAAAATATTGTATTTGAAACTTTCATTCTATTCTGGATTTTAATCGATATTGAGGAAATGTTTGTTGTTTTAACATAAAAATACCATATCCGTACATTATTAGACACTTCAATAAAAGGTCATTCAACTGTGTTTTCATTGATGATGTATATTTCTATACATGGTATATTGTACGTTTTAAAATATTATTGTAAAGAATTACCTCGTTATGTAGATAATATTACAGACTTCCTGTACAAAGTCTTTACCCATTTTATGATCTTCGATTTTCAAAAGATCTAATTTAATCCAAATAACCATGGTTTTAACATATTTATAGAACAGAAAACGCACGTGATTTATAGCTGTATACATTATCATAATGCAGTGAGCATATAATATAAAGACATGTGCACATCATATATTAATTTATCCCGACCCAGATAAAACTATACCAAACTAACTCTACCCCTTAACCTAAATCTAATCCATACTGTGTCCTAACACTAGCCCTTATCCTTAAATAAAACCTTAACCCAGAATAAACCCTAACCTAACCCTTAAGATTTGCATGGACTGCTAGAGTGAAAGAAGGTTGCTACTTGCACATCATGTAATGTCAAATTGACATCATATTAAAACGATTGCACATTATACACGTATTGACTGGTTATGAGGGAAATATCAAAAAGTTCAATAACGAAAATACCGAACTCCGATGAAAATTCAAAACGTAAAGTCCCTAATCCAATGGCAAAATCAAATGTTCAAACACATCAAACGAATCGATAACAACTGTCATATTCCTGATTTGGAACAGGCATTTTCTTATGTAGAAAATGATGGATTAAACCTTGTTTTATAGTTAGTTAAACCTCTCACTTGCATGACAGTCGTATAAAATTCTATTATATTGACAACGATGTGTGAACAAAACAGACTGACATAATAGGTAAAAATTTCGAAAAAATAGAGATACAGCAGTCAACATCGTGTTATAATCTTAATTATAGATATCTTAAAAAAACAAACAAATATGCCAACAAAGAACAGAAAAAGGCATATAGACAAAGAACATTTATTAAGCAAAAATGAAAGACAAGAATACAAAAATGTAACATAGCACAATAACACAATGATGGGCTGTATAAGTACCGAGCCACGTCAAATAGATATTACCAAAAATAGACTATACAGTAAAAGAAATATTCGCAAAGACAAATAAAAGAATACTATAACACTTTATTAAGATGATTAACAACGTGAGTACCTAGAATCTATACTTCAAGGCAATCGTGTATTATTTGTGAAGTTGATACAAAATATTTATCAACAAGGTCTTTGTATCTGTAAAGGTCAAAATATAGGGATGTGCGGCATATTTTCAACATTTATATGCCCCGAACTTCTAAGAGTTTAAACTTGTACTTAAATTCTGTACTACCCCTACCTTCACTTTTGATCTCCCTTGTAATTCAATGCTGCCGCTAAATATTTTAATTATACTGGTATCATTCCCAAGTAATGATGTCTCTATGAGATGAAACAGAGATCATATCTGGGAACCAGTACGTAAACAAATCAATTTATCTATGAATTTAATATATCTCCCCAAAAGAGGCGTGGTTTGTGAAACAGCTGTATTTACAAAGTACAACCTATATATATGCACATGATGTAGGAGAATGCATTTTGACCTTGTGTTGTTTGTAAACATTTAACTGGTTGTGATCAAAACCAAATCTAAGGAATACAATAGCAGAAATATTTCTGTTTATTATATACAAAAAGATACTGAGATATAATAAACAAAGGTGTCAAAAGTACATCATCACATACGTTAAATGTCGACTCCACATCATAATGGTAATACTACGGCATATAATTATTAAGAATTAGTATAATGAAAGTGAACACACAAAGATAGTTTTGACGTTTTTATGGTGGCCATTTCGAGTTTTCGCTTTTCATATTCTATAGGACGAAAACGCAAAACCGCGAAGTATAAAATGCAAAAACCTGAAAAAGAGAAAACGCGAAACTCAACTTCGGGTTTTCGCCCTTTAGAATATGAAAGACGAAAAAGTGAAAACGCGAAATTGCCTTATCCGACTACCATATGTTTCACATAGAACGGTAGTTTACCGTTATATTGTGATGTGATATGTGACACAATGTATTACCATGTACATGTGTATATATTATAGTGAATTTGTAAAATCAGGGAGTTTGTCAAATCCCTGGAATAATTAGTGATTTTGTAAAATCACTAACAGTTTCAGTGATTTTGTAAATCCCTGAAATTGTCAGGGTTTTATAAATTCACAAAAAATATTGCTAGGATTTTGTAAACTCCCTGATTACAAATTTAAACTTGATATTAGAAATAGATTTTCTTAATACAAATATATACCAATGAATTTGAAATATATTGTTTAATAAATAATACTAGTTAAAACTATTGTACAGTGATAATGAATAATAGACATTTTCGGAAACTAAAGTTTACAATAACTTATAAGTTGACGATGATAATAACAGGTACACTTACCTGTGGGTCATCTTAAAATACACAATGTCTCTAAAATGTGGCTACATGCTTAATAAACGAAAACAATGAGAGAAATAATTTTTAATGAAAATAAGCCATTTATCACCATTTTAATATACTGTTTTTATTCGTCTGATTTGGAAGATGAGCTGACTCTCAATGCTTTCAGTATTTTAGGGATTTTCTTTGCCATAAATTTTTCATAGCTAAGCTGATTTTTTTTTACCAGCTGCATCAATGATGCTGTTTGGGCTCCGCTTACTTTTTCTTTGGCGCACTAGGTCCGGGCTGCTGCTAGTCAGGTAGTTGCATTCCTCCAGATCCTCTTCCACTGCAGGACGATTAGGGTGGCCGCCATCCTCTTTCACTGCAGAACGTATTTGTGGCCCGCCCCCTTCTTCCACTGTAGAACAACAAAACATTCTCTCATATGTCATCAGCCTGACTTTTTGCATATTTTTGTGTAGCGGAAGTGGTGACATCATCAGTGGGTTTGACCAACTTTTTTTCCAGATTATGTATCTTAGTTAGTTCATCCCTATGAAATAAAGAACAAACAAAATTCTTTGATTATGCTTATGATTCAAAATAACAAACATCTACACTCTCGAACTATACAAATTCCTAGCAAAAATCAATCTGCACTGTAATCCGCTTGTAGCTATAAATATTGAACGGAAACGAAAATGGGACGGACAGAAGAAAAACAAACACAAAATTTAAACTAGAGATTTTGCTGAACCTGATTTACTTACCATGACATGAATTACTATGTAATATCACACTGGCGTTAATAGTTTCTCATAGACAGAACATAAATATCTTATACAATCAAAGACAAACACTGATCAAGGAATTGCTAAAAAGGAAAATCCATGTAATGTGTCGACCTACCTTTGATTCCATTTTGACAAGTGGTTTCTGTATGTCGCAGAAACATAGTTTAAGAATGGAATGTGTAATGATAATAGACATGCAAAGGAAGCTTATTGCTGATGTTTCCCACACATATACCTTATACATTATGTACCTACTTTACCAACAAATTGGTAATTTTTCTTCCGGAATTTTAAGAAGTTTCTCCAGCTTTGCCGACAATCTCAATTTGAGCTGTTTGTAAGTCGTACTTTGGTATAAGCCTGTTGTATCCTCTGGTAAAGTTTGGATATTTTATCTCATGTAATCGACAATTTTCTCCCATGAGCACGGGAACATCTGATAACTTTTCAGAAATAATATTACCTCTTGATCGGACACCTGAATGTCACTCCGCTTTTTTCTTGTAATAGTTTCCTCTGAAATAATAATAAAAAATCTATGTGAATTTTTTTCTAATTTCAATTTTATATATATATATATATATATATATATATATATATATATATAAGTCTAAAATTTGCACTACGATACTAATATAAGATGGTATTATACGAAGATGTTGTTATTAAATCGTGTTGACAATAGTAGTTGTACATAGTAAATTTGCTGGTTGGTCCTTTTTATAGACTTCTATATATATATATATATATATATATATATATATATATGAATACCACGTGCACTGAAGCGGTTACTAGACTTTTTACAGTTTAAGCGAAACGTAGTTTTAACAGCTCTTCCTAGTCTGAATCAGTCAAAATAACCGCTTGCCTTTTTTATGCAAAAACTGTCCAGTATACAGTGAGTTGTTCTTGAAATTAGCAAAAGACGTTTAACTGTTAAAAATGGTAACATTTCTGTAACCCCCCTTTTTTTCTCCTCGATCCGCTTATGCATATGCATACACACCGTTAAAACACTTTAAATTACTGGAACTGCTAATATGTTTATGTTTATTAGACAACATAAGTACAAAGTAACCTCCGAAATTTAAAAAAAATATATATCAAAAACTTACCAGTAACATTCGACTCTAGATGTCCTTCCATTTCAGATTTAATCGAGGGTGTGCGTGAATGACTACCATATACCACGTTGCAAAAACACGTCCAATATTGAGATAGCTATTTTGTAATTAAATAAGGATGCAAATTTAAGAGAAAATGCATCTTTAACCAGGAACCAAATATTCAAACTGGTAGATAAACGTGACATAACGCATATGGTTGTAAAAAGATTCTGATATTTCAGTAACCTCCCCAAAAAAAAAAACAAAAAAAACAAAAAAACAAAAAAAAACAACAAAACAAAAAAAAAAACAAACCACACACGTACACATATTCGAACAATACAACTTCTATTGTTATGGATTTTTTCCATTGATTTTTATGATTTCTTGCAGGTTTTTTTGAGAGAGTTATGGACCACAGGACAAGACAACTGTTGGTAGGGGTTTTTCTAGTGTTAGTGTCGCCACCGCCGGATGTTACTAAATTTTTTGAAAATGCTGGTATTTACAGTTATTGTCATTGTCAGACCCCCTCCTGAACCATAATAATGGCATTACTATTACTTGAACTTAGATATAGAATTATAGACGACGCCGTAGACACTTGGGAGGGAAACGATGTTTTTCAAATATTTTCACGTTATAGATACTCCTTTTATCAAATAACTGGAGAAACACCCGAAACCCTTTTAGACATATTGAGACAAATTGGAAATTATGTTTTCCAGCATTACACTGGTAGGCCACACAAACAATCCCCGAGAAATAGAGTTATGTTGTTCATGCTTTGGCTAAGATCATATCCGTGTTATCATATGCTAACCTTAATTTTTGACGTAATTGTTACCACAATACACGATGAAATTAATCGGTGCATTCCAGTGTTTTACCAACATTTTCATAATCTGGTACAGTGGCCATCTCTTAATGAATCGAGAGCAAAGATGGGAAACCTCCCAATGGCAGTGGATGCTATTGACGGTACCTCAATGGAAATTCACAGGCTTCTAGTTGAGCCTCAAGAGCTTTATTTTTCTGGACATCGCCACTTTCATTGCGTCCATACTTAGATAGTCATCGTTAATTTAGGTAAACTATGTTATATTGATTCCGGGTTTTTGGAACATCAAAATGACGCACAACAGTATGCAATGATGAGATCAATATGGTAGAAATGCGGAGCTTGATTTTCCTGAAGGAATAGTTTTACTGGCTGATAAAATATATCTTAATAGATATCCTCTTATGACACCCTATACACGCCAGCAAATACAGCGAAAATCTGACAAATTAAAAAGGAGGTGTCGGAAAATTAATAATTTTATCAAAGAATACAGAGTCACTGTTGAACATTTAATTTGAGAATTGAAAAAATATAGAGTTATGGGAAGTCTTTGGAGACATCCGAGGAGAAAACTCCGTCAAATAGTAAATATTTGTGCTGCTTTTTTTTATGCAGGCGTAACAACTTGTTTCGTTGATTTAAATAAAAATACATCTTTTGCGTTATTCGGTTTTCAATTTGTCAACATTGTACACTTTTAAACGGCCCCTATAGAATTATCTGTAAATGTCATCATCAATGTAAACACACTGTGTCTAAACTACCCCGGCAAAAAAATGTTTGTACTCAATGGTATCTAATATCCGGTGACGGACCATCAACAGAAAATGTAGGATTTCTGTTCATTTCATTGTTATTTTTATGATATTTAAGAATATGATAACTATTTTCGATTGTGAGATGAAATATTTTCTACCACCGTTCTAGGTTAAAGGATAAATAAGTCAAAAAGCACGTCAAAATGATGAATTGAGTGAACCTTGCCTCGAATTTGTTTAATTTCTCGTTTGATTGTGCACATTGTACAGAAAGGAAGGTACATGTACGGATAGAAAGATATGAACATGAAGATTACAAGACTAGTCACTTTGATCACATCAATACTTGTATTTCTGTGCATGGAACGAAAGAAATGGGTCATGTCAAAATGGAAGGACCCGGTTTTGACAATGTTGTTTACTATATAATTACCCGGTTTTGTCTTTGTATAGGACCCGGTTTTTGTTTCTTTTTCAAACCACAAATTTATGAAAAGAAACGTTAACATGTATCTGAATATTGTACGTCGACAGAAATTCAATATTTACGTAATTTTAAAATAAACCTTTCTTGAATTTGTTTTTTAAACGGGCACTTTTCGAAATAGGGAATACACATTTTTCAAAGGCAAAATTCATACCTTATTGCACATATCTTCGAACTAAGTTTAAATGGAATATCAATACTTTATAACATCCACTTATATTAAGGATTATATACCCTTTTGTTGTTTCAGTGCTAAAGATACGGAAATTTTATAAAAAATTCCACAGCCTTTCCCCTTGTAGTCCTATGTTTGACAATTCCGTGCTTAATAGATAGAGGATCATTGCATGCAATACTAGCAATGATATCCCTAAAACAAGTATAAAATAAAGATATTAAACAGGATAGCTTTGAACAACGATTTCCTTTGGTATATGTACAAAATGGCACGCCACTTTTACTCTGAAATTTTACAGTTTTGATATTGTAGTACTTTAGTACACAGACCTACAGAAGGGGTCATAATCCTTAATTATTTTTTAACATTATGATGTTTGTTTGTTTGTTTACTTTACTAGTATGTATTGATGTAAAAATAAGAAGATGTGGTACGAATGTGTCACCATATCAATTTATTAGAAGAGTAAGATGCCAATGAGACAACATTCCATAAGAGACCAAATGACGTAAAAGTTAGCAAATATCATGAATATAGGTCAGCGCATTGCCATCAACACTGAGAAACATAAATACCGAATGCTATAAAGGGCCCTAAATGACAAACGTAAAACAATTCAAACGAGAAAACTAACAGCCTATTTTATGTACTAACCAAAAAACGAAAAACAAATATGGTATAAAGCAACAAAAGACAACCACTGAATTACATGCTCCTTGATTCGGGACTGGCACAATGTGAATTTTGAGAATAAACATGATAATCCATCTCACGAACATCAAATTTAGCGGGTGTCTCTGATTTCTCGTTTCTTATAAGATTTTAAGATGGTATACGATATAGTTATATCATATCTGGCGGATTCAGGGTGCGTAGAGGGCAACCCCCCATCCCCCTTTTTGATGGCAAAAAAAATAATATATCATGTTTTCGCGATTTATATATGATTTTTAGCATAAAATCGTCCAAAAAATGTTCGCCTCGCCACGCTCGGCAGTATATAATCCTTTTATGGAATTACGCCCGTTTCAAAAATCATGGATCCGCACCCTTTATATTCACAATTATAAACTTGACCAACGTCACTGTAAAACATTTGTCAATGTACAATAATCGCTGGATCACAATGGAGATTGAAGAACCGTTTATATATAAAATTATTAATAAAACAACAATTACTGCAATTTCTGAATGGCCTGAGACTATTATACTAATTTATTGATTGATTGATTGGTGTTTAACGCCATTTTCAGCACTATTGTGTTATTTCGTGGCGGTTAGTTACTATTGGTGGAGGAAGTCAGAGTGCCCGGAGAGATACACCGACATTCGGTAGGAAAACTGACAAGCCTAGTCAATTAAGATTGGAGTTGAGCGCACCTTCCAGTGCGGGATTCCAACCCACAACCTCAGTGTTGACTGACTAGTGATACAGTAGTTCGACTACTTAGACCACTCGGCCACCGAGGCCCCCTATACTAATTTATACTTAGTATTATAGTTCCAAGTAGGGATTAAAAGAGTTTTAACGCATGATTATTGTAATCTTTTGTGCCGCATGAAAATTCATATTCTAGGGCGATTCTGCATGCATATACTTTTGTCTTATTCTCTTGCTTTATATTGAACATTAAGGGTTCAGAATATTTATTTTTCAAACGATCACAGGAAAGATTACACCTCTAATTAGGTAGAGTTAGTGGAGTACTTATTAAGATAATCATCCTGTCACAAATCAAATGTGCGTCCTTCAATTTTCATGGCCGTGCACTCCAAGTTTGAACACATAAATTTACATATTTCATATCAATAAAAGTAAAGAGAGCTTAAACTTCAAATTGCGTTACAACCTTCTTTCCTTTGTATTTCGCAGTTAAAGTATTTGTTTAATAAAAAGCAGCATTAAAATTATTTCTATTCCAATAAAACAGGAATGCATGTGTTTATAGATTCAAATAAATAATAAGTTGTCCTCTTAAAAAATCGATTTCCAACGAGCCATCAAACTCTTTTTGAATGCAGGAGTTTAATTTATGTTATGCGATTATGCATTATTGTCTATGACACAAAACCGGTTCCTGCTTTTTGAAATTATAGGACGAAACCGGGTCGTAAACATTAACAAAACCGGGTCCTTCGATTTTGTCATGACCCATTTCTTTCGTTTCATGTACAGAAATACAAATATTGAGGTGCTCAAAGTGACTAGTCTTGCAATCTCCATGTTAATATATTTCTTTCCGTACCTTTCTTTCCGTACAATGTGCACAATTTAACAAGAAATCAAACAAATTCAAATTCGAGGCATGGATTACTCAAGTCATCATTTTGACGTGCCTTTTGACTTATTTCTCCGTAAATCTAGAACGGCTGTAGAAAATATTTCATCTCACAATCGAAAATAGCTATATATTTATTTATATTCTTAAATATCATAAAAATAACAAATAAATTAACAGAAATACAACCTTTTCTCTGACTGTTGATGATCCGTCACCGAACCGGATATTTTTTCAAACTAAGAACATAATAATTGTTGTGATATGTGATATGATAAATGAAATGCTTGTTATATCAATAAAAACAAATAAAGTTAATACATTTGTATTTGTTTGTCTGTAAATTATTATCTAGAAGTTCAAGGAAAAACAAATTTTAATAGTTCTTGTCTGTATTTCTTCTGCTGAAGTATATGATAAAAAGACCATTACATGTCATTTTTCATATAAGACCCTTTATCGGCCCTCGTTCATGATATCATCACTCGAACCTCCGGCTCTTGGGCTGATATTATGACCTAGGGCCGAAAAAGGGTCTGATACGGAAAATGCCATGTAATAATCTATACATATCAGGCCGCTAAGCACCATTCCAGAAAATATGGAATTCACGTAAATTTAATGCTATTATCATGATACTGTAAAAATATATTAAGTTATTTACTCTAAGTATTTGATAAACTGATATATGACATTATTTTTTCAAAATTATCCACCAAAATAAACCTCTTATTTTGCTGCGATGGATGAATATTTGAAGACTGGCTTCACCAGGAACGCGCAAAGTCATATATTCACATGTGCTGTATAATCAACAAATACAACAACCAAGACGGTCAGCGATCAAATCTGAGGAAGTTGAAATCTTAGGTTTGACATTATATAAGCTGAAACTTCTTCAAATCGATTATACCTCACCTCAATGTTTTTATTGTATTATTCTACATATAGTTTGATGTTATTATTTTCAAATTGATTACATGTTTATTGATGGTTTATGATAAAACTTGTTCTCTTCTTTTCTTGGCCCGAAAATATTTAGGGCTTGACATATTCTTCAGACATTATTCTATTGTTAACAGTCAGTGTCGTTGGCTTGCTGTCTCATCAATGTAAATTCAATTTTAATGCATATAACAATAATGTGTAAGCTTTTACATTTAATTATACAAATCTTAACCAAATGAAAAAAAAAAAACATCTTATATACTTATTTGGTCAGATTATTTTTCATTTGTGGGAAGAAAAAGCCCTTTTTTGCCTGTTTTTTGTTCGTCTGTGTTTTTAAATAGATTACTCTTGAACACCGTTACTTATTCATTCACGATAATTTTTCTAGAAATGCTAAATGACGTGCTTCTACGTAAGAAATTATAAATCAAAATTATATTTTTACCTCACCTGTCCCAAAAGGGCCAAGTGAGCTTTTCTCATCACTTGTCGTCTGTCGTGCGTAGTCGTCCGTAGTCGTCGTCGTCGTCCGTTAACTTTTACAAAAATCTTCTCCTCTGAAACTACTGAGCTAAATAAAACCACTTGGCCTAAATCATCCTTAGGGTATCTTGTTTAAAAAATGTATCCGATGACCCCGCTCATCAACCAAGATGGCCGCCATGGCTAAAAATAGAACATGGGGTCAAATGCAGTTCTTGGCTTATATCTCTTAAACTAAAGCATTTAGAGCAAATCTGACAGAGTAAAAATGTTCACACGGTCAAGATCTGTCTGCCCTGAAATTTTCAGATGCATCAGACAACCCGTTGTTGGGTTGCTGCCCCTGAATTTTTAATGTTAAGGAGATTTTGCAGTTTTGGGTTATTATCATGAATATTATAAAAGATAGAGAAAAACTGTAAACAGAAAAATTGTTCAGCAAAGTAAGATCTACAAATAAGTCAACATGACCAAAATTGTCAATTGACCCCATAAGGAGTTATTGCCCTTTAAAGTCAATTTTTCACATTTTTTGTAATTTTTGTAATCTTTTACAAAAATCTTCTCCTCTAACTACTGGGCCAAATTAAACCAAACTTAGCCTAAATCACCCTTAGATATCTTCTTATAAAATATATCTGATGACCCCGCTCATCAATCAAGATGGCCGCCATGGCTAAAAATAGAACATAGAGATTTACTATAGAAGTCTATGGGAAAATTGTAAAAAAACAATTTCAAATGGTCACAACTTGAAAACTAATTTAAATAATGATAAGGGGTCTTCAGTAACTATTGAAAGACTACAATGGGATGACCTGCTTTTAATTTAACTACTGGGTCAAATAAAACCAAACTTGGTCTCAATCATTATTGGGGTATCTAATATTATTTATTATGATTTTAACCATATTTTACATGATTTCCAAAACCACAGTAGATACAGGTGAGCGACACAGGCTCTTTAGAGCCTCTAGTTAGTAATTATACAACCTTGTATTGGTGGTATATATCCCATTCATCTGACCACGGCAGTGAGATTCTAAAATAATGCATGACACTTCTAAGCAAACCGTCCAAAATATTGCTTTTAAACCATTCATATTTTCAAAATCTGTCTAGATATTGAGGAAACATTTTTTTTTTCAAAACAATAACAATACATCCGTAGCTTTAATGAGGTTCTGGATGGGGTTTGCAGAATAGAGAATAACGGCCCAAAACTTAATTAATAGAGACAAATTATGTCACACATTTATACTGTAATTTGTAGACAAGAAAAATTTGATTTTTTCTTTAATTTACTCTTTTCATTTGTAAGGATTATTCATGTTTCGTATATAATACATGTTTCTTGTAAAATCTCTTTTGTAATCCACAACTGACATAATGTACGATCTGTATATATATATATTTTATTCTCATAAACCAATATCCATGGCACAGAGATATTATAAACATTAATAATATAACAAACAGTCAGAATTAATACAAATGTATGATCTACAATTGTAGAAAAAGAAAGAAATTCCAGCTTATATAAAATAAAAATAAAAACATTATGTATGTAAACAATATTGGTGGCCTTAGGCTGTTTTCTGCTCTTTGGTCGGGTTGTTGTCTCTGACACATTCCCCATTTCCATTCTCAATTTTAATATAATATAAATGTTATCAAACAATGTTACCACTAGATATGTTCACCATAAGCCGATACCAAAACCGAAACCGAAACCGAAACCGATACCAAAACCAAAGATAGTAGTGAGGCAAATGGTAAATGTTTATAATGTTAATTAACGCAACCCTTTAAATCCATTATATTGTTTGAAATTTGAATACACTATATATATATATATATATATGGAGTACTACTTCAATTCATCAATTCACATGATTCTATCAAAAAGCAAAGTTAAATTCAACCATTATTAAATACACTAAAGCAAGTATATACAATTTAAGATGTTGATACAATTTATTTATGATGTACATGATCATGCAGCAGGTTTCGACGTAGGGAAAGAGCTGTACATAGTTCTACAATATGTGCAATATCGTTCCGACTATGTCTATAAAGAGAACCTATCATTTTATAAATTTTCATTCGTCTTATGGAATGTTCTACATAAACTCTACATGCAAGAATCTTTTCAATGACAAACGCGGATTATTGCATTTTGATTGCGTAGCTGCCTTACAGTATATGGTGTTGCAATAGGATGTTCAGATGGATATATGGTATCGCCAAGTAAGTAACAATCACGAGGAAACGGTTATATCTCGTGTGGACCGATCGAATCCATCGATCTGTAAGTCATCGCGTCATTCCTAGCCTAGGAAACCAGATTTGATATATCTTATTTTCTTTCCCGTGTCTATTATGACTTGCGTATGAATACAGTGTATATGACGATGTCCACTATAAAACAATGCCTGGTTTTCGGTTGGTCGATTTATTCTATGGGAGGTGCCATCAATAGATCCAACTGCTTCTTCCAATTCTGGCCAATCACCCTTAATATATTCCCATTTTTCAGCTGAATGCCATGTTATCATTGATCTGAAAGCTTGATGAAGAATTGGCCAAATGTCATGGATAGCTTTATGAACTTAATATTTGCTAACTTCAAACTTCAAAGCCATTTGTTCAAATGTAGGGTAACATCTTAACCAAATCAAAACCACTGAAAGTTTATTTTCCCAGCTTATAAGTACCGCTTCTTTATCCTCTGTCTTATTCTGCTTAGCGCTCTCATGAGTATCAAATATAATACTTCAATAAAACTATCTACTGTTTACCGGTAATTCCGAAGAAGTTGAATTTATGTCTTATACATTGCTGGTAAATATCCTTGATATAGGTATACACTTTCATCAGGTAGTAATCGGGCTCGAAAGTCGGAACAATATTGCACATATTGTAGAACTATGTACATTTCTTTATGGAACGCCACAGCTGTCTTATGTGGAACTCTGATATTACGTTATGTTGTTTTATTATTACTTGATGATATCTTGTCTTTACATAATATGGTTTTGACATTACGTAATGATGTTTTGATATAACTCGATATGGAATAGTCATTACTTAATGATAATTTCGATATTACACGATATGGTTTCGTATTGACTTGATATACAGTGGAGATCACTTCTAACCTCTCATTAAATCTGTCAGAATCTGTCAGGAGAACTGTTCTAGGACAGTACGTAGAACTGTCAGCCTGACACCTTTTAGTCAGTTCTAGCTAGAACAGTTCTAACCTAGAACTGATTTGGTCAGTTCTACCTAGAACTGATTTGGACAGTTCTACCTAGAACTGATCCTGACAGTTCTACCCTAGAACAGTTTTAGACAGTTCTACCTAGAACTGACCAAATTTTGGTCAGTTCTACTTCTAGAACAGTTCTACGGTTAGAATTGATTACAAATTGAAATTCTACGGCTAGAATTGATTTATAAATTATACGGCTAGAATTGATTTATAAATTATACGGCTAGAATTGATTTATAAATTATACGGCTAGAATTGATTTATAAATTCTACGGCTAGAATTGATTTATAAGTTTTAAGAACTCTTTGTCTAAATATAAAGGCTTCGGCAAAATAGCGATTAATATTATATAGAGTTTTGCTATTTTGACGGTTTTATTTCAGATTTTTAATCAAGAGAACATGTTTAACCCCGCCATATTCTGCATGTATGTGCCTGTTCCAAGTCAGGAGCCTGTAATTCAGTGATTTTCTTTTGTTGATGTGTTACATAAATTATTTGTTTTCGTTCATTTTTGTACATAAATAAAGCCGTTAGTATTAGGGGTGGGGGGCATTATTATTTGAATTGTTTTACATTTGTCATTCCGGGAGTCAGGATGGCTCGTTTCACATAACAAAATTATCTGACCTCATTAACCAAATGTAATAACTTGTTTCCCAATCCACTATTACATGTATTATAAATAAATATGTTTTTAAATTAAACTTAAACTGACCATATTTGCTCTTCATCATGTAAATCTATATACATTTAGCCGCACACTGCAGTAATCCAGTTATATTCTTAGGCAAGGATGTATTGTACAAATGACAGCAATTATGTTGGAAAACAATGACTTCAAAATTTTGTTTGCACTCAATTTATAGTACTAGCTTGTCCTCTTTTTATTAAAAATATTGAGTCGTAAACAAATGCGATAGGAGGAGGCGTAAGGGGCTTAATTGCTAAGGCGGTTATGTCACGGCTCCCATAAAAAAATATGATTTAATGTGTATCAGATGTCATTAGATAATTGATTTTTGTTCAGACGAATTTGTTTAAGAAGCTGGAAACTTTTTACAGTCGTAAGATGTCAAAGTCTGCAAATACTGCAAATAAATCAAATGAAAACTCAGAGGTAAACCAAGACAAAGACAAAAACGATATGGCGGAAGCCATTGAAAAGAGTGAGACCTATTCTTCTATCCTACAAAGACAAAACACCAAAAACAATTATGATGTTGAGGATGTAAAACCAGTTTTCATATTAGAAAGCGACCTGTTTGGTAACAATAAACCAAGCAGAGATCAGTTTCTAACACACATAGAACTGTACAAAACCATAGATGCTACAATCTGCCCAGCTTGCCATCTAAAAGGGTTGCAGCGTGTTCGAGGTTTATGGAGAATCTATTTTGATTCTGAGTTCGATAGAGAATCCCTCATTACATCAGGCATAACAATTCGAAACAAATATATCCAAGTTTACACTAGAAACCCAAGGATAATTGTTAATGAAAGACCAACTTACCTGAAAATACGGGTAAAAAATGTTCCTTGTTCCGCCGAGGATGGACAGATTGAACGATGTTTAGAATTTCACGGATGTGAGGTTTTTAAAATGTATAGAGAACGGTTGCGGGTAGATGGCCTGTTATCAAATTGCCAAACCGGTGACCGAATCGCAATGGTAGCTCCTCTAAGTAAACCTTTACCAAGATCTGTAATTATTGGTAAATACAGAGCAACAGTAATTCACCAAGGACAAGAAAATCACAATCATGCTGAAATCTCATGCAATAAATGTCTACAGAAAGGTCATAAATTTTCGCAGTGTCCAAATGACTGGGTTTGTCTTCATTGTAACAAACAAGGACACAGACAAGCAGAGTGTGATTCGCACCTAAGTGAAAGTGACGACACAGAAGACGATAATTCAGATGAGGATAAATCGGAAACAGAAGATCCTGTGCAGATATCACAATCAATACTGCAACCAATCCCCAATGGTAGTAAAACAAGATCACCTACTCTCGCTCCGCTTAATAAAGATCAAACTGCCACTTCTACCAACACAAGTGCAGACAAAAATGATACGTACAATCATGACCCAGTATTGGAAGCTATAAATATTAGCACTTCCATCGATGGCTCACAGAAAAAAAAAAGAAAAAAAACTGACTAATAATCAAAAAAAGGCACAAGGAGATATAAGCCAATATTTCCAAGGAACAAACCAAACTCCAAGAAATAAAGCTGATAAGAGAAATGCAACAACCCCAACAGAAGAATATCAAGAACGGACAGGCCCTGCACAATAGACAAGTAAAACGTAGGACCAGTACCATATGTTAATCTATTACAATGCAATTGTTAAATAGTTAAAACAGTACAATGTTCAAATATAAATATATGTACATAGCATTTATTATTTTTATTTTATTAATTAAAAAAAACCAAAAAAATGAATGTGATGCAATGCCAGATTGCATACATTCAAAAGATAATGACTATTTGAATGTCAAACATATGTATGTCATAAAAAAGGTTTATGTTCCAAACAATCACCCGTTAGTATGGTATGCTATAAATAGAACATTAGAATTTGAATGTATATTTGGTAAAACAACATCATTGATATTAAAATTGTAAGAAATTTCTATATCCAACAATTATTTTCCATGTGAAAAGAAATCCATCAGTCACATATGTCACGTTTATAATCCAGAGTGGTAATATATTTCAAACTTCTTTGCAATGTATAGAAAAGGAAATTCCAATTCTATTTTTAGAACATGAAACACAATTTATAGTCATCCGTGTTTTCTCAATATCCGTATGTAAATCCAATAATAGTACTTTTCATTTCCGGTTAGTACTTGAAATACGGTATATCACAAAGCCATCATTGAAATTGTTTTCTTTAAATAACGTCTGGTGTTCGGACATATCACTTCAATTTGCTAATCCAAATCTGGGTCATTGTCTGATGGAAGTCATGGCCAAGTGCGATCTGAAAATAGATAATGAAACAATAACAAAACAATGTAGTTTTCATATTAAAGATGTTAAAATGATTACTAACAACAATATTGTAAAAATATTGACAAAGTTATGTACAATGTATATTAATATTAATACAAACTGTATGTGCATGTTGTAAACAAATGCTGTTTATATTATGTATGAGAAAACTTTACATTTTTAATTTGATATTTATGGCAAACAATGGGTGAAACCATACATATATGTTCATTAAATTGTCAAGGTCTAGGTTCAAAAGATAAAAGACAAAGGCTTCATATGTGGATGAAGTATCAACATTGTAATATTTTATTTGTACAAGAAAGTCATTTCACTTCTACTTTAGAGAAAATTTTAAAATGAATTCAAAGGTGATATATATCACAGTTATGGAAACTCACAATCAAGAGGGGTATCAATTTATATTAGTGATCACACAGATTATCAATTAATTGATAAATTTCAGGATGAGGAGGGGCGAATGATTTTGATCAATATAGAAATTTCAGAAAGTATATATACTTTAGTTAATATTTATGCACCAAATCTTCCAAAAAATAGAAATGTCTTTTTCAAAAAAGTAAATGACATGATACAGAAAAACAGTTTAGGGATGGTCATAGTTGGGGGAGATATGAATGATACACTATCTAATATTGACAGCAAAAAAAAAACAGCAGAAATAAGAAAGAAAAAAAACCAGTCAACAGTTTAAAAGGGTTAATCAAAACACATAAGTTGATAGACATTTGGAGAGATACACATAGTAATAATGTACAATTTACATGGAGACGGAAAAATAAGATAAATGAAGCTTCACGCATAGATTACTTTCTTGTTTGTTCAGAAATAAGGTCACATATATATTCAGCAGATATAAGACCTGCACTTATTTCGCATACAGATCACTAAGCTATATCTCTAAAGGTAAAGGAGATCACAATCAAAAGGAAAGGATATTTTAAAATAAATAATAGTATCTTGGATGATATAGAATATAAAAATATAATAAAAGAGGTTATTATGAAATATAAAAATAAAACAAAACTTACTGATAACATAGGACTTCAATGGGATCTGTTCAAAATTGAAGTTCGAGAACATACTGTTGCATACTGTAAAAGAAAAGCAAATCAAAATATAAGTGAAATACACGTATTGGAAAATAAGATTAAAAAATTAAATGAAAGTATAAACAGAAATTGTAAAGATGATGTTATTAAACATTTTCAAGAAGAATTAATCTATAATGAATGTAAACTAAGAAAACTTTATGAAATAAAAAGTAAAGGAGCTCAAATAAGGTCAAGGATAAAATGGGTAGAAGAAGGAGAGAAAAATACTAAATTTTTTTGGGGGTTAGAAAAAGCTAGACAAACTAGAAAGACTATAACTGCCTTAAAAGATGACAAAGGAGTTGTACAGACAGAATCTTCTAAAATTTTACAAATAGAAAAAGAATTCTATCAAAATATTTATAATAGTACAATTTCAGATGTGAATTCCATAGATAATTATATTAATGATACAAATATTGATCATAAATTAAATACACAAGAAAGTGAGATAATGGAAGGTACTTTAACCATTGAAGAATGCACGAATTCATTATTCAAGATGAAATTGAACAAATCACCAGGAATCGATGGACTAAGTGTTGAGTTCTATAGAACTTTTTGGGATGAATTAAAAGAATTTGCTGTATCTACATTTAATTATTCATATAAAAAGGGAGTTAACGAATTCTCAAAATTAGGAGTTATCTCTCTTATACATAAAAGAATGATCCGCTTTGTTTAAATAATTATAGACCCATAACTTTACTAAATATTGATACAAAATTAATTGCATATTCATTGGCTCAACGCATTAAAAATATCCTACCAAAAATTATTCATAAAGACCAAAATGGTTATGTTAAAAATAGATATATAGGTTATAATATTAGACAAATCCAGGATATAATTGATTATGCAGAAAGATTTAATATAGAGGGGGCACTACTATTTTTAGACTTCTCAAAAGCATTTGACTCTTTAGAATGGGATTTTATGTTTTCAGCTTTAAAAAAATTTGGATTTCAAAATTCTATGCTTTAATGGATTAAGACTTTATACACAGATATAAAAAGCGCAGTAATAAATAATGGATGGATATCTGAACCCATTAACATTCAACGTGGAATCCGACAAGGATGTCCGTGCAGTGCGATAATTTTTGTTATCGCAGTAGAGATATTAGCCTGTAAGATAAGACAAGACCATAATATTAAAGGCTTTGAAATTAAGATAGATGGGAAAACACATTCATTAAAAATCAGCCAACTTGCAGATGACACGACACTTTTTCTAAAAACACAAAAAGACATTTCTAAAGTTTTAAATATGATTGAAATTTTTGGCACATTATCAGGGCTTAAATTAAACAGATCAAAAACAGAAGGCATTTGGTTGGGAAAACATAAACACTGTAAAGAAAAATACGAAAACATCAACTTTACAAACAAACCAGTGAAATGTTTAGGAGTTTTTTTGGTTGTAATAAAATGTGTCAAAACTCAATGCTGAAAAACAATTAGAAAAATCTGAGAAGATAATTAAAAACTGGGAGAAAAGAAATCTAACATTGTTGGGAAAAATAATAGTTATCAAATCACTGATTCTACCCAATATTACTTTTTTAGCATCTGTTTCACACATAGAAAGAGAATACATTGATAAATTTAAAAAAATTACTTATCAATTTTTATGGAAAAGCAAAACAGAAAAAGTTAAACGCAAAGTATTAAGCTATGAATTGCTAGATGGTGGTCTGAAAATGATTAATATAGATAAATACATAGAATCTATCAAAATTGGGTGGACTAAAAGATTAATATATGGAGATTTAGCCAACTGGAAAGGTATACCATTATTTTATTTTAATAAATTTGGCAAGAACTTCCTTATCTTTCATATGAACATTGATGGTATTAACTCAATTCCAGGTTTAAATAAGCTGCCAGAATTTTATTTGAATGTAGTAAAAGTATGGATAAAAAATAAAAAAAATAGAGCAGCCAAAAACTTTAAATCTATTCGTCAACAAGTAATTTGGGAAATCAATTCATCAAGATAGAAAAAAAGCCTTTTATTTCAAAATTGGATAAATAGCAATATCATCTATGTAAACGACATTATAGATGAAAATGGTAACATATTGGAGAAACATATTTTACAAAAGCTCAAGACTAAATATAATTGGATGTCAGAATTTTCTCAATTGAAGAAAGCTTTTCCAAAAGAATGGCTAAATATTTTACAACAAGAAAATTCAAAGAAAACTAAAGTAAAACAAATTATGTTTTATACATTAAGAAAAATTGTAATTATATAGAAACATTAGAAAATTTAGA
The DNA here is from genome assembly GCA_017311375.1 of Mytilus coruscus. NCBI lineage: Eukaryota > Metazoa > Mollusca > Bivalvia > Mytilida > Mytilidae > Mytilus > Mytilus coruscus. The sequence goes on from CM029597.1 coordinate 56,460,322, forward strand.
CACTAAAAATTTATAATATATTTATTCAGAATGAGATTGAAATGCCTGTTGGTTTTAACCAATGGAAAACAGTGTTAAACATTGAGTATATTAAGAGTTCAACATGTAACATATTAAAATTTGTTCATCAAAGAAAATAAGTATAAAGTGTTTCGTTGGAAATTGTTACACTTTATTCTACCTTGTAAAGTTTTATTAAAACAGTGGAATATCTGAAATACTTCAAATTGTTATTATTGCAATACCACTGAGGATTATGATCATATGTTTCTGAAATGTCACTTTCTTGATGACTTTTTCAGTAAAATAAAAATCTTCTTGAAAACTGAATATTGATAATAATATTCTAACATTGAAGAATTTAATATTCGGTTATAAAATTAATGATGAACAATATTATGAAATCAATTTTTGATGACATTAATAATGTTTTGTATATATAAAGCTAATTACATGTCTGAACAGAAAACAGAATCTATAAATGTGTATGCTGTATTTAAAGCAGAATTTATGTATAGTTACAAACTGCAGGCAAAATGTAAGAATACAAAATATAAATGTATTCTAGATAAAACCGCCAAATTGTTAAAATAATTTCTTTGTTTGAGAAGAATATGATCTAGCAAAAATAAATGGATGAATAAATTAATAAAAGAGATAAATTTTACAAATTACACATCTGGAACTGATTAAGTAGTATAAATTTTACCTTTCACCGCTACATGTGATGATTAATAACGGGACTATTTACCGTTACAAAAAGAAGATTAAAAAAATGAAATATTTTTTTTATCTTAATCTTCTTTATACTACAGATAATTTTTGATTCAGACATACCTGTGAATATGCTATATCACATATGTTTCTTTATTTTTTAAGTCACGGCCGGTGTGACAATTTTGTTTCAAAACCAGGAAGATATTTAATAGAAAAACAATTCACACGTTTACGGAGGAAATATGAAAAATTTCCGGAAACAATACTCAAAAATCAATTATTGCTAGATGATATATATAGTAAATTGTTAAACAAATAAGTCTCATTGATATATACTTGTTTATTTCATTGCTGATAATTTTATAAACTAGCTGTTAAATTAAAACTAATGTTAATTTAATATAATGATGCTTACCAGAAAACAACCCTGGATTTCTGGTATTAACAAACAGGGACTCTTCACTGGAATGCTGGACTAGTGAAGTACATTGTTAACAGCAGAAAGTGCAATTTGTTGTTGTTGAATAAAAAAAAAAACAAAAAACAAATGCGATATCTGTTTACGAGTAGTTTTCATACCCCAGACGGACCTGTTTAACACAAATCTTTTGACCGCATCAATCTAAACTGACATTATTTGCTCTTTTTTTCTGCAAACCTATATAGCTGCACAGTAATTCAGTTATAATTTTAGGTCAAGAGGGACTGTAATATACTACAAGTTACAGCAATATTGGAAAACAATGACCACAAAATTTTGTTCGCATCAATTTATAGTGCCAGCATGTCCTCTTTTATTCAAAATATTGAATCGTAAACAAATATCAGTAGTTTTCATACTTCAGACTGAGTCATGTAATAAAATCTTTGAGCGCATCAACCAAAACTGACCACATTTGCTTTTTTTATGTAAATCTATATAGCTGCACAGTAATTCAGTTATAATTTTAGGTCAAGAAGGACTGTAGCATACAAATAACTGCAATATTGAAATCAATGACCACAAATTTTTTCGCATCAATTGAGAGTGCCAGCATTTCCTATTTTTATTCAAAATATCGCATCAGAAACAAATATCAGTAGTTTTCATATCTCAGACTGACTCATGTAACAAAATTATTTGTCTGCATCAATCAAAACTGACCATATTTGACAGCATCAACCAAAACTGACCATATTTGACCGCATCAACTAAAACTGACCATATTTGCTCTTTTCTATGTAACTCTTATAGTCGCATAGTAAATCTGTAATATTTTTATGCAAGGATGGATTGTATAATACAAATGATAGAAATATTGGAACACAATGCTACCTAATTTCGTTTGCATCAATTTAGAGTGCCAGCATGTCCTCTTTTATTCAAAATATTGCATCATAAACAAATATCAGTAGTTTTCATACCACAGACTGACTGGTATAACAAAATTATTTGTCCGCATCAACCAAAACTGACCATATTTGCACTTTATTATGTACATGATGTAAATCTTAATAGCCATAAAGTAAATCACTTATATTTTTATATCAGGATGGATTGTTTAATATAAATGAAAGCAATATTGGAAAACAATGACTACAAATTTATGCTCGCATCAGTTTATAGTGCCAGCATGTCCTCTTTTTATTCAAAATTTTGAATCGTAAACTAATTTCAGTAGTTTTGATATCTCAGACTGACTCATATAACAAAATTATTTGTCCGCATCAACCAAAACTGGCCATATTTGACAGCATCAACCAAAACTGATCATATGTGACAGCATCAACCAAAACTGACCATATTTAACTGATTTTTATAGTTCGTTCTTATGTTGTACTGTTATATCACTGTCCCAGGTTAGGGGGAGGGTTGGGATCCCGCTAACATGTTTAACCCCGCCACATTATGTATGTATGTGCGTGTCCCAAGTCAGGAGCCTGTAATTCAGTGGTTGTCGTTTGTTTATGTGTTACATATTTGTTTTTCGTTCATTTTTTGTACATAAATAAGGCCGTTAGTTTTCTCGTTTGAATTGTTTTACATTGTCATTTCGGGGCCTTTTATAGCTGACTATGCGGTATGCGCTTTGCTCATTGTTGAAGGCCGTACAGTGACCTATAGTTGTTAATTTCTGTGTCATTTTGGTCTCTTGTGGACAGTTGTCTCATTGGCAATCATACCACATCTTCTTTTTTATATTTACACTTTATTATGTAAATCTTAATATATATATATATATAGCCGCATAGTAAATCACTTATAGTTACATATCACGATGGATTGTATAATTCAAATGACAGCAATATTGGAAAATTTCCACATCAATTTAGAGTACCAGCATGTCCTCTTTTATTCAAAATATTGAATCGTAAACAAATTTCAGTAGTTTCAATATATCAGATTGATTCGTTTAACAAAATTATTTGACCGCATCAACCAAAACTGAACATATTTACACTTTATCAAAAAATATATATGGCCTCATTGTAAACCAATAATATTTCTATGTCAGGACGGATCGTATGATAAAGATGACACCAACTTTGGAACACAATGTATACCATATCTAAAATTTTGTCCACATCAATTTAGCGTGCCATTATTTCCTCTCTGTATCCATAATAATGAACCGTCACTAAAGTGACTTTTTGAGTCAGTAGTTCGTGATGGTTTGTTTTTTAAACAAAACTATTTAACGGCATCATCCAACACTCACATGATTGATTCATATACTTTATTTTAAAATGAAAAGTACATGTATGAGAAGTTCTCTTCTTGGAATAGTATACTGTTAATATAATTTGAAGCAGGCAAAGAAAAGGATTGATTTTGTTTGTAGTAACGTCCGGTGGCAAATGTTTCAGTCATGTTCAGATCGAGTATATTTTCTGACGTTCCAGACTCCCAGATATCATTTATAATCGTTATGGATAAGTCTAGCTAAATTGACGAGATGGTGCAAATGTACATTGTTTTTACGTTATACAAAACTTTTTCATTAATATCCCATAATTCATCCACTGTACAATTTTCGTTTGAACATTTGTCAAAACAGAATCTTAAATCATGAATGTAAATCCAAGGCAAACAAGGTAAATTACGATTAAAATTCCATGAATTAAATGCAGAGTTATATTTAGGAAGAGACTGTTAAAACGGGGAACGAAGAAACGTAAACAATGATGTTTATATGCAATCTTATAAAATATTTCTCCGATGAGTTGGATAACCTTTCTATCCACTTCGATATTTGTACATGTAACGTTTGATCAGTAAAAATATAGAAAATCTGCTACTATATAGTAAAGTAATTGGAACTGATTTTTTCTTCTAAATTCTAAAGTGCCCTTACTGCAGTGACGTCATTTAGAACTGTTCTACAGTCCTGACTGATTTAGTCAGTTCTGCTGACAGTTCTACGGTTAGAACTGATTTGGACAGTTCTACCTAGAACAGTTTTAGACAGTTCTACCCTAGAACTGATCCTGACAGTTCTACCTAGAACTGATTTAGTCAGTTCTACCTAGAACTGATTCTGACAGTTCTACTTAGAACAGTTCTAGGGTAGAACTGTTCTAGGTAGAACTGTTCTAGGACAGGTTAGAACAGTTCTATGACAGATTATTCTGACAGTTCTAATGAGAGGTTACAAGTGATCTCCACTGTAGTTTTGTCATTACTTAATATGGTTTTGTCATTACTCGATGTGGTTTCACCATTATTTAATGTGGTTGTGTCATTAGGCAATGTGGTTTTAACATTACTTGATGTGTATGTGACTTAACGTAATGTAGTTGTTTCATTACATGATGTGGTTTTGTTATTTCGTAATGATGATTTGCCAATTCTTTATATGGCTTTAACATTACGTAATGATGTTTCAAAATTTGACGATTTTACACTACATGATGTGTTTGTTTCAGTATTTGATGTGGTCCTGTCATTCTTTGATGTGGTTATCACATTACTTGATGAGGTAAAACCACGTGACCAATTCGGAAAAACTAGTTCTATTTTTAAATAGATTTCCATGTTTTATGTGCCTTGGATGAGTGATGCCGTCCATCGAGTTAGAGTTCAAATTAAAGTTCGGGTTACTGTTCGAGTTAAACTTTGAGTTAGTCTTCGATTTCGAGTTAGAATTCAAGCCATTATTAGAATTAAAGTTCTAGTTAGCATTGAGTTTCGAGTTGAACTTCGAGTTTGAATCACATTTAAAGGTAGAGTTCGAGTTACAATTCGACTTCAACTTTGAATTTGAGTCACCTTTGAGGTACAGTTTGAGTTAGACTCGAATTTGAGTCTCATTTAGATTAAGATTTCGAGTTGAAATTGAGTAATCTAATATGAGTTCGTAATTAAATTTTCTATCGCGGATCAAGGGCTTTTGCTCGGGCTTCCGAAAAGAGGGCTCAGGGGTATGCGTACAAAAGATAAACAATGTTACAGTATATAAAACACAACATAGAAATTGAAATAAAGTTAGATGTGGTGTGATTGCCAATGAGACAACTATCCACCAGAGTTTAAATGCAGTGGATGTAAGCAATCATAGGCAACCGTACAGCCTTCAACACACCGTATAGTCGGCTACAAAAGGCCACCACGTGAAAATGTGGAACAATTCAAACGAGAAAACTAACGGTCTAATTTATAACTAAACAATCTACGAAAAACAAATATGACACACATGAAACAACGACAACCATTGAACTACAGGCTCCTGACTTGGGGCAGGCACATAAAGAAAGTGCACATGGCGGAGTTTAACATGTATGTGAGCGCATAACCCTTACCTAAGCTCGGACTGTAGTGTAACAGCACAACATAAGAAAAAAATGTAAAAAACAGTTTCAATTGGCTTAACTCAATAGATCGGTATGACTGGGTAATATAAATCCATCGGGGGTGATCTCGGTTGCTCCGGAAGGGTAAGCAGATTCTACTCAACGTGTGGCACCCGTCGTGTTATTCGTGAAAGTACAAACCCAGTGATTTGGTTTTATTTGGTAGTTCACATTCGAGGAAAAGATGACGGGATTGTGGTTACGACAACTGGAACATATCTGTCGTCACCTGTGAAACAGATATTCCAAAAAGATTGTTTTTTTCAATTAGTGCGAGGTATATCAGAGAATGCAATTTATAAAAATAAAAGATTGATATTCGTATATGTTCAAATGATCATACACGCTTAAAAAAATCGGAGAATTCTTATTTTATAGAATTGATGCTTTGTCGCTTAGTCCGATCCCCCCATTTCCCTCGTAACTTTAGTGTGAGTTAATTTAAAGTGTCTCATTTGTTGACAATAAAGGTCACGTCTTTTGATTTGTGTCGAGCCTGCGACATTAATGTAGCGGCAGTGAGACACAACAAACCTATATTCCGTCGTCGGTAGTGGCGTCGGCGTCTTCACCATTTAGATCGTTAGGTTTCTCGTTTGAATTGTTTTTACATTTTTCATTTCGGGACCTTTTATAACTTACTATGTGGTATGGGTTTTGCTCATTGTTGAAGACCATACAGTCACATATAGTTGTTAACTTCTACGTCATTTGGTATGTGGTTGAGAGTTGTCTCATTGGCAATCATACCACATTTTCTTATTTTTATATAACGTTTTTTTTTGCATTAAATATTACCGAATTAAACTGTTTTGACATGATAAATTTGTAAACCTCTATGAATTGTTATAAAACTTGTGTAGGAGTTATTCTTCAAGATCAAGATAAAGCATCTACAGAAAAACATTTTTTTTTAAATTTTGTTTTTACCGATAATTGTACCGATAAATGTACAGTCAACATTACGCTTTTACACTGACAGCAGCAATATCAGGCGAGCCACAGGGTTCCGTGGAATCTTTTACGAATTTATTATAAAACTGCTTCCATTTGAGAACTAAGGAAAAAAACGGCAGGACCAAGTGGTTTGGGGATATCCCCCTTATGTCCGAAATACTGTTAATTTTTAGTACTTTTTTCTTATTTTTGTCTGCCGTTCCCCTTTTTCATACCAAATAACTCTGAACAACAACTCGAACTTTAATTTGAACTTTAACTCAATGGATAGCGATACTCATCCAAAGCACATTAAACAAACGACATATGGAAATCGGTTTAAAAATAGAACATATTTATTCCGAAATGGTCACGTGGTTTTACCACATCAAAGAATGACAGGACCACATCAAATACTGAAACAAACACATCATGTAGTGTAAAATCGTCAAATTTTGAAACATCATTACGTAATGTTAAAGCCATATAAAGAATTGGCAAATCATCATTACGAAATAACAAAACCACATCATGTAATGAAACAACTACATTACGTTAAGTCACATACACATCAAGTAATGTTAAAACCACATTGCTTAAATACACAACCACATTAAATAATGGTGAAACCACATCGAGTAATGACAAAACCATATTAAGTAAAGACAAAACTATATCAAGTCAATACGAAACCATATCGTGTACAGTAATATCGAAATATCATTAAGTAATGACTATTCATATTGAGTTATATCAAAACATCATTACGTAATGTCAAAACCATATTAGGTAAAGACAAAATATCATCAAGTAATAATAAAACAACATAACGTAATATCAGAGTTCCACATAAGACAGCTGTGGCGTTCCATATTTCTTTCCCTTCGACGAAATTTGTTTCATGATTAATGTACATCATAAATAAATTTGTATCCACATCTTAATTGTATATTACGTGCATTAGTGTATTTAATTCTCGTTGAATTTAACTTTGCTTTTTTGATAGATTCATGTAAATTGTTGAATTGAAGTAGTACTCCATCTAAGTGTATTCAAATTTCAAACAATATAATGGAGTAAAAGGGTTGAGTTAATTAAACATTATAAACATTTACCTCACTTATATTATTGGTTTCGGTTTCGGTTTCGGTTTCAGTTTCGGTATCGGCTTATGGTGAACATGTCTACTAAGAGCCCAGCCGTTTGTTTATTAGTCTGATAAATTTGCACAAATTGTCCAGCATACTGATGCTTCTAGTATGCATTAAATCATGAAATTTGAATATGTTTGGTCTATTTCGATAATAAGGTTTCAATTTTTTTTCTCTTTCGTCATTAAATTGCGAACATTGTAAAATATAGTGAAATTCGTCACCAGTATCTCCTGAATTAGTGAATCTACAAAAAGTTAGAATGTTTTTATCATCTAGAATTTTGAAATAGTTTTCCCTTTCAGCATTGTCTTTGAATAGACGATAATTAATTGCTTTTGGCGATTCTATTAAGAATTAAGAATGAGTGCCAGTTATGTTAAAATTGATCAATAACACTAACTTTAACATTATGATATAACCAAGTATTACTAACAAAGTACTGTGCATTCCAAACATATGACAATCCACAACTATCTAGAATAGATTTGATATTATTCAGACATGGAATATCTATCCAATACGTTTTACATGCATAATTATACAAAATAACAGGAAAGTTTTCTTGCTTTTCTAACCAGTAATTTAAAACCCGAAATTTGATATTAATGTCTAATGAATATCCTAAGTTCTCCATAGTTTATGAAATCTGGCGTTGACCTCTTCACATTCAACAAACTTTTACAGAATTTAAGGTGAACCCTTTCGATAACAGAATTATTGCCGACTCCCCAAACTTCACATTCGTACGGAAGAATAGGCTTGAAGAATTTATCAAAAAGATCGAGTTGACATTCTATAGATAAATAATGTGTACGAACTTTGCGGATAACATCGTATATGGCGTGGATGGCTTTTTCTGTTTGCACCTTTATGGCTTTCGAAAAACTTTCTGTTCTAGAAAAAATAACATCAAGGTACGTAAACTCATTCACAATTTCTAAAGCAATATTATTATATTTGAATTCTATATTTGATAATGGTCTATCTTTTGAAAAAAATGACAATTTTGCTTTTACTTACATTAATCTTCAATCTCCAAAGTTCACAATAGTTATACAAAGAGTCATTCTGTTTTTGTAAGTCATTTTTTGACTCTGCCAGTAGAGCTGTGTCATCTTCATACAGAATAAGAAACAACTTTAAATGATAGTCCAGCTCTATTTGTATATCATCAGATAATGTTTTTAACATTTCTACATCTTTGTCTTGTAAAAAATGTTCAAGATTGTTTATATACAAAGAAAATAATAAAGGAGAGAGACTTTCGCCTTGATGTACACCGTACACCTATGTTACAAGGAAAATACTCTGAAAATGCACTACCATTACAGATTCTAGATTTAATGTTACTATACTTATTTACTATGCTATCATTTTTCTGCAGAAGTTTATGCCATAAACCAGATCGCCAGACTGTGTCAAAGGCTTTTGCGAAGTCTATAAACGCGCAAAAAAGTTTTTTGTATTCCGCATCTTTAATAGTTCAAAAGGAATATGTAAAACAAAATACTATCTATGATTGAATAGCTTTTTCTAAAACCCGATTGATTTTCAATTAACAAAACATTGTCATCTCCACATGCTTTTCAACTTTTTAGATCTTTAATACAAGTAAATATTTGCTTTTCTGTTATAATACTACTTCAGATTTCAATGAACTGGTTTAGTACTTGCGAAACATGGATATCTTCGACTGAATCTGATTAATTCATGTTTTTAAAGAAATCAAAGAGAACATCGATGGAAATGTTTGGTGTACGTTTTTCCTTTTTTTTCATTTAATATTTTCCAGTCTTTCTATAGTCCTGTATAGAATAATTCATCTTCGTTTTATACTTTATCTCTGCATCTTTCATTTGAGCTTGTTTAGCTGTCGTTTCGTTGTTTTTATATCGTCGTTTTGAAAATTCGTAAGCACTTTCTATGCTCTCAGCATTTTTGTCAAACCATGGTTTGCTTTCTTTGGTATTCTTTTTTACCTTCGTGTTATATATAGTGGTTCCTAGAACCTTTTCAGCTGATTCCAAAAGTATTTCGTTTATATATTCGGACAACTTATTTACAGAATTTTGCGACATAACACTTGACTTCAAAAGCTTTAATTAATTTTCCAATTCTGCAATCTTATTTCCATCAATGTTTTCAATGAACTCTTGTTTTTTTCACTATCCCATTTTTTTAACTTCATATTTTCACTGCCATTTCTTACTTTAATGTTTGCCGCTTCAATTACATCAAAATTGTGCTCAATTTTAAAGTTTAACAAAAGTGTCAGTTGACAATGTATATCTGAGTAAAGAGACGGAAAGGAATCTACATGCATATTTACGACATGATTTAACAATTTAAATGAGCAAAAAATTAAGGGCATACGATACTGTTACAGGGGAGGTAATGACGTCGCTAACGTAAAATGTTATTTTTCGCGACGTTAAACTCTGCATTTTCCACTGATTTTTATCATTCAGACTGGTTTATCTTTGAAACGAGTTCATGGAGCCCTCTTTTTAAAAATGACATTTGATTTGATTATGTATGAAGATTACTTGTGCCTTTTTTTTTTAAATTAGATAAGTAAACAGCAAAAAATGCCGTTTTTTGACTAAAATCATGAAAATGTGATCAAAACGAATAATTTTCAAAGCTGAGAAGAAGTGTTTCACAAATTCAAAGCACAATTATGATGAAAAGATATCACAGATGGTTTTACAAAAGTCCGCTTGCGTTTTTCTTTTAAAACAATAAAATTAGGTATATGTCTTTCCAAAGGATAGAAATGTCCAAGAAACCGAAATTTCCAGTAAATGTCAAAAATTTTGACCCCATTTATCTCTAAAAGTAGCACATGAAGCTATATTTTTATTACCCATTTGAATTGACTAGGTGTAAAATAGCTTGTAAACAAACTTTCGTCAAAAATTCACCGTGGAATCAAAACTGTATCTTATGTCCATAATCAACAACACTAGAACTTCTACATGTGAGTATTTCCTCTTTATCACCATTTACTCTACCATTAGAATGAATAAATTGTTATTTCTACATATATCAAGTAAAGAGTTTCCGTAACATTTTTTTATTTATCTTTACTATTTCTAATACTTAGCATATCTAACTCTTATAAAAGAGGAGCGAAAGATACCAAAGGAACATTCAAACTCATAAGTCGAAAATAAACTGACAACGCCATGGCTAAAAAAGAAAAAGACAAACAGACAAACAATAGTACACAAAACACAACATAGAAAACCAAAGACTAAGCAACACGAACCCCACCAAAAACTGGGGGTGATCTCAGTGCTCCGGAAGGGTAAGCAGATCCTGCTCCACATGTGGCACCCGTCGTGTTGTTCATGTTAGTACAAACCCGGTAATAAGTCTAGTTCGGTAGGTCACATTCGGGAAAAGGGGACGGGATTGTAGTTACGACATTAGAAACATATCTGCTATCATTTGTGGAACGGATATTCCGTAACGTTCAACCAACTCGTGATGGCGTCCGTAAAATTTACGAAGGGATGATTTCAACTTCATCATTTGGAACTCTTAATTTAATAGCTTCCTTGTGAGCAGGAACCCTCTATCAAGGAAATCATGATAGGAAATACAAGCCATGGATTATCGTATCAACTGGGAGATATATACTCCGTATGCAGGCGCTGCTGGAATGTTGCTACATACAAATGGAAAGTTCACAATTGGGAAGCTGAAATCATCTCTTTTGTCATAAATTTTTGTTTTCACCTCATTGTCAATTTCTAGATGTAAGTCAAGATATGGGGCAGACTTCACTGTATATGTTGTATCCTTTATCTCAAGTTCGATGGGATAGATGCGATCAACATAGTCACCAAAAAGTATTTGAGTAATCATTGCAAAAATCTGAGTCGCTGATTATATCATGTTTGCTGTTTAAAATATTTGAAAAATCGATATCAGAAGCAGTTCTATCTACCATTGAAAATACCAACAAGCAGAATATATCTATGGTTAATAGAAAGTTTCAAGATCTCTTGTTCGAGTTCCTTTAATGCATCAGTCAGCGAATTTTCAGGGGGTACGTTTCCAATCACCACGTCATCATCGGTCTGTAGGAAATCGGCAGATATCTTAACCCGAAGCACTAAGCTACTCTTAGTTTCAATAATATGAATATATTTGGATATTTTATTTTTTTACCCAAAAGCTATGCCACCTAATTTAACTCTAGAGTGTGACTTCCGATTTTTGAATTCAAAAGAATATTCTGGTATCTTAATATTATCAAAATTATCAGTTTTTGTTTCAGTCAGACATATCGATTCAGAATACTGCGATTTTCTCACTAAACGACAACAGTTAAGGTTTAACATTTTGATATCTTTCAGAAATGTATTTATGTTTCCGATAACGCCTGAAGTAATACAATGATCAGTACTATCGATTTTGTTGGCATTTACAACTGACTCTCTGTGGGGGTGCTAAGCGTGTTTTGGAGTCGTTGTACGTTTGCGTTTTTTGTCCGGGGGTTTTATCGGGTGTACGAGACATTTTTGTGTGAGTCTGTGTGTCCGTCTTCAACATAGCGTTGTTCATTGAGTATTTCCCCATCAAGGTACAAAATATCACTCTCTAACTTGACCTGCAACCTTCAGCTCCTTTTTTGCTTCATTAAAGGGTAAAGATTCTTTCTAGTCTGCTCAATTTCGTCCGGGAAATGTTGGTTGACTCCGAAGGATTTAATGTTTTGATTCTCTTTATTCTACAAGAATCTGGAAAATGCATCATTTTCTATCTTGTTGTCTTGGTCGTCTAGTGATAGCCATGCATACCAACACAGCAGTTACAATAAAAGTCAAAATTTGTTTTAAATGTTGTTTTCAACATTTTAATCATATTTCGAGCCCTTGTTACAAAACGAGTCCTTATAATTTCATTTATAGAAACGACCGGACTTCAACCCTTTAATATCGCCTTGCAATATTGACAAAAGAATCATAAATTGTGCATTTCCTTATTGTGCTTTCATTTTCTAATGTATTCTAATTATAATTTTTATTCTACAGTAAGTTGAGTCTGAATATATATATATATATACAACACAGTTTTGTTTATGTCACCCCAATTATCGACCCAAGAGCTTATATTAAAGTTTTCAGAAACAATTTCTTCTATCGTATTTTATTACAGAATACGAACAATCATTCAATAAGTACGGTGTTTCTCATGTACAGAACAAGAGAAACTAAATATATGTATGTTGCCGTCTAGATGGTCATTGGTTATTTGTTGTCGTTGGGTTCTATAATGATGGAAAATTGTATGTTGGAAAATGGAAGTTAAATAAAGTAAACTAAGATAAATAAACGAATAAATAAATAAAATTGAATTATAATGCATTGCTATAGTTTTGAAACAAAATAGGTGATAAAGTGGTGCTAAACAAAAATGAAATTGTTGCTTTAATATCAGAAATACAACCGAACTCTATTCAAAATTGGACTGATAAAAATAAAAAAAAATTTCACATAAATAATATTGAAAAGGGCCATAAAAAGCAAAAACAAAACTTAAACATTGATCTTTCTGAATCAGACTTAACAAATGAGCAAAAGGAAAAATTAAGAAAATTTGTTGATAAAAATAGAAGTGTTTTTGCAACGGATCTGTCTGAAATTGGCATGACAGATGCACACTATCATGAAATTGACACTGGGAACAACCCTCCTGTAAGTTTACCCCGGCATAGAGCTGCACCCAATATCAGGACAGAGATTGAAAGACAAGTTGAAGAGATGTTGAAGTACAAAATAATTGAGCCTTCTAATTCTATTTGGCATAGCCCCGTTTGTTTCACTCGTAAGAAAGACAACAGTTGGCGATTTTGCGTTGATTATATAAGGGTTAATGCTTTGACTTCCCCGATGCATTCTACGCTTTGGAACATGCACGATTTCTTTGATACTATGGGTGAAATGCAACCACAGATATTTAGTTCTATTGATTTATCTTCATCTTTTTGGCAGGTGCCCTTGCATCCAAATTCTAAACAAAAAGCAGCATCTATAACTCATTCTGGAATCTATGAATGGAATAGAATGCCGTATGGTCTACGTAATAGCAGTATAGCTTTTTCTCAGGTCATGTCACAAATCTTGAGATGATTGCACTGGAAATATGTACTTGCATATATTGATGATATTTTGATTTTTAGTAAAACATTTGAAGAGCATCTGCAACATCATAATGAAGTGTTTACTAGATTACGAAAAGCAAATTTTACTTTAAAGCCACAAAAATGTCACTTTGCTGTAAAGAAAGTCAATTATCTAGATCATATTATTTCAAAAGATGGTGTCCAGGTAGATGGATCCAAAATTAATATTGTTAAAAACTATCCGAGGCCTAAAAATCAGCACAAGGTCAGACAGTTCTTAGGGGTGTGTAATTACTATAGACGTTTTGTAAAGGACTATGCTAAAATCACAGTTCCATTAAATAATCTTTCACAAAAAGACAAAGAATATGTTTGGACTGATAAATGTCAGATTTCGTTTGAAAATCTTAAACAGGCTTTGACAACTGCCCCTTTTCTGTCGTATCCAGATATGTCTAAACCATTTATTTTGACTTGCGATGCATCAGGCTCAGTCATTGGCTACATTCTAGGCCAGTTAGATGAAAATGGTAAAGAAAGAGTAATATCATACAGTGGTCGTGCTTTGAGAAATAATGAATCAAACTGGACAATTACTGAAAAAGAATGCTTAGCAGTTCTTGAAGGCATCACTAAAAACAAAGTTTATTCATCTTATGCTAGATTCAAAGTGTATACTGATCACCAAGCCTTAGTTTGGTTACACAAATCAAAAGATACTAACTCACGTCTAGGTAGATGGGCTCTTGAATTGCAAAATTACGATTTTGAAATTATTTATAAAGATGGTAAAAAGAATACAAATGCGGATGCTTTGTCAAGAATTCCTTATAATGATATTGAACAGGAAATACACCCAAAATTGGCTGTAAACAGTTTATTGGAAAATAAAATTAAAACTGAAATTAAGTTCGAGTATGCAAATGAAAAGCCATTAATTGCATCTATTGAAAAGAATTATGTTGATCTGAATGATGTATCAGATATTTCAAAAATGCAAAGAGAATGTGATCAATTAATCCCATAGATAAAATACCTTGAAACAGGCGAATTACCCGAAAATCAAAAGAGGCTCACAACATATGTTATGAGCGAGACCACTATAGATTAGGTCAATCAGGTGAGTTGATTCATTTACATAGGTCAAGAACAAAAGGGATACCTAAAGTTGAGAGCATGATTGAACAATTGGTTTTACCGAAATGTCTAAGACAAGATTCTTTATTAGCATATCATGATCACACTGGTCATACAGGCGTCAAACGCACCTACGCTGCAATACATCTTAAATATTACTGGTCGGGTATGTATCAAGAAGTTTATAACTATGTGACGTCATGTGATAAATGTCAAAGGTCAAAACAGCCAACCTACCATCGACCAGCTTCATTACTTCCTCTTCCTATTGAAGACACTTTATCTAGATGGCATATGGACATTCTTACATGCCTACCCAAAACAAAAGACGGACATCAACGCTTATTATTAGTGATCGATAGTTTTTCTCGATGGCCCGAATGTTTCCCTCTTAAGACTCAAGAAGCAACTGAAATAGCTGAAGTATTATATAATGAGGTATTCTCTAGATTTGGTGCCCCAAGGTAAATTGTTTCTGACAGAGGAGCAAATTTTTGTAGTAAGCTTATACAGGCTCTATGTGAACTATTTGAAATTCAAAGGTATCATACTAGTTCGTACCATCCGCAAACCAATTCAACATGTGAACGAATGAATCGTACGATCGCCCAAACCTTACGCACATTAGTGGCTAAAGATCAGTCAAATTGGCATAAGTTAATCCCCAGCGTTATGATGGCTTTACGTATGTCTACTAATACTGAATCAACTGGTTATTCTCCATTTCAAATATTCTTTGGTAAAGAAATGAACTTGCCATTTGATATTTCTGTTCAACCTAAAGATAGTATGAGTAAAACTGCTAAAAATCATCTCGATACCCTTATTGATAGACTGAAAATTGTAAAAGATATAGCAAAAACTTCGGTAGAAAATTCACAAGAGAAACCTAAAAATAGGTATGATAAGAAAGCTGAAGCACCGAAATTTAGAGTTGGAGATTATGTTATGTTGCAATCTATGAAAGTACCAAAAGGTTTATCACCGAAATTACACCCAAAGTGGGATGGTCCATTTTATGTCATAAATGTTGGACAAATTAATACATGTAAATTAAGACGATGTTCAGATCACAAGTTGATTAAGTCTCGTATACATACAAATAGAATGAAACCGTATATTGACCCAAGAGATCATAGGGATATTCCTGAAATTCAAAGAAATGTTGTTGACAATAATAGAGATAAAGTAGATGATATAGATGGTCTTCAAAATGACAATATAGATAGATCACAAAATGATGCACAGATGCAACCAAATGATGCATTGTTGCAACAAAATGATGAGACTAATGATGAAGATCATGAAGATAATGACTTCAAAGCAGAAGAATTGCTTGCCAAAAAGCGTAGGCAAGGCAAAAACTACTATAAGGTCAAATGGGTAGGTTATAAAAAAAAAACCACCTGGGAACCTGAAGAAAACATAGGTGAAGGTCTATTGGTTGCGTTTTACACTAAATTTACAAAATCAGGCACGAAAAGAAAAAGACCAGTTAGTTTATTTGTGAAACAGACAAATCCGTAAAGAAATATTGAATGTTATAAAAGATAAAACAAATGTAGTGTTAAAATAAATGTATAAGTCTTAATATCTGTCGGATTCAAGCCACCAATAATGCAATTTAGCTTTCTTAAGTGACCAAGTAACATCACAAACTTTCAGTATACTAGTATATTGTTACAATTTAGGCCACTGATATTGAATTAGGCCAAGTATGAACCATAAGAATTTTACTGCTATCTTTGTAGTATTTAAAATTAGTGCTCAGCTGAAGTCTAGACCAGCTACCGTGATTCATCTTGACACAATTCAACTTCAACTAAAAAAAAATGCTTACATTATTAATAAAACCTATAGGTTGGTCGCATACTTTAGAAAATAAGCTGTTCTGTGGGAAACTTGCACTCCAAATCACAGATAACTTATACATGTTATATACGATAGAAATGAGAAAGGAAAATCATTCAGATTTAGAGATATAATGTAGTATTGAAATACTGAAAATAAATATTTTGAAGAAAAGTAGCTAAAAGTTACAAGTAATTGTGCTGCCACCTGCAAGACAGGAAACAGCTGTTTTACGAACAGATTATGACAAATATGTATGAAATAAAATCGGTGTCCACTTGAATAGTAATCGAATAATGTTATTCTAAAATAAAGAGAATACAAACTTGTTAAACAAATTATGAGTTCGACAGTTGTTTGTCCCGGAACATTGAAGATTTTATTGTATACCATTAAAGCTTACTGTAATTATCTGATTTTGTTTTAGTCGTAGCTGCACTCGCAACTATTGTTTCAGTTAAGTAGGCCAAAACTTGTAAAGTATCTAGAAATTTGAGTTTATTTTAATTGCGCGACCTCGTTACCTTTTGAAATAACCAATGAATATAGATAACTTAATTTACGAATAAAACTGTGTAAAAAAAATTGTTGTAAATAATGGGTAAACAAATGTTGGTTCTGATTTCTTTTTTTTCTTTGATGTACATAAATTGTCTTATTACTTAGTATGTATTATTGTTTTATTGATTATGCTTGAGCTAACTATTTCTTTTGTCGTTTCATATTCCTGAGTATCCTGCATGGTG
Source organism: Mytilus coruscus (assembly GCA_017311375.1). Lineage (NCBI taxonomy): Eukaryota > Metazoa > Mollusca > Bivalvia > Mytilida > Mytilidae > Mytilus > Mytilus coruscus. The sequence goes on from CM029597.1 coordinate 56,477,829, forward strand.
ATCGGTCCGGGACTACAGCCTCGAAAATTCATCATCTTAGAACTTAGAAAAGACCCAAGATCATTTAAAGAAAAATACAGATACACCGTGATAGTAATATGGACTCAAATTTTAAATGACTTTATGGAAATTGACAGAAATAGAAAAACTGTGTAAAATTATGTATATAGAACAATTTGTTTTCAAAACAGTGAAATATATTCTAGCCGTAGAGCCAGCAGATCAAGACGACAGAGTTAAAAAGAAAACTTGAACTATTAGAAATTTTACTTGTTATCTTATATTAAACTTCATCTTGTTCTCCTAACATAAACTAATTTTTGGGGACAAACATTTTGAACCAAAGGGGTAATACAATGATGCAAAATGCGTGATATTTAAAGATAGTATTTACTAATAAATTACAAGTTAAGTTTTGTTGAATAATAACAAAATGCATAGAAGAGAATATTTATCAATAAATTATAAAATAAAATGACCAAGGAATAAAGGTAAATAAAACAAATTTAAGAAAGTTTAATTTGTTTATAGAAAAATTTCTAAAATTATCAATGTAAGTGTCTTACGTTTAAAACATATTTGATAACGTTGTCTCAAACATGTCCCCAGCTAATTGATCAATGTGTCAGCTTAGAAGGCAAAAGATAATTATACATACTCTTTGAAATTAATAGACTTGAACAATTAAGATTAAGTAATTCTGCCTTTATCCGATATAGTCCATTGTTTATTAAAATAGATCAAAGAAAGCTACTGTACTGAGTAACAAAATATTCACGTGTCAAATTAAGTCCAGTCTGCTATATAAAGTCGAGCAAAATTATTTGGTTCATTAGACTGTGAACCAGAATAAAAATGTAGTTAGCAGACTGGATTGTCTTTTAATGTTAGTAAATATGTTAATATTGTTTAAAAGTTTGCTTTATAAATTTAAAAGAAACGAGTTTATAGATTTAAAAGATGTTCTCCAGTAAAGTAATTTTTATTCATATTCACAAGTGAAATCGTGGTATAGATTAAATAAATAATAGGCAAAGTTTGAAATAATATTAAGGTTAATGATTTAAATAAAAGATTCTTAACTTATAAAAAAGGTATTTAACTTATTCGTATAGATAACTTTTGAAAATACAATTCTTATTTTGATACTTGATTTAATGTTAAAAGTAAACGAATTAAGGGGAGATAACAAATGACATGACTGTTCATTTATGGCGCGTATACTATTGTCGGGTTTTGTATTATTCAGTCCTAAGACTAAGGTACAATTTTCCTCTCAATGTGAGAAAGTTGTTATCAGCAGCATTATTCATAGTTATATGTCTTTTAAATTGTTGTGACAGGTTTATTACTTTTAGGGTTACACAGTATATAGAAACAAAGATAATGTTACAGTAGGCTAAGTGTATATGTATTTTAATGTTTTAATATGAAATGAAAACCAACACATGAACAAAGAAAATGTATCGATAAAGGAAGAAAAAGAAGAAAATAGATTGGTAAGTTCATGTATATATTTAAAGAAATTTCAAATTAAGAAATATATATAAATAAATTACTAAATATATATAACATGTATAAAACCAAGATCAATTAATTTAGCTGCAAGTTTAAAAAAGACTTTGGATTTCGATCTAGTAATAACAATTAAAATAAATTCTACAAAATGCTGTTTAAGGGACTGGTAATTTGTAACATATAGAGGCCTGAGAGTACTTTTAGGGGGGATCCTTGATATAATACTGGGCTCAAATAAAATACTTAAACTAAACTAATCCTTTATTTTAACATTTTAAACATCCAACCTCCCTTTGAAGCTCTGCATGTTCTACTGATCCAATGTTCTATTAAAGATTTTTTGTGTAATTTTGTAAAAAATATACATAGGTATTTGGAAACATAAAAGGGAGGGACTTTAAAAATTTTAAATCTTCCAAAAAAAAGGGGGTCTTTGATTTGTTTCCCCCTTCTGCACGGGGTCTAATCCAGGGGGTGGGGACCTAAAGATATAGTGAAATTTTTATTTTTCATCCCCTACCTTATAAATGTTAAAGAAGCCAATTACTGGACCCTTACAATTTTGATTGTGCAATAAGCTTTGACGTTATCATTTTTTTTTTCTTTAGAATATGAGTGAAACATTTCAAGACCACGAAAATGGGTGAAGATGAAGAGAAAGAAGTTGATTGTAGATATTGAAACATGAATGTCCCATCATTAAAATCAATCTTTGTACAGGAAAACAATCAATGGTGTGATTTAACTTTATTTGTGAATTTTTTGAGAAAAAAAAACAGCAAAGAACATGATAAATTGAAGGACTTCAAAAATATAAAGAGAGATCTAAAAAGTGACACCAAAATTGTAGATGATAAAACATTTGTGAGTCTAACCGGAATAATTCGGTACTGTTACAAACATGAAAACTCACTTCATATTTCTAAGCAAATTGTGCATGAAGTCAACATTATACTCTCTAAATCTAAAGGAAAAGAACTACCCAAATTAGTTGACAACTCTTCATGCTTGGATTTATATCAAGAAATAGCCAAGAAGAGTTTTAAAAATGTTGCAATAGAAGACATATTCTTAAACAACATCGAATTTCCAGAAGACACAATTTTGTACTTGTATCATGAATATAAACCACTATTTTTGGAGAAAGAATGGAAAAGAATTTGTCGTTTTGAATATCACTTTCACTTGTACAACAACTTAAATTTTGAATATGAAGAACTCACACAGCAGAAATGGAAGATTTGGAAAAAACTATTACATTTCACTCTAAGTGTAGATGATGTAGCTAGGCGGTCAAAGCAAACAGATGAAAACTGAAAGGAAGGAACTCGCCTCAGACTATGAAACAATAAGATTTTGGATTGACAATCAATTTCATTTGGCGAACAAAACTGAGCAAAACATTTGTCAACAGGGTATAGACCTGAACATAGAACATATTTTAGAGAATGTTTCGTGTTTTGATTGTACACGGAAATGTTCGCATGGAGAAGGCATCCATGTAATTGTTGAATTACCAGATATAATTGAGGATGTCAACCTTCATGAGCTTTCATTATCAATGAAAAGCACGGTTAAAAACAAACATAGTATTCAATGCTGGTCTGTCATATTTTGTCGACCAACTTCACTGACCAGATACAAAAATTTAAAAGGCAGTTTTAATCGTTTTATACTACGGGATGATTACATTAATTCACGAATTCATCACATCACCATATAGTGTTTACTCATACTCACCAACAAGGAGACAACGAGATTGAGAGAATTGTAGAAAGCTGTCCTTCCTGTGAAACAAACACAGATATTGAACCACTAGATTGGAAGTGTTTTAAAGCTCTTGTTGAACAGAAAATATCATGCATGTATTCATTATATGATACACTTTTGAATGTCTTCAATAGAACGTATATCGGTGTGTTACAATCCGAAACACTGAGGAACTTCTGCTGAATTATAGAAATATACAGACAGTGTTTGATATAACATCCGACACAGGTACTACCCTAAGCTTAAAAGAAGCAGAACGACAATTGAAAGAGAAAGCTGACCCTGATCTTTGCTACTACAATACATACTTGAAAAGGCATTCTTTTCCGTATGTAACAATCGATGAACAGCCAAAGTTGGGGCTTTGTTTACGAGAATGTGTTCTTGTGTTGATGCTTGACAATTTAGTAAGATTGAGATTTCATAGCGATCCAGATCCTGGTAAAAATAGGTCTCAACAGATTTTTACATTGCCTGTAACTATCAAGGGACTTCCACATGACTCTAACGTAACACGAGAGTGGCATGATGACATGTGCGACTTAGTTGACAATTGTAATTGCCGCAAAAGATACAATATCAATAAAACAGATGGGTTGAATAGCTTGACAGTTTTGACAGAAAAAGAGAGTTTAGATATGAAGAAGTTTTGTCAGCTGATCCAGTGGTCAATAGTTCAGTGTTGGGAGACAATAAAAATTGGTAAGTACTGACTTCTTTGATTAAATTATTTACAATCTAGAATGAGGTGAACACCGACCAATGTGCTTTAGGTGTTAAATTATGAAGCTCAAAATGTAAGTTCTTTATTTTGGCTACTTAAAAGGTAAAATATATTTTATAATAAAAAACAATTACAATTCATACAATTCATGTTTGTCATAAACACTTATAATTAACATGATTTATAACATTCATATAATGAGGATACCCTAGACTATGATGTTTTTGATGTTTCTTTGGCATCTCTTCAGATTAATGAAAGTCATATTCTAGAAACTTCCCTCCAATCGTTAGGAGCAGCTTTTAGTGAGCTGGACGTCTCTATTGAAAGTGTAGAGGATGATTTGTTTGAAATAGAACTACATAGTTTCGTAGAGGTAAGTCTTAAAACATTGTTTCAAATACAGTAAACAATAGTCAAGAAATGCAAAGAATAAAAGCATCAACAGAAAAACTTGCAAACAAGTTAATTGTTTAGTCTCCTGAAAAGCATAGTTTGATACATTTATACATAGAGAAAAAGGTAAAATCACAAAAATACCGAACTCTGAGGAATATTCATAACGAAAAGTCCCTAATCAAATGGCAAAATCAAAATCTCAAACCCATCAAACAAATGGAAAACAACTGTCAGAACACAATTCAAAATAGAACAAAAATATCCGAACAAAAAATCAAGATACATATATGCATTGCTGTTCTAAGCATTATAGTTTAAACAATATGAGAAATCGATTCAAATGAGATAGTGTCAAAAATTAAAACCAAAGAAAACTTGAGACAAAAAAAAAAAAAAAAAAAAAAAACAGAGAAATATATATATTACAATGACCTTGACATATGAATTGACAAAATATGATACAAATACAAATAATTTTTGCAGGAAACTTCAGATAAAAGTACAGAAATTGAAGACAGAACAGGCATCGAAGAAGATATGACTGATTTGACAAGGGCACTTTTAAATGCTGAGCTGCCATTTGATCCCGAATCTTTCATTCTTGAGGCGGAGATGATGCAAGTGACAACAGTGACAGAAATAATTCTGAAACAATAATGAAAAAAACTATCCAACTTTAATGGAAGCTCTTAACTTTAAGGCATATGATGCAACTTCACTTCTTTGTAGGCTTTAAAGTTATTGCAAATGGCTGATATTTTTGTTCGAGCATATTGTTTTTCTTAAATTGTTTAACATTTCATACCGATATAACATGTTACTTTTATTATTCTTCCCTTAGTTTATTTATTTTGTATTTACATTGTATCATAGGTCAAATTTATTTGTTCAGTGTATGTTCAATGGTGTTAATATGTCCTTTGATTGAGTTAAGCTATTTCAGTTGATATTTTATAGTGTGTCTTTCTATGTTGTGATGTTACACTATTGTTTCGGAAAAAGGGTGAAGGTTTGGTATCATTAAAACGTTTAAACCCGCTGCATTTGTTTGCACCTGTCCTAAGTCAGGAATCTGATGTTCAGTAGTTGTCGTTTGTTGATGTGGTTCATAAGTGTTTCTCGTTTCTCGTTTTTTATATAGATTAAACCGTTGGTTTTCCCGTTTGAATGGTTTTACACTAGTAATTTTTGGGGCCTTTATAGCTTACTGTTCGGTGTGAGCCAAGGCTCCGTGTTGAAGACCGTACTTTGACCTATAATGGTTTACTTTTATAAATTTTGACTTGGATGGAGAGGTGTCTCATTGGCACTCATATCACATTTTCTTATATCTATATATTCCAGCACCGTATACTGGAAGAGACGATGATGAATCAAAACTTCGAGAGATTTTAGATGACATCTTGATTAAGTCAGATCAGCAACACACATACAAAGATGGACAAAATAGAATATTGTTTGATCCAGATCATAAAATAGAGAAAATTGAGGCAAAAACTGCCAGTTTCAGTTATTAAGAATACAGACCTAAAGCATGTTATACCAACAGCAGAACTTATATTGAGGAGAAAGGGGTTAGAAACTGACGTGAACATTATACCTTACAATGTTTATGGCAAAAAAATACTATGCTGTCTTCTGCTCTTTTGGACACTACAACATCAGGCAGTAGCAAGTATTTGATACGAAAGTTTATAGCTTCAGAATCTTTATTGGGATGTACAAAGGAAGACCTACCAAAAGTAGAAGAAATCATAGGGCCCAAACCATTGGTTGACAGAGTTAAAAAATCTAAAGGCACAGTCATTTGTCGTACAAAGTTTAAACAAGCATTTCTCGACAAGACTGAGAAAGATATAGCCGAGGAAAAGAGGGTTAAGAAGGTTACTAAACTAACCAAAAATCTAGATCATCTATCATCAACAATGAATGCTTGTCAAGCTATAGTGAAGCCAGACTGCACGAAGCCCAAAGTCCTAAAAGCTGCTGGTATTCAACAAGCCCTTTTAGGCCTATTGTTAAAGGTTGTAGATAATACTGATTTCCAAGTAGACAACATTTCATTAGATACAGTGAAAGAAGCCGATTATGAAAAACTTTCTGCAGCTAAACTTGCATGGATAAAGCAGAAGAAAAGCCCGCCAACAGAAATAATGCAAAGTGTTAAAGTAGCAACCATAGAGTTTGCAGGTGTAAAGTTCAAGTGTAAGGTTCCTTCAGGGACAGAGTATCTAAATTTTGTTGAAAAAGCTGTTCTTAAGCCAACACTTGGGATGCTTCCAAGATTAAAAAGGCTAGTTGTATGTGAAGAAAAATATTCTTACACCCCCGATGACCTGAAAGCAGCTACAAGAGAACAGAGGAAAAAAAACAAGAAATTCATCCATTGCACATCTTAAACTTAGTACTGAAATGATCAATGAGCACAAATTTCAAAAGGAAGCTATTACCAATATAGATGGAAAGATCCAGATAAGCACATACTTGGCAAAACATGCAGATAAACTGAAGCTTAATAACAACATAACACTGGACTTTGACAGTGAATATATTCTCCAAGGTTGTCAATGCGAGGATGAAAACGAAAGTTGCCAATGTAAAAGATATGCTGTTCCTCTGAGATGCAAATATTCAGAGGAAAATGGTTTTGAATCTTCAGAAATATTAACATCTATCCATCAAACTAAAGGTGAAGCAGAAATGGCGCAGGTAGACTGGATTTTTGAAATTGAACCTTAACTTGCCGGTGGAGAGGCTGTAATGAGTATTGTTACATCTGGTGACATTGATGCTGTTGTAATACATCTTTTTGCACTATCAAGACTTTGGCTAAGAAAAGATGACCGCACATTTAAAATACCAGTGTATGTCTTTTTACAAAAACCTGGAAAAATCTTCGATTTATATTGCATAACTCCAATATTGGAGGTGCTTGAGAAACAGCTGCAAGACAAACATATTGGAAACAATTTTGCATTGGCACTTTGCTTAGAAGGCAATGATTTTATTCCAAAATTTCATGGAATGTCACATAAAAAGATACTTGAAATTTTCTTGAAAACACCGCGACTACGATGCAGTTTGTTTAATATACAATTTGAAGCTGTTCATTCAGTAACAATTGATAGTAGTTTATATCAAGATCTTGTCAAACAACTGTACTGTCCAAATAAACTAGATTCTTCTAAAATGTCTTTAGAAGAAGTAAGGAGATTAAACATCAAGCCTAGACATAGAAGACAAAACGATCCTCTTGCAAAAAATATTAGAGGTTTACAACTTTGGATGCCACCTTCATCTGTATTAGACAAACTAGTTCTCCAAATAGGATGTCAGGTTGATTATCTAATGACAGTAGGGAAATCAAATGCTGTTCTACCAAATTTCTTAGAAAGAGGGTGTCTAAGAAAAACCGAATCAGGAGATATAGAATATCATTTAGGACCTGATTCATTTATTGGTCACATAAATGACCTAATATGCTTGAATTCGCCATCAACCGGAAAGGAACAAACAAGAAAAAGAAAACAGAAGGAAACACCACAAAAAGGATGCAGAAGACAAATACCCTTGGCATCAACACCAAACAAGACACATAAATAATGATTAATATCAATCAAAACAACTCATATTTACATTTTTATTGTTTTTTTTTTGTTTGTTTTTGTTTGTTTGTTTTTTTGTTACTTGTTTCTTATTTATTTAGATTTACGGTATTCATTTGTATTGTAGTCTTGTTTAAGGAGTTAAAACTGGTCATATAATATGAAGGTATTTAATCAAACAGTAATAACTGGACACGTTTATTACATTTATATCATTGAATGCAATTAGTATGTTCTTTGTTTCCTTCAGATGTTGAATTTTATCATTAAATATACTTTGTGTGTGTAGACTGTAGGACGATTTCAACTATAAGACTTATAAAACAGAATAAGAATAAGAATTTTATTGTTCTAATTAAGAACCCATGAAAACAAATGTATGTTATAAATGTATTACAAATTCAAAACATTTTTATCTTTGTAAAATAATTATTATCTAATTTCATAAAGAAAATGTATGCTTTATAAAAATATAAATATCCTTTTAATTAATGAAATCTTTACTAAAACTTATTGTCTTATTTTTACTAATAATAAGATTTCAGATGTGTAATCTGATATAGAATTACTTATCTACACACTTGAGTACTTCACAGTAAAACATTAAAAACAAAGGAATTTTGATTTTGAAACCAAGCGTGTGTTGATATCATAAATATGTCAACTTTTGTTTAAATTCACATTAGTATCATTTACAGCTGCTGATGACAAACTTCTCAGTTTGAGAAGAAAATTGTACCTTAGTCTTAGGACTGTATTGTTCGATTAATATCGCGGATATTTAGTGTATAACATGTTGGAAAAATAATGTAATTTGTATTGTAACTGTAGTAAATATTGATTAGACTGTGAACCAGAATAAAAATGTAGTTAGCAGACTGGATTGTCTTTTAAGGTCCTGTTGTCATGCCGAGTCCAAGCTAGTTCCCAAATAATGTAACATCAACGTGAGCAGTTCCCCACAAAAAGAATTGATAGCAACATGAGAGAAAGACAACAACAAAGATTCATAAGACGGGACCAAGTTCCCGCATAATAGTTTGACGAACGATGAACATCCCGAATTTGCTTTTCTTCAACATTTAAGATCAACAATGCCAACACGTACCTACACATAACTATAGAAATGGGCGAGAAAGTTGAGATAAAGAAAGATCATGTAGTTTTACCCAGATCATATGAGTGTGTGTGTCACTATCTGTTATTTTTTTTTTAAATGCGTTAACAATAACTTAGTTTTGTTAAATTTGAAAAGTCGGATCATGCATGGATGTTTAACACCTTGTACCAAATATAACAAAAATATAAATAAATGCATAATAAATATAACATATCAGGCCAGATGATGTAAAGAACGATCATTAGATGATTGTAACGTTTTCGTCCTTCGCGGAACATAACGTTATAATGATGTAAAAAAATATATAAGATAAGACATTTTTTCAATACTTTGATAAAACTAAAAGAATTATTTTTATATCATATTTTGTATTTCGTGTACATGATCTTCTTGTATGACCGAAATACCAGACAGCAGTCTGGTTATTTTTTTTTTTTGGTTTTTTTTTTTTTGGTTTTTTTGTTTGTTTTTGTGTCATTATGTTGTAAGGAGATGTGGTATGATTGCAAATGACCATATGACGTCACCGTGCGGCCTCAAACGATGAACCAAACCCATAATGCATCAACTATAAAAGGCCCCGACATGACAAATTTGAAACCATGTAAACAAGAAAACTTACGGCCTGATGTATGTACAAAACAAAAAACGAAAATAAAATATGATTGTAATGAATGTAATACTTGATTTATTAAAAAATCTTAAATTTTATTTTTTAAAGACAATGTTTGACTTGATTCAAAGCTAATGAAATACTAATCAACTGAAGTTTCATCTGCAAGTAGCTTCCTGAAGGCTAAGATTGTTATTCACCATCGAAATCAATCATGTATTTCTCATTTATATCATCATATAAGTTTTCTGAAACCTTTTTATTACGTCCATCACGGAAGGTCGGTTGTTTTAACTTGTGAATCATGTGTCTCACTGAATTATTTTCGGGTTTGTGTTTACATATGGCCTCTTTGTTCTTCACTAGGAGATCACATGCAACAACCAGAACGCTACCGACTGCGACACATGTCATGTAGATAACAACATCACCATTATCTAGAAGTAAAATGATATATAATTACTAGTATGCAATATGTAAAGTGTCAAAACATTTAGCCAGTATACAATAGTTAGTTTAAAACAGATTTTTTATGTATAAAATGTATTTGAAAAATATAGCTATGTTATGTTCTTTTATCACCATAAGTTGGTTAACCATGTTTGCATGCGTCTGAACTCACGGGAAACAAACGAGATCTCTGTTTGTGTCCTTTTCCCTTTCGTTCATGACACTATGACTGAGACGTGATTGATGTACATGGCAGCGGAGGGTGCGTGTATGGCAGTATAGAACCTTGTCCTGCCGGGTTACCAGTCTGGTCCATTTTTAAGTTTATACTATTCCCTCAGATATTTTTCTCAATTTGAATATATAGAATTTGTTTGTTAGAAAATATCATCTACGAATTTCTTCTGTCGCTTATGAATACACATGAAATATGTATTATTAACTTTATCAGTCTGTTTTTATATAGTAAAGTCCTGAAGGTTTTAAAGATTCGTTTATGTGTTGATAAATCTACAACTGAATGATTGTAACTACGAACACCTACTTTAAACATATTTTGTTAATTCAAAATTAATTTTGAAATACATTTGTTATGATGAACATTTCAACATATTATATTTAGAAAACATCTCCAGTTTTCATGTAGTAGTTTTTATATATATTTTTTTTTTTTTTTTTTTTTATTTAATAATGCATTCTACTAATTACGCTATTCGGCTCTTCGAGGATGTAACTATAGCATTCATTTCCCGATGTACAACGAGTCATCTTATTTAAAAGAGGTCAAAATCCTTGACCAATGGGTATGACGTAGCTATACCTAGCTATAAATACTGCGGCTATTACCTGTGCCCACTGTGTATCATCGCCACCGGAAATTGGGTACTAACGAAGCGGAGAGAAATGGAAAAAAAGTAAACAAGGTAAGAATTTATTCAATATAAAGCATTTCTACTGATTTGACGAGGGTACCGCTTAAGAAATGATTTTCTGATATATAATTCTTTTAAATTATTAGGCTGATTAGTACAAAATTAAGACAAGATTTTGTGTTATACTCAAGAACTTGCTACTTAGTATTTGAAAATTTCGAGGTCGATCGTCCTCAGTCGCCCCATTGGCAAGATATTCAACTGTTTTTTATTTTTTTTCGAGACACTTTCTTAGATTATAATAGTGTGGCATCATATTTACTGAAATTTGTTGTCAAAATGATGGTTTTTAAAGAATATAGACCATAAAAAATAAAGTTTAGGGTACGGCAACTTGTTCGTGTTGACAAATTCACTGTATGGCAACTTGTTTTCAACTGTATGGCAACTTGCTAATTTCAAAATATTTATTTGCCGTCTTTTCAAAGAAAATAAAGTATTAGGTTCAAATATCTTATTATGCATTTGATAAAAATACAATTCGCTTGACACCATTTAAGATGTATACACAATATAAGGCTTGAACAAAGTCCTATTACATCTTTTACATGCCTGATGTATACAATATGAATACGTCATATACAAAAGCTGGCAAATGTTGTAACTTTCGGAAAGGCATGTCACTGTTTTACTGACCTGTTGTTATGCCCCTTACGTAGTTTTAAATGTTACCCATGTCCGTCTGTCCCGTCCGTCCAGAAAGTCCCAAAAATTGGTTTCCGTTCTCTAACTTTAGTATGCCTAAACCAAATGTTTTAAAATTTACACGAAATGCTTGTAACCACAAAACACAGATCAAGTTATAAATTGGGTAGCGTCACTGTTACCGTTCTTGAGTTATGCCCTTTTATAAATGAAAAAAAGCTAAAGCTGTCGTTTCTGTTCTCAAACTTTAGATTGCCTCAACCAAATGTTTTAACCATACAACATTAGTAAGCATTTGCATATAAGTGATGAACATTTCGGGGATCGATGGGTTGTGGGTGGAGGGAAGGAAGGAGGTAAGGGCAGGAGAATTTTTCCGCATTGAATATTTAGAACCATTAAGTGAATGAATTCTCTTTCAACTTTCAGATAAAATGAAATATAAATGAATTATCATTCTCTGCACACAAAAACAAAAAGTTGTATTGCTACAACACGGCACCATGTTAAGGGAGGTTTGAGTGCTCACAAACATGTTTAACCCTGCTCATTAGGGCTTTCCACTTTTCCGTGGAAAGACCTATTGATTTTGTTCTGATTATTTTTTTTTTTTTCTTCCGCCTAATTTTTTCTTGCGGTGTAAAATGTTTCAAAAATGTCGCTTAGTTTTTGTATATGATATCATACAGTCTATACGCCTTTGAAACTGACCCTGTTTGACCGAACACTTTTCTTTGTAAGAGTTATCTCCCAAACACTGTTTTTCTTGTTATCTGATCTCCTCCGCAACCGTAAAAGAAAGCGGCAAATTTATTTTCCAAATTGCTCGTTATATCCTCAGGATGTTAGGTTTTATTTTGACCGAAGCTTTACGAAGACTCCATATGAGAGTTATTTCCCTTTGTATTGAAATAAATGAAATGTATTTGTAACTGGAAAAGCATAAGTGATAGAGGCCTAGGGTCTTTTGATTTGAGGTCCTTGGTCCAAAAAAATGAAAATGAGGTCAAGGTCAAAGGTCAAGGTCATGTTCAAAATTTTGAATTTGGCTTGTTATCACTTATTTTCAGAAATCATATAAGATATCGACAAAATATTTTCACACAATTGTTAGCTGCGACATGTCGTAACACATAAATTTTAGTTGAAAGGGTACGTAGACATTTAATGGGAGTTTTCGCCCTTTTATATCTAATATTAGCTGAATGTTAATATAACTCATTAACAATATATAGTAGAGACCTAGAGTGTTTTGATTTGAGGCCCTTGTTTCATGACCTTGAAATTGGGGTCAAGGTCAAAGGTCAAGGTCATGTACAAAGAGGCAAATTATGTGTTTTTGGCACTATTTAAAGAGTTTGATTGTACTTTAATGCTTTTGTAGGTTGACATTGACCTTTGACCTTACTACTTGTTGAGGGATCTCTCAAAAGGTAGATCCCATGTGTTAAGATATAGTATCTAGGATTTAAATTCCGTTTTTGCATGATCCTAGTGGCTCGTTTCCATGTGTTTACTCAACCAACCAACCAACCAACCAACCAATCAATCAATATTTAAACCAACCAACCAACCAATCAATCAATCATTAATTAATCAATCATTACATGCATGTTTCCGTCTCATGTGTTTAATACGGGGTCCAAGATCTCCTTTGTTTCTTTTTCGCCTGTTTCAAGAAACCCTATCGCACGTGTTTAATTAATCAATCAATCAATCAATCAATCAGTCAATCAATCAATAAACCAACCAAACAACCAACCAACCAACCAACCAACCAATCAATCATTCATTCATTCATTGTATGCATGTTTCCGTCTCATGTGTTTAATACGGGGTCCAAGATTTCCTTTGTTTCTTTTTTTCGCTTGTTTCAAGAGACCCTATCCCATGTGTTTAATCAACCAACCAACCAATTGATTAATTAACCAATCAATCAATCAATCAATCAATAAGCCAACCAACCAACCAATCAATCAATCATTCATTCATTCATTGTATGCATGTTTCCGTCTCATGTGTTTAATATTGTATTCACATCTCTTCTGAAAAAAAAAATCCACATGCTTGTTATCAGATATACTCTGAAACTACAAGTCCAATCGACCTCAAAATTTGCAGTCAGCAGGGCATACATGTACTAAAACTTCATTAAACAACGTGGTGCAGCTACCTCTGAAGAATTTCCGTAGAGAAAAGAAATTGCAATGCCGTTAAAATCGCTTGCTAGGTCCGTAACTCTCAACGAAATCCTATAATAAAATGTCTGCTCCTACATTATAATATCTGTGTTACAAGCTGCTGCTGAGAAATGTACATTGTAAGAAAATAATCGATAAACGTGTTTTAAAGTTACACCAGATCAATTAAATCCAAAGCATGCACTGCTCGTGAACTGTGATCGAAACGTCAATTACCTACAATGACAAAAGAAATACATTGTGTGTACTCCGTCGCTATACATGTTCTCTGTCCAACGTCTCCACCTAAAAAGAAATAAAAATACTAAGTTTTCGCTATTATAAAGCTTCGTCACGTGACGCCACAATCTGGCGCGAGACAAATACGCGCGCGGGACCTGAAATAGAATAAAAACTTTTCAACTAACTAAATATAGAAACTTAACCAACACACTAATATGGACCCTTTAAAGAAAGAAAGAAAGAAAGAAAGAAAGAAAGAAAGAAAGAAAGAAAGAAAGAAAGAAAGAAAGAAACAAACAAACAAACAAACAAACAAACAAACAAACACACACACACACACACACACACATATCAATCAATCATGTTTCAGAAGGGGGAAAGACCGTTTACAATTGCTTTTTAAAAGCAATTGATTTATATTGTAAAACGGCATTTTTAACCATTCTAATGTTCCGTTTATATAAAAAAAAAAAAAATGTCTCCCTGGGACCCCCTTTTGGCCCCCTTTTTTACCCTCCACTTACAACTGAATGTAGCTGTGTGCTATAGATCTATCCTATCAACGGTAAAGAACGACAACTCCATTTTATTCCCTATAATATTGTTCTTACATCTCTTCGGAAAAAAAAATCCACATGCTTGTTATCAGATATACTCTGAAACTACAAGTCCAATCGACCTCAAAATTTGCAGTCAGCAGGGCATACATGTACTAAAACTTCATTAAACAACGTGGTGCAGCTACCTCTCAAGAATTTCCGTAGAGAAAAGAAATTGCAATGCCGTTAACATCGCTTGCTAGGTCCGTAAGTGTCAATGAAATCCTATAATAAAATGTCTGCTCCTAGATTAAAATACAAATCTCTGTTACAAACTGCTGCTGAAAAATGTACATTGTACGAAAATAATCGATAAACGTGTTTTAAAGTTACACAAGATCAATTAAATCCAAAGCATGCACTGCTCGTGAACTGTGATCGAAACGTCAATTACCTACAGTGACAAAAGAAATACATTGTGTGTACTCCGTCGCTATACATGTTGTCTGTCCAACGTCTCCACCTAAAAGAAATAAAATACTAAGTTTTCGCTATTAAAAGCTTCGTCACGTGACGCCACAATCTGGCGCCAGACAAATACGCGCGCGGGACCTGAAATAGAATAAAAACTTTTCAACTAACTAAATATAGAAACTTAACCAACACACTAATATGGACCCTTTAAAGAAAGAAAGAAAGAAAGAAAGAAAGAAAGAAAGAAAGAAAGAAAGAAAGAAAGAAACAAACAAACAAACAAACAAACAAACAAACAAACACACACACACACACACACACACATATCAATCAATCATGTTTCAGAAGGGGGAAAGACCGTTTACAATTGCTTTTTAAAAGCAATTGATTTATATTATATATGTGTCTGTTCCTGGTCAGGAACATGTAATATAACGGCTGTCGTAAGTTGCTGCCTGACATATTTGTTTGTGATTTTGTCATTAATCAGGCAATTTTTTGGATACGGTATGGGTTTTGTTCATTGTGAAGTGTATATTGACCAATAGTTGATCAAATCTATTTCATTTGGACTTTCTTTGAAAGTCCTCTCAGTGAAAACCATTCCACGTCTCCTTTTTCAATTAATGTTATTGTCTTATTCGTAAAAGACAGATACAGTCAATATATTAGAATAAAGAACATTAATTTTCTAAAAAAAAAAACTTCATCTCTATATAGTAAGAAATGAACAAGCTCGATGGCTAACACTGTTTGAATTTTAAAAAATATTAACCTTAGATTAATCATTTTTGGAAAGAATGAAAGAAGAATCTGATACAAGGGATACAAATCCGGCTGTGGCAACGGCATAAACTATTTATAGAAACTTTCTACTTGAGAATAAAGATGACCTTGTATGAAGTTTTTTGTTTGTCATCTTAATATTATATACGTATTAATACAATTCACAAAAGCTAGCATCTTCGACTTGTAAATTTAAAGAATTATAATGAAATAACATCTAATAAGGACAGGTTGAAATATTTTTGAATCCTGATGGTGCATACTCATAAATTCTTTTGGAAAAATCCGCGTAAATTTAAATGTTGATTTGATAGCGTTCATCTATTTATTTGCCCTCGTAAACAGTTTTGTATAAAATACCGAAATCGGTAAATTCTTATCGTGAAAGAATAAGTCAGGTACACCTTTTTACATTCATGCGTGCTTAAGTTGCACTTTTTTCTTCTTATTAAGAAAAATTATTTTAATTTGAGCAGCTATCTAAAGATTAGATTAATTACACACACAAAAAATAGGGCTAACTGTTGATTTTGAAACTCTATGAATTCACATTTATATTCAACCAAATAGATAGGCCGAGATCCATACCTTTATAAGATTCAAAACAGAGAGTCGAAGGTGTGTTTGAAAACAAATAATCACGTACTGCTATATCTTATAAGGCAAATGCAAGTCTTACTTGTATTAATTATATAATTTTAATTGGCACAATATCACATTAAAATTTCCTGAGAAATATTATACATAGCAATCATGAAAATGTACTACTGTAACAATGAAAATTCGGACGAATACACTCCTTTTCACTACCCCTCCATCTACGCCTTTAAGTTTAGGCCAAACAGCCTTAGCAAAACATGCAACAGTCTTTTATTATTTTTTCCCTGTAAATAAAAAGATTGATTGAATTTACTTAAACTAAAAAAAATTACAATCTTATTTTCAATAAGAAACAAGAAAATTAATTCGAAACACAATGCATGATTTATTTCTCCTAATTTTCAATGAAAACAAAGTATTTTCTTCACTTTACTTTTAACAAATTATTCATTTCAGAAATTAAAAAAATAAACAATAAACAATGTTTAAGACCGTACCTTGACCTATAATGGTTTACTTTTATAAATTGTGACTTGGATGGAGAGTTGTCTCATTGGCACTCATACCACATCTTCCTATATCTATTTAACCCAGCACATTCTTTATGTGTCTGTCCGAAGTCACGAGCCTGTAGTTCGTGGTTGTCGTTGGTTCATCTCTATCATATTTGTTGTTTTTCGTAAATTGTTTTGTTATGAGTTAGGCCGTTTGTTTTCTTGTTGAATCCTTCCACAATTTTCATGTCGGGGCTTTTTATAGCCAACTATAAGGTACGATTTTTCGTTGTTGAAGGCCAAACGATAGCATATAATTGCTTACATACACTTTATTTGACCCTGGTGCATAGTTATCTTATTTGCAATCTTACAAAATCTCCACTGTTTATATTTAAAAAAACAGCACCAACAAATGGTCGGTTTTTTTTTTTTATTGAACTTACAAAATTTCACCCTGACAACAAATAAGACAACAGTCGTTATTATTATAAAGATATATGAATGTATTTAGGATAGTATGGTTGAAAAAAACCTTTTTGTCTTTAAAAACACAATGTCAAATAGAGGTACGCAACGACGACGTCTGAACGAAATTAACGGCATATATTTTATAATATTTGATAAGTAGTTTATTTTGTATATTTGTAAGCCGGTGAAGCTTTGATACAGCCAAAATATCGTCACTTGTTAAAATCTAAACAGTGATTAATTTCATCTTTAAATTACAATATATTGCAAGACGCCGTACAGACAAAAGTTGTTATTTTGCAATTCGCCGTACAATGAACAAACAATGTTTTGGTCCATATTCGTTAAAAACATCTTTATGACAACCAATTTCAGTCAATATGATGTCACACTATCATAATCTAAAAACGTGTCTGGAAAAATAATGAAAACCAGTTGAATATCTTGCCAATGGGGCGACAGAGGACAATGGACCTCGAAATTTTCAGGTACTAAGTGGCAAGCTTTGGAGTATAACACAAAATATTGTCTTAATTCTGTACTTATCGGCCTAATAATTTAAAGAATTATAAATCAGAAAATCATTTCTTAAGCGGTACCCTCGTCAAATCAGTAGACATGAATGAATTCTTACCTTGTTTACTTTTTTTACCATTTCTCTCCGCTTCGTTAGTACCCAATTTCCGGTGGCGATGATACACAGTGGTGTCAATCATATTATTTTTCGAGCAGCGAGGTGTCTAACTCGTTATAATGAGATTCTGGACGTGGTCACAGATTTAATAAAACATTTTTTACTGGAACATTTTAAACATTAGTTATCTTGAGAACTTAATATCCAAGTTCGTTAAATACAACGTATTTTATCGTTGTTCTATTTTCTAAACCTTGTTCTAAATAAATACGTGTACTGTAGTGTGAATCACACAGCTGCTTATCACGTAATCAATGGTGGACCGAACGTGTTCACTTTTTAATAATTTTGACATTTTTTCGTCTAAATAAATTGATACATTATCGTAGTTATTTTAACACGAATGAATCTCTATACAGAGGTATATGTGTAGAATATCTTTCTTGATTTTCAAGGTAAGGGCAAAATGTACGAAGGTGCACTCGTATATTCTTGCTATAATGTACCCACGTAGTGACGTACAATTTATAGAAAATATAGCAAAAATATTTCAGATATTATTATCACAAAATGTTGTGATTAAAATACATTTCTTATTCCAATATAAGAAACTGTATTGTAGTGCATTGAATATGCTAGACTACTTGTCGATATACACCTGTATGTTTGTTACTATAAATAGACAAAGTTAGTGATAATACGGAAGGCATTATGTGCCACTTCCAATATAAGGTATCTGAAAACCTTTGCTAAAGATATGTTATATCAAATAATGTTCAAATAGCTAATTTTTAAAAGTTTATTTGTCTAAAGCAATTAATGAACCTAGAGACTTTTATAAGTCCTTGGTGTATCAGAAATGTGACAACAGTTCCGAATGAACTTACAATATTGTTGAAACTATCAAGAATATGTACAGAATATGTATATCTGATATATACAAAGCCATTTAAGGCTTGAAAATAAGCTCTTAGTAAGATAATAAAACTGTGTTACAGTTAAAACATTTACAGAAATAATATCATGTGATTGATATTTAATACCTGAATATTGAGAGACCAGTGGAATATCACGGCAAACATGACCAGAAATAGGTCGAAGGGGGAACATAAGCATTTAATGAATAGTTCCTTTTAGAGCATTTAACATGCCACTAACAAACAAATGATTAGGTAGAAACATACTGTAGAAACTAATAGTAAAACAATTACTATTTTTTGAAAAAATCTGCAACATTGCAGTTTTTAAAAATGCAAACTTTTGTTGCATAAATCTGTACATGAAGTTACAAAGAATGTAAATTGTGAGGAGTGTGATGCCAATATATCAACATACTAGTTGATATCAAATATTAAAAAAGAAAGATCAAAGGATCTTTTGAACAATTTATATGACTGACATGCATTGGTCAGATGTAAATTCCTTTTTTCAAGGATAATTTTTATGATGTGGACATAACATGCATAGTGTAACCGACCATGCAAGGGCTGGTTATGTCAGTCAAGGTCGTTAAAACTTCCATATATATGCATTGTGTGGAAGGAAATAAAATAATTTCCATTGGATGGTTTTATCATTGCCTTGAAATTCATCAATGTAGATTTCAGATTATGAATAAAATTATTTGACACTTGTAAAATGATACATTCATGTACATTTATTACCATATCTTTATAAAAGATATCCTCATATAGTTGAAATAAGACAATAGAGTGTTTCAGTCTTATATCTTGGCATTGTTATTACATTAATTATGAATATAACAAACAAAGCCTTAGAATAGATAAACAGTTACTCTTTTCTGAAGAAATAGTTCAAAGTTATTGTTCTCATTAATCAGAACACAATTGTAGATCCTGATCTTGCTGTCTACAAGGTATCAGTAATAGTAAACAACTTTTTACTGTAAAATATAGTTTGAGATACAACTATAAAATTATTTAGATTCTGCCAAGAAAGGAAGATTCTTTCCAAAAGTCCCTGTTTTGACTTGCAGAAAATATTGTATAAATGTGCTTATTTTGATAAGACAAATTGTGCTTTACAATCTCAGTAATGATACTTGATATGATAAGCTATAATATATTTATTAAATTGCAAATGGTAGCAGCAATGAATGTTGAAGAACTATACAAAACAGGAAGATTTTTCTCTCCATCTGCAAATTTTGCTGTGATGTTGGACATGAAATATCTGACATATTTTCCTTTTTAAAAAAGGAATACTGTAATGTACACTGGATATGTGCATCACTAATCTTTATGTGACTAAGTGTTGCCTTGTTATAGGCTAAGTCATATCTCTGTAAACAATTGTACATAAGTTAATATAAAGTAAAAGTTATATTCCTTCAATATCCAACATGTGTATGGATATCAGAATGGGGGAAGGTCATTTTCAAATGTTACAGTTTACAATGAAGTATAAACTTTGTAACCCTTCTCCAGTTCTTTTTTAAGAAAATTATCAGATTATCAGATGAGTTTTCACAGAACAGTATAACTTAAGTCTTAGGATTTTAAAAACACGCTGGATCAAGTTTTAATTTTGGATATATTGATCTGTATTAATTCTTATAAAATAAGATATTAAATAGCTACACTTGTTTTTGTATAATTTGTTTATACTTAATGAAATATCATAACGATGATACCTTTGAGATGATTTACTTCAGAATGGTACATTAAATGCAGTTTGTATATGTATACCTAGTCTGTATGAAGTGTAGGACTTTAGGATTCAATTTATTATCAATACTGTTTGATATATATATATATATTATTCATATACTACATACTCATTGTCATAAACAAACATGGAATGTAAATTTACTGAACCAGACATCAAATACTATATTGTAGTTGGTATATTCCAGATACAAATGAATAAGAAGAAATTTGTAAATATAGTCACTTTATTAAGTGTCCTGAATAAGAACTACAGTAGAGGCTGATCATCTTTGACATCTACATGTAGTTTTAAATAAGTCAACCTTTATTTAACAGGTGACCTTAGTGTGACAGTAATCACCTATTTATGACTTTTTAATATGACTCAGAGAGGAGATTTTGATTGCTAAGTTATGTTAAAGTTATGAATATTAACACTATTTTGAAGCTTTCGTTGCTTACTTGAGCTTTTGAATCAATTTTTCTGTTCTTTGAATATTAAAGACAGACTGAATTGCAAATGTATGCCAAGGGATATTACTTGTAGAACTTGCAGTGACAGTTTTTAGCTTGCAAATATACTAGATATTTTACCATGAATTAATATTAGATAAATCATGTATACATAATACTGAAAGCTTCAGAAGGCTAATGAAAATCTGTATCTGGCTGTGTTTACATCGTTATTTAAACTACTGTCTCCTGAATTTGTCTTCAAATTCTTGTTTTTTCATACACATCTGAACTACAGTGAGTGTCATGTTAGAAGAGTACAAAAAGAAGGGCTAAAGAATTAAACACTTTCAAATATTTAAGAAAAGTGTTGCCGAATAATATGTCAGTAGATATTTAGATATGCAATTAATGGTTTGTAAGCAAGTATCAGGCAAATGGTATTTTGAAAATTCAAAACCTGTTATATAGATATAGGAAGATGTGGTATGAGTGTTATGCTCTTTATATAATTAAGAGAATTTGTCTCGAATGTACAGAATAAGTTATTATTCTTGAAAAAAGTGAAATCCAGCCTACAAAATATATTGAGAGAAATAGATATTTTGTTGTATATTTATTTTCAAAATTACTTTAAATTTTTTGAAACAATTTATTTTTCATACCTGGACTAACAATATTGGTACTTTACCTTAATATTTAGATTATATTTATTATTAAGTCAGAAAGATTAGTTAGACTGACTACTATCTTAGTCTCCAGTATATTCTGGACTGATTCAGCAAATTCTGATTTGCTCTCTGTTAGTTGTTCAGGGAACTACTTGTTTGTGCCAACACTTTGAATATGCTACAGTTACATCCTCGAAGAGCCGAGGAGCGTAATTAGTAGAATGGACTCTCATCCAAGTATAATGTGGAATATGAAGGATGAGAGTCATTCTAGTAATGGAGCCTGAGGCTCAAGTGGATGTAACAATTTACCCACCCAGTTTGGAGGGTACTGTTTGCCCATCCCAATTGTTTTGGTTGCACAAACAAACTTTGAATCATGATTGGCACATATAATAGCCGCAGTATTTATAGCTAGGTATAGCTACGTCATACCCATAGGTCAAGGATTTTGACCTCTTTTAAATGAGATGCCTCGTTGTACATCGGGAAATGAATGCTATAGTTACATCCTCTTGAGCCTCAGTCTCCATTACTAGAATGACTCTCATCCTTCATATTCTAAGTTATACTTGGATGAGAGTCCAATTTGTGTGTCATGTAAATCAACACCATCAGCAATTTTGTATTTATATTGATTTGTTCAATTACAGTTAAATATGCCGAAAAAATTTAATAGAATGTTTTAATATACACGATCTTACTTGATGTAGTAGGTGTGTCTGGAGAGTTACGTTTACTTTTGTCGTTCTTTCCTGGAAGAAAATAAATATTGCATATAAGAAGTTTCAATTTTATGATTACAAATTGTGCTGAAAAGATGTCTATAAGTAGGACCTACATAGGACAATGCTTTCTGTGTCAATATTTAGTGTAATACGTCTTGCAAAAGACATTAATTTTTCTTCCTACTTTGAATTCTTCCTAATTTGAAATTCCGATTCATTAAAAATATTTAAAAAAAAATGTTAATACCGTTAATAATCGAAATATAAATGACAATTAAGATTGCATGACCGTGAGAATAAAACACGAAAAGACGATCAAGTCCGTAATACACTACAAAGAAAACTAAAGATTTAGCAACACGAAACCTATCAAAATAAGGGGATGAAAGCATGATATTTGAAGAGTTTAAAGGGCAATAAAAGATGTCTGGTTACTTTTTTCTGCATAATGTTGTACCGTTATGAACCGTAGATTGTTGTTTCAATTGCAATATTACTCACCGCCGGTTATCAGGTCATCATGAATGCATGATCCATCTACGTGATTGCACCTAGTAAAAATAAATACGTAAATCAAAGGTGATTCTTTAAACTTAATACAATGTTCGAGCTCCTTTGTTGAATATGATGAAGACTCAACACGTAATTGTTGCACTTAATTTTAAGTTACGAGTCGTAGATGACGTTTTTTTTTTTTTTTTTTTTTTTTGTATGCATTTTGATTCTTTAAAGAAAATATTCCGCTGGTCAAAAACGCAAATATAACTTTTTGCTTTAAGAAAGTTGTATCAATGCAAACATTACATATGTTTTGATAAAAAAAAAATGGTATGTTCTAAGGAGCATTTTGTTTAGAATAATTATGTATCCATTGTTAAGTGATATGTAAAAATAACACAGACTGAGTATTGGCAGTATTTGATTTGATTTCTTCGAGTTGTGAAAAATACAGTCTTACGACTACTTGGTTTTCTAGTTCAAAATTCACTCTTGCACCTATTCAATATGTAATGGTAACCCAATTTACTAATCTCTTTGTGTGTCTTGAATATATATTATTTTGTTTAAACAATTTTTTTTTTCAAAAGTGTACAAATTACAATTATTCAAAAGAAATACAGGAATTCGGAAACAAGAAGAACTTATATAAATCCGTCTCCCTTATCTATTACAAATTATATATTAATTGTTTACTTACCTTTCATTGCTATTACATGTGCAATTATGTCGACATTTTTTACCGAACGTACCATTTGTACATGGTTTGCAAGCTGAATTGATTTCTGAATTGTAGCCTACTAGACATTCTGTTAAAAATGAATATGTTATAGTAAAGTTATGATTGCCAAAGACAAAATTTTAATATACCAAATACATAGAATTGAAGTTAAATAATAATTGGGTTTTATCGGAAAAATGAAAAATGCCATTTCGTTATTTAGTCGAACCGTTTAATTCATAGTATCACAAATAAAGATATTTGTCGTTTGAATTTTAACTTCATACATTATATGTACATGCACGAATATATATATGTTCAAACTTTTTTAGGTCCTTTTTTAGTAACAACAAACAAAAGAACTATCAGTATGTCAATTAGACCTGCCTTGATACCATAACTGCCTTTGAGTTTTTACTGGATAACATTTTTGTTCGCTATGGAGATTCCGTATATCGTCAAGTTATCGGAATTCTAATGGGGACTAACTCTGCACCACTTATTGCGGGCCTGTTTCTGTATTGTTATGAGTTACAATTTATGATTAAAATCAGCAAAGACCCATCGAAACATCATCTGATACAAAAATTTAATAACACTTTTAGATATTTGGATGATATATTGGCTCTCAATAATGACGACTTCAGTATTTATACTAAAGAGATTTATCCTTCTGAACTGACTTTAAATAAAGCTAATACTAACAATGAACACTGCCCTTTCCTGGATCTTGATATCAATATCTTTAACGGGAAGCTTCATACAAAAATTTATGATAAAAGAGATGATTTTTCATTTCCTATTGTTAATTATCCATTTTTAGATGGTGACGTTCCCTGGTCACCATCTTATGGTGTTTATATATCTCAACTTGTTCGATTCGCTCGTGTATGTAACAACGCATTTGATTTTAACGAAAGAAATCTCTGTATTACTGAAAATTTATTACACCACGGTTTTCGATATCACAAAATAGTCAAAACATTTACTAAATTTTATCATCGGTACGAGGACATCATTCGTAAATATAAATCAACATGCAGACATCTTATACGTAAAGATATTTCACATCCATTTTTTGGTAATATTCTATACAAAGCACAAAAATGTCGGCATTCACCTCAAAAGCTTACCAGACCTTTAAACAGACTTATTCAGAAGGGATATAGTTACGATACTGTTGTCAGGTCATTAAAGATGGCATATTGAGGTATTAATATTGATTCACTCATAGGGTCTTTACATCGGAAATAAACACACATATTCTAAAACCAGTTGCTGACATGATACAGGTTATGTTCTTCTTATATATTTTATGATGGTTTGATACTAAACCACTAACGGGAGGGATTGTGCTTGATTTTCATATGATGAAGATATAATCTTTCCATCAGTTTAATTGAGGTCTGGAGCTGGCATGTCAGTAACTGCTAAAAGTCATTTGTTGATTTTTGTATCATTGTCATTTTGCTTAGTTTCTTTTGTTACCTATTCTTACCTCAGACTCGCACTTCTTTTGAACTGAGTTTTACTGTGCGTATTGCTGTGTGTTTGTTTATTCTACATTGGCTAGAGTTATAGGGGAGGGTTGAGATCTCACAAAACATGTTTGACCCGCCGCATTTTTGCGCCTGTCCCAAGTCAGGAGCCTCTGGCCTTTGTTAATCTTGTATGTTTTTGATCATTCTAGTTCATTTATATGTTTTGGAGTTTAGTGTGACGTCCATTTTCACTGAACTATTACACATTTTTGTTTAGGGGTCAGCTGAAGCCCCTCTGTTTTTATTCTCAGTTTTCATAGACGTGGACTAGAAAGGTCTGGCCATATTATGAAGTCATCTGCCTATTGTTGAAGAGTGTTTGTTGCCGTTTCAATGTATTTCGATTATTTATTTTCTACAGTTACTATCTCATTGACTTAGTATTCCCATAAATTCTTATATTTGAAATATTGGTCTTGTTTCAACACGTCCACGAAGTTCCATCAATTTCACCTGAATTTATTTCATACTTGGACAAACGTCAAAACGGCTTCGAATACTTTTTTAAGAGTCACAGTATGACTTGTACTGTAATGCTCTAAATTCATTATTTGAATTTTATGAACATGTAACCAAATCATAAATGCCTTAAATGTATAATATGTATAATGGCTAAAACAGAAAATTTTGAAAGATTTTGAAAATTTTAAATACTCATCGCATAAATAAATTGGGAGTATCTGAACGGGATTTCTTTGTGTTTCCATCTAGTATTTTGTGTGAACTGTTGGTCGATCAACACAAAACGAGGTTGGTTTGGTTTCATAAATAAAAATGACGCCATAATTAATTTTTTTAAAAATACATACTTGTGCACTTTTCATTCTTAAACTCGAAAGATGAACAGCAAACTTTCCTACAAGTTTAATCATTTATATTAAAGATGAACAACTAAAGTGTCCATTAAATTTACAGAAAAATTAATACAATTTTTTAAGTTGAAACAAAAATCACAACATATAATTGTGTTTCCGTTGAAAAAATAAGATGTACGTTGTACAATGACAATGTAAATGTGCATCGTGTAATGCGGAGGAGACAAAAGGGTTATTTAAAAATTAGAATTCAATGTAAAAAGGGCAAACAGTTACTTATATATATCATTTTATCTTAAAATTTTGTTGATGAATTTCAAAAGAATATTTAAATCCACAATTATCTTCTTTTTCATAAAAAAAAGAGGTCAACTAAAGGACAACTATCCACCAAAGATCTAAGGACAAGAAAACTTACAAGTCTCCGTACGGCATTGAACAATGACCAACCCCATACAGTTTAATAAACTATAACAGGCCGTAGCCACTACAAAAATGTATATGTGAAACAATGCAATAGATAAAAAACAACAACCAGATTTAAAAGCAATGAATATGAAAATCTATGTGTAGACATCAAATGATTGGAGCCAAAGGATAACAGGCTTGGGACAGTCACGTAAAGAAGTTGCCGGGGTTACATAAATTTGTGAGTGTTCAATTCTTCTTTTTACCTTGAACGTCTGCGTAACGGTACTGTAAACTGACGAAATTAGCTGATAAGGGACTGCACTCGTTATGTTCACACCAAACAAAATGTATTGATCCACCGTCATTACTGTATGTATACAAAAATGTATATTCATTATGATCACCTTAGTATTTATAACAGAAGTACATGTACAAAGTGTACACTAGCGACGGGGAGTCAAAATGGTAATGCATTAATTTTTTTTACAATAATGCTTTTAAGGAAATGAAAAATTTTTGTTTAGATTTGACAAGAACTACAAATGTAGTTCAGTATACAAATACGGATGCCAGGTAGTTACAGTCTTACCACGTACGAAGAGTTTGTTTCAATCTACGAACTCAATGGAATTATGAAACAAAACTTGGGTTTAGTGTAATATATAACCATACTACCTTCTGTCGGTGATGCATATTCCACGCTGATTGCCATTGCAGTGAGCTGTTAATATTAGACATGAAGCTTCTAAGCAAATAGTCCAAAATATTGTATTTGAAACTTTCATTCTATTCTAGATTTTTATCGATATTGAGGAAATATGTGTTGTTTCAACATGAAAATACCATATCCGTACATTATTTAGACACTTTAAAAAAGGTCATTCAACTGTGTTTTCATTGATGATGTATATTTCTATATATGGTATATTGTACGTTTTTAAAATATTATTGTAAATAATTACCTCGTTATGTAGATAACATTACAGACTTCCTGTACAACGTCTCAACTCATTTTATGATCTTTGATTTTCAAAAGATCTCATTTAATCCAAATAACCATGGTTGTAACATATTTATAGAACAGAAAATGCACATGATTTATAGCAGTATACACATATTATAATGCAGTGTGCATATAATATAAAGACATGTGCACATCATATATTAAGTCATTCCGACCCAGATAAAACTATACCATTCTTACTCTATCCCTTAACCTAAATCTAATCCATACTGTATCCTTACACTAGCCCTTACCCTTAAATAAAACCTTAAACTAAAATAAACCCTAATACTAGCCCTTACCCATAAATAAAACCTTAACTTAGAATAAACACTAATACTAGCCCTTACCCTTAAATAAAACCTCAACCTAGAATAAACCCAAACCTAACCCTTAAGATTTGCATGGACTCCTAGATTAAAAGAAGGCTGATACTTGCACATCATATAATTTCAAATTGACATCATATTAACGCGATTGCACATTATACACTTATTGACTGGTAATGGGGGAAATATCAAGTTTGTTTTCTCTGAGATGCCTACTATTGCTCGAGACGAAGCCAATGTGCAATATCCAGTTTCGAAGGCACATCAAAATTTATTTTTCTTATTTTCCACATACATTACGTGTTTTGTGATGTGACATGTGACACAATGTATAACCATGAACATGTGTATACATATCAAGAGTTATGTGTTTGGAAATCTTGTGATTCCGATTGTTAATGTCGCACGTTTGTCTCTACATGTACATTGTATCTTGAAATGATTTGGTTTCAATTGCCGTCCGTACATTCCCATAATATTTTATGATAGCTCAATACTCTGAAGAAAAATAAATCTAATAAAAAGTAATATTTGCCCTTTTCTAATTTGGTTAGATATGTCATTTTCATGTTGATACATGTAAGATAACAAAATATGAAGTCATTCAGCATTGCAGTTTTTAAGAAACGCGCAACGAGAATGTTCCTTGGACAGACGGACGGACAAGATGATTGTACTATATTGACCCAGCTC
Source organism: Mytilus coruscus (assembly GCA_017311375.1). Taxonomy (NCBI): domain Eukaryota; kingdom Metazoa; phylum Mollusca; class Bivalvia; order Mytilida; family Mytilidae; genus Mytilus; species Mytilus coruscus. The sequence goes on from CM029597.1 coordinate 56,506,558, forward strand.
TTAGAGTGGTGGAACAATTCTGTTTTTTTTTTTTTTTTTTTTTTTTGTGTGTGAAAAGTATGAAAAAATGTATACTAACAATCGGCATTGAAATCACCACTTTTGATTTAATATTTTATCGCAAAAATTTCAATTAAAATTGAGAATTGAAATGGGGAATATGTCAAAGAGATAACAACCCGACCAAAGAGCAATTGACTATTTGAGTTTGCCGAGTGCACACGTTAGCAACCATTTCCAAGGACCGGAGCCGATAACAATATAATATAATTATACTTTTGTTGACAGGTGCATCTTTTAGGTCACTTGAATTCTCGGAGTTCGGTATTTTTGTTATTTTACTTTTGAACCATACTTCAGGTTCAGTTACCTTATAAAAAGATTCAAGGGTTCGTTGTTTTACATCTGAGTCCAGACATCCAGATACGATATGGGCTAGAATTAATTTATATATCTTGGTGTCATTAGGCGTCTTTGTAAATATAGAAGATATTCAGTGAACTGCTGTGAAAGCATTTGGTGTATCGATGCATTATGGGGAGTACTTCAGCCTGCAATAAAACACATTTTACTCGTATCTGTATTTTATACTTCGATACGTTTACTGATAAATGACTAACTACATGTATGATCATAAAAACTGATGTAACGATTCATCTTTGGAAGTAATACAACCTTCGTGAAATGGTTGGTCATCTTGATCTACATTTACGCGTAGGTTTCAATAAAAGGAGTGTATATGGGATGACAACAAACCATTACGAATAGCAAACAACAAAACTCGTCGAAAACGACATATACAGGTGATCAGACAGACCTCAACAATTGAAAGGTTAACAATGATCTGGTCATTTAAGGATTTTTAGGGTGTCTCTCATAATATAAAATTTGATGTGAAGATATTTGCATTCAAGACAAGATAATAAAAACTCTCCAGTGATCAGTCAGACCTATCGTATGCGTCACTGGTTTCATTCAAGTATGAATGTCAATGCAATTTCGTTTACCCCGTTTACACTTTTAAATCTGCTGCGGGTCGAACCGTGGATAGTTTATCCAAGTTAATTACCCCGATTGAACTTCACATTAATTTTGTTAAAAAATATCCTACATTGGAATTTTCCTTCTCAACGGAAACAGGAACGTATGCGCCAAGATACAGATGTATTATGCTAGTCAGAAATTCATTTCTGCATTCCAGAACGTTTTGGTGAAAACCCAAAATCACCCACCTTCAATTCCTTCCCGTTTTTGCGAATACATGAATATTTCGACGTGTGGAGAAGTATCACAAAGCAATGCACATCGTCTCCATTGGCAGAAGAGGGAGACGCACATTGGCTATCTGACATTTCAGACTTGGCAGTCTCTATCTTTACCTCTGAGAGTGGAATCCATAGCTCTAAAATTATATGCTCCTATGAAAAATTTTTTGTTAGCAACAATTAAAGAAATGATTAAACACATGTTGTTTGAAGTGACCAAAAAAGCTACATGATACTATTGAGGCCCAAAAAAGTATTATAGAAAAAAAAACAGGCAAAAGTTATTGAACAATCTAACCGTAACGTTAAAGAACAGAATAAAAAAAAGGATCAAAAGCGTTAACTCGCTAAACGTGAAGATAGGGTGAAAAATTAGAAAAAGATTAAAGAACAAGAACAATACTCAAGAAAAACATCTCTTAGGTTCCATAATGTCCATTTTATTCTCAAATCTGATGGTATACTGAAAAGGCTAGTCATTACAGATCATGATATTCTGAATATTTGCAATAGTACACTTGGTTTGAAACCAAAATACCAGATATTTGGAGTTCTCATACTACAGGAGAAGTGCAAGAAGTCTATCAAACTGCACTGGGTAAATTTGTCTAATTCCAGGTAAATGTTAGGTTTCTGTCCTACAAAATAAGACAGAGGGTGTACACCAATAAGAAACAAAACTAAAAAGTAAAAGACCAACATATTCATAACTGAAAACCTAACACAGTAAAGAAACTATCAAAACTTAAAGCAAACATGATAATTATGGACCGTTGATGCCAGAATCTTCTAAAAGTATGTGAACTTGGAGACAAGACTCTTATTACATCAATGGACAAATATATATATGAGCTCCTTGTTTTCTTTGCTGATGATGAGAGACGAAATGAACATCCAAATAATGGTGACAGTTACATTTTCAGAACTGTTAGACAAATTATCCAACTTAATATTTATAAGCAATACACCTAAATACATATATAATATGATAAGAGTCCCCATCCCCAAACACTGTTTTTCTTGTTATGACTTCTCCTTCGAACCGTAAATGAAAGCGACAAATTTATTTTTCCAAATTTCTAGATTTGGAACTTTTACACAGGCAATTTTTCCAACGTGATTTTAACATGAGAATCACGTGATATTCACGTTGTCCACACCACGTGAGTAGAACGTGAAATGAGCAGAACGTAATATTCACGTTGTGAGCACAACGTGATTAAACGTTGGTCACACGTGATATTCACGTTGTGTATAATGCCACATGATATCAACGTGATAATACAACGTGATATTCACGTTAAATATATACCACGTGATATAAACGTGATAATACAACAGGACATTTATGTGAAGCAGCCACTTGGAAAAATGAAATATTGTCTTTGTTGTACTCATTGACATATCATTTTTTTTCTTGGCCATCTCTATTTGAAGATGTTTCTCTGGTTCTTTATCTTTAAAGTACGGTAACAGTGAGTTAAACATCAATAAATTGTCTTGTAGGTTATATCAGCTACCTCATATGCATGTTTAATGTACCTGTTATCATCCTGAATATGTATGTAATATTTGCGGCTGGATGTTTAGCATCCATCAAAACTTAACTATCATTACAATATATTTTAATCCAAATCTTATTTCAATGTTTAAAAGGAAGTCGAATTCGAAATTGCACAACAAATTATGCAAAACCAAATGTATACCAAACAACAATTCAATACAAACAAGCTATTTTACAATGTTCATTCTTCAAGAGTTGTGTCCCTTGTAGGTTTATCATGATCTAAAAATAATCAGCTATGACTAAAAAATTGTCCCTATCCAAGACATATATTACCAAATGTAAAATGAAAAAAAAACACTTTCCAACTTGAAATTCAATTATATTTATATTTAAGAATATTTTAAACAGTTAACATTTGATAAGTTACTGAAATAGTAACAAATAATATTTGAATGTTCTATCTTCTAAATGCTCCACTCTTGGAAAGCTTCTTCATCTGAAAGGATAAAAAGAATTTTATTTATTGTTATATTATTATCTTATTTTAGCATACATAATGAAAGCTTTATTTTACTTCTATTATGAATGTTGCTTTTGCTTAAATGTAAACAACAATGTGAGGGCTGTTCCAAAAATAAATGTAAGGGGAAGGCACTTTGTATTTGACCCCACCATGCATACATTTTAATTTGGATATTTCATTTAATTGTTCAAGCAGTCTTCTTAAATAACCTCCACCTGTCAAAAGTGCCTGGAAAAGGCCTGATAAAATTCTCAATTGAACCAGCTGTCAGTAACTGCAAGTACTCTCAGATCTTTACTTACTGTCTTTTGTTGTTGGGATGTACAATTACCAATCCATGTCCCTTTGTGCTTTTGTTATATATGTATTTCTATTTGTATCCATCTAATATTCTGTATGTATGTGCCTGTCCCAAGTAAGGAGCCTGTAGTTCAGTTGTTGCTGTTTGTTGCTGTGTTAGATATAAGAAGATGTGGTTTTACATATTTGTTTTTTGTTAATTATTTTGTACATTAATAAGGCTGCCAGTTTTCTCGTTTGAATTCTTTAAAATTTGTGATTTATAGCCAACTGTGGTATGTGGGCTTTGCTCATTCTTGAAGGCTGTACAGTGACCTATAGGTCTTAATTTCTGTATAGATAAAATAATTTTATTTTTTGTTTTTCTTTATCTAAATAATTAATAGATTATATACAACATGTTCTGCACTTAAATGGTGCTTTATCAAACAAATTTTGACTTTTACCAGTACTTTCAGGGTTCGACACTAACGCTAGTCCGCTAGCCCGAGGCTAGTAAAAATTAGGAGGGCTAGTAAAGATTTCATCACAGTAGTCCAACGGGCTAGTCAAATTTTTTAAAACTAGGAATTTCATAAAATTTTAATTTTCAACAAATCCCAGATTTTTGCTGACCTTTGCTGTCTTTATTGTACAGTTTATTCACGTATATTTTGATTGTCAGACATTTTAACATGAAAGGTACTTTTGGGAGGGAAAGAAACGGAAACAATGATGGTACTTAATACATTGAAAACCACGTGTGTTACAAACGCCGTGATGATTCTAATCAGAAACCTGGATCTCAAAAGTGCTTCCATAATATCAAAATAATAACATGAATACGACATACACTACTACCGATACCATCACTGTTTGGGAAAAATGTACAACTTATTGGGAGGAATTTTAAGCCATTTTTTTAGTAATTGGGAATTTTCTCTAGGGAAAAAGCTGTGTATTTCGAATGTAATTTGAGGCAAACAATATCACTGAATTATTGTCATAAAAACAAAATTATAGGTCTCTGCAAGGATTTGTATACTATACAATTCCTTGGTCTCTGGTAAAATATACAGATTTTAGGAATAAAATCTTGTCCTGCAAAAAAAAAAAAATAATAAACTGAAACAACAAGGGAAAAGAAGGAGTCCATGAAGAATTATGACAAAAACAGCAAGGGCAAACCTTTTTCTTTTGTGGGTGTATTTTAAATTCTAACTTATCCATCTTCATTAAAGACACTAGTAGTAATGATAAATAAAATGAGGATGATGATGAAGTAATGATCTAAAGGGTCTTCAAAATAAGTCGAACACATTCTTAATATAGATGATTAAAATATGAATTTTTTTTTTTTGTTTGGTATTTTTATTAGCAAACCAGTGAAATTTCATGAAACAAAACATGTTAAAAGCCTCTGAAATGCCCCAGAACACAGGATTTAGCTTCATTTGTATAAAATTTTCTGGGGCATGCCCCAGACCCTCCTTCGGCACTTGGAGGGCTAGTGATTTGACAAGAGGACTAGTAGAATAATAATTTCACTAGCCCTGCAGGCTAGTACATACATTTAGTTAGTGTCAAACCCTGACTTTACCAAAACAAGAGTGCACAGTTGAAATGTCTCGCCTTCTTTACTTATCATTGATATTATGTTGATAGTCCTAAATATAAAGCTTTATTACAACTGTCACATAATCTTAACATAAACCAAGAAAACTTAACATTGACCTTTGAACCATGAAAATGAGGTCAAGGTAAGATAAACCATGCCAGGCAGGCATGTACAACTAACAATTCTTCCATAAAACAAATATAGTTGACCTATTGCTTATAGTTTAAGAAAACAGACCAAAACACAATAAAATGCTCAGCTGGGCGCAGCTTGATACGACCGCAGAGGTCGAACCCTGAACAGTTGGGCAAGTAAGGACACAACATTCAAGCTTGATACAGAACTGAATTTGGATTGTGATTAAATGTTTGACACAGCATAGGTTTCTGACACAGAATAAATGTGCTCTAAGAACTTAAAATTTTTAATTTACCTATTCAAACCATATCATTATTATTTGCTTTTATATATAAATCAGAAATAACCAATTTAAAATGGAAAATTTGAAAGAAAAAAATGAAAAAAATCCCCTCAAATTTTTGAACCCCTTATGATTCATCACCCCAAACTCAATCCCACCTTCCCTTTGTGGTATGGTACCTTGCAGTACAATTTCAGAGAGATCCGTACACAAGTTATTGTCTGGAACTAGAAAATGGTTGTCTTTTGGCCCTTTTGGCCCTAAATTCCTAAACGTTTAGGGCAATTACCCCCAACTCAAACCCAGCTTTCCCTTTGTGCTATGGAACCTTGTAGTACAATTTCATAAAGATCCATACACTTACACACAAGTTATTGTCCTGAAACTAGAAAATGTTTTTGCCCTTTTTGGCCTCCAATTCCTAAAATTTTGGGGCAATTACCCCAAAATAAATCCCAGCCTTCCCTTTGTGGTATGGTACCTTGCAGTACAATTTCAGAGAGCTCCATACACTTGAACACAAGTTATTGTTTGGAAACTAGAAAAATGCTTATTTTGGCCCCTTATTCCTAAACGTTTTGGGCAATTACCCCAAACTCAATTCCAGCTTTCCTTTGTGATATGGAACCTTGTAGTACAATTTCAGAAAGATCCATACACTTACACACAAGTTATTGTCATGAAACTAGAAAAATGCTTGTTTTGCCCCTTTTTGGCCCTAATTCCTATCATTTTGAGGCAATTACCCCAAAATCGATCCCAGCATTCCCTTTGTGATATGGAACCTTGTGGTACGAGGTCAGAGAGATCCATACACTAACACACAAGTTATGTCTGGAAGTTACAAAATGCTTATTTTTGGCCCCTAATTCCTAAACTGTTGGTACCATAACCCCAAAATCAATCCCAACCTTCCTTTTGTGGTATTGAACCTTATGGTAAAATTTCATAGAGATCCATTCACTTAAACTAGAGTTAGAGTGCGAAACCAATGTGTCTTCGGACGACGACGCCAACGTCATACCAATATAAGACCGCAAACTTTGTTTGCGGTCAAAGTTTGCGGTCGATAAAACTTATCACTGAGCAATGAACCATGAAAATGAGGTCAAGGTCAAATAAAACCTGCATGACTGACATATAGATCATAAAATATTTCCATACACCAAATACAGTTGACCTATTGTATATAGTATTAGAAAAAGACCAAAACTCAAAACTGAACTTTGACCACTGAACCATGTAAATGAGGTCAAGGTCAGATGACACCTACAGCTAGACATGTACACCTTACAATCATTCCATACACCAAATATAGTAGACCTATTGCATACAGTATAAGAAAACAGACCAAAACACAAAAACTTAACCCTGTTCACTGATCCATGAAATGAGGTCGAGGTCAAGTGAAAACTGTCTGACGGACATGAAGACCTTGCAAGGTACGCACATACCAAATATAGTTATCCTATTACTTATAATAAGAGAGAATTTAACATTACAAAAATCTTAACTTTTTTCAAGTAGTCACTGAACCATGAAAATGAGGTCAAGGACATTGGATATGTGACTGACGGAAACTTCGTAACATGAGGCATCCATATACAAAGTATGAAGCATCAAGGTCTTCTACCTTCTAACATATAAAACTTTTAAAAGTTAGCTAACGCAACAAGCATCACTATCCCTATGTCGAGCTTTATGTGACAAAAGTCGAGGCTCGACAAAATGACCCAAAAATGTAAGGAGATCGAAAGTAAGACAGAAAAAGAACTTTATCATATTGTGACCTAAACATCAAAAATTATTTAAGTATACTTGAATAGGAATGTTTTCTTGTTTTACTATTAAATTACCTTCAGTTTAACTTGATTGCAATCAAAATTCTACAAACTTCTGTAGTGTGATTCTGAAGCACTGCTAAAGTATCATGTCTTCTATTCATCTTACATATATACATATCAGTATATATTTACCTCAAATTCAGATTTTATTTTCTGGAAAAAATAATTATATTCAAATACATGTATATTAACATGAAATTTAATACACTTCTACAGACTGAAAACAAATGTCACATACTCATCTTTAGTAATGTTAATATTATAAATATTTTATATCATTAAAGATTGGATCATCATGATCATTGCACAGGATTTTATGCTGGGAGACTTAAATATTTTTTGTCTGTATGTATAAAACTTTCTTTTTCTTCTCTCAGTTTTCCTCATAAAGGTCTTAGTTCTCCAGCTTCCTCTACTAATAAAACAGGACACCAAGAAATAGCATCATAGTGTTTAAAGTGGCGCTAAACACCAATCATTCAATATCTCAATTACTTTTTAGTATGAGGAAATAAAGACATCAATGAATCAATAAAAGTCCATTAGTTTGGTTTTTTAGCATCAACAGTAGTTTTTTTGTATCTATAAATGATTCCAATTATGCAGGTTTATTGTACAGTGTGTTGAAAATAAAATGAACAGCTGTGATAGGAGTGCACGATTGCAAGCCCTCCAAATTCATATCAATTTTGTTTAAAGTATAAAATGAAATGTTGAAGAAGGCAGTACATTTTTGTACAACATTTGATTTATAAATTTTGTATGCATTACATAACATCCTTCAGTTGACAAGTGGAAATAGTTAATGCTAACATTCAGAACATTTTGTTCTGCAAAGTTATAAAATCATATGTAGCATTAATGTAACAAATGAAATCTATTCTTTCTCTGCACATTTGCTGCAAGCCAAAAGGAATGGTTTTTTTTAAGCATACTATTTTGTTAAATGTATAACATTTAATAAAATGGAAAAAGTGCATACATATCTGTTGGAACTTTGCTGAATTGTCCTTCTAACATTGACCTGGACTTCTCCCTCTGTCATTTTCTTTTTCGTGTCAGGAATTTACAAACAGATCCTCCATACTTCATTCAAGCCCTGCTTAATAACTGTCATATAGAAAAAAGAAATGCATAAATATTCAGCATTTCATTTACAGTAACACATACAGTTATTGTCATAGTCTGATAAAACTTTAAAGGAACATTACAGTGGACTACCATAAGGCATATTATGATAACTATAGCCATGTTGCAATTGGGGTATCACATAATTTGATTTCAACCAAAATTGTGTGATAAATAGTGGGACAATGAAAGTTAATTGCCTGATAACTCAAGTGTCATTCTGTGAATAATCTTGACATATATTTATCTGGTTAAAGGAAAGGAGTTAAATGTTCAGTATGAGACAAGCATGACAAGTGAAGTTTATATACCACTCCAGACAGATTATGTATATCATAGGTCCTCAGTACCTGCAGCTGAATATAAAAAGTCGCTATTTATTCATTGTTCAAGTCTTGTAAAATCAAAACCAACATATTACTATGTCGAAGGATGTTTGCTCCTCCTGTATTTGAGTTTTTGCCAGATATTCAGATTCCTCTGGCTTTATCCATGATATTCCAAAACTAGAGGCTCCAAGGACCCTGTGTCGCTCACCTGATATTTTTATTTACAATTGATGCATGATAAATGCAACTGTTGTACTGTCGTTTAGTTTCAGAGATATAAGACTAAAAGTGCATTTTATTTCAGCCATGTGTGCCATGTTGGCAGGAGGGTCATCATTCACAGTGGTCCCTGGATATCCTAGTGGTGATTTAAACCAAGTTTGGTTTAATTTGACAGTAGTTTCAGGGAGAATTTTGTAAAATTTATCTAACGAGAAATGCGAAGTGATGAGAAAGTTTGTTGTGAAGTTTTGTTGTTGCAAACCCCAAAAACAAAAAGGTAATAAAAATTATCATTTAAGGGCAATCTTTCCTATTAATAATTTCTGCAAAATTCAGTTGATTGTGCAAGGGTTGTATAGCCACCTGAGGTCGTTAAAACTCTCATTTGTTGTTGCAAAATTCAAGTGGTTTTGAATTGCTTTGTTGATCTTTTTGTATTCAACTTTTAAACAACAAAGTACAACAAATATGATGACTGATACTCATGACACTGAAAATATGGTCTTCATTCTTGTGAAGAAAATGGTAAGGTTTGAAATATTTCTTAATTATTAATTCAATACCAATACTTTAATTTGTATTGGATTTATCCCAGGAAATGAGAACAAGGGACACAATTAAATTCAATTTTTTCCTAAATTTCTGATAAAATATAAAATGAAGAACTATATTTTTTAATGAGAATTTTTTTTAATAGTTAATTGATAATTTGAACAATATTAATTAAGTTTTAGATCTTGCATCGTTGATTAATTTTCTCTCAAAATTTCTGATATTCTATTAAAGTTTTAAATATAATATGAGGCAGGCATTACCTGTGAAAGGGGATGAAGTCTGTATAAATTAGTGTAGGAATTCAAGCATCATTTGCACTTGAATCTGTAGAAAATGAAGCCAAAGTACTGAAACATATCTGACATTCGACCTATTGTTCGGGATTATAGTTGTGACATCATTTTCAATGTAAAGAAAGAAACACCATCATCAGGTATTAATGTGGTTTTTTTTTCATGTTATAGAATTATCAATTATTTTTATTGCCAGTACATTAGTAGATTGTTTTCTATATTGATTTTCTACTGCAGTTTCAGAAAAGAAGATTACAAAGGAAAACATTTTGTAAAACTTACCAAAATTTACGAAATTAATGAAAATTGTTAAAATTGATTATAAAGGGCAATAACTCCTTAAGGGTCAACTGACCATTTTGGTCTTGTTGACTTATTTGAAGATCTTACTTTGCTGAACATTATTGCTGTTTACAGTTTATCTCTATCTGTAATAATTTTCAAGATAATAACCAAAACGGCAAAATTTCCTTAAAATTACCAATTCAGGGCAGCAACCCAACAACCAGTTGTCCAATTCATCTGAAAATTTGAGGGCAGATAGATATTTACTTGATAAACAAGTTAATCCCTGTAAGATTTGCTTTAAATGCTTTGGTTTCAGAGTTACAAGCCAAAATCTACATTTTACCCTATGTTCTATTTTTAGCCATGGCAGCCATCTTGGTTGGTTGGCTGGGTCACCACACATTTTTAAACTAAATACCCTAATAATGATTGTGGCTAAGTTTGGTTGAATTTGGTCCAGTAGTTTCAGAGGAGAAGATTTTGTAAAGATTACAAAATTTACAAAAATTGGTAAAAATTACTTTAAAGGGCAATAACTCCTTAAGGGTCAACTGACCATTTTGATCATGTTGACTTATTTGAAGATCTTACTTTGCTGAACATTATTGCTGTTTACAGTTTATCTCTATCTGTAATAATTTTCAAGATAATAACCAAAACGGCAAAATTTCCTTAAAATTACCAATTCAGGGCAGCAACCCAACAACCAGTTGTCCAATTCATCTGAAAATTTGAGGGCAGATAGATATTTACTTGATAAACAAGTTAATCCCTGTAAGATTTGCTTTAAATGCTTTGGTTTCAGAGTTACAAGCCAAAATCTACATTTTACCCTATGTTCTATTTTTAGCCATGGCAGCCATCTTGGTTGGTTGGCTGGGTCACCGCACACATTTTTTAAACTAAATACCCTAATAATGATTGTGGCTAAGTTTGGTTGAATTTGGTCCAGTAGTTTCAGAGGAGAAGATTTTTGTAAAAGATTACAAAATTTACAAAAATTGGGAAAAATTACTTTAAAGGGCAATAACTCCTTAAGGGGTCAACTGACCATTTTGATCATGTTGACTTATTTGAAGATCTTACTTTGCTGAACATTATTGCTGTTTACAGTTTATCTCTATCTGTAATAATTTTCAAGATAATAACCAAAACGGCAAAATTTCCTTAAAATTACCAATTCAGGGCAGCAACCCAACAACCAGTTGTCCAATTCATCTGAAAATTTGAGGGCAGATAGATATTTATTTGATAAACAAGTTAATCCCTGTAAGATTTGCTTTAAATGCTTTGGTTTCAGAGTTACAAGCCAAAATCTACATTTTACCCTATGTTCTATTTTTAGCCATGGCAGCCATCTTGGTTGGTTGGCTGGGTCACCGCACACATTTTTTAAACTAAATACCCTAATAATGATTGTGGCTAAGTTTGGTTGAATTTGGTCCAGTAGTTTCAGAGGAGAAGATTTTTGTAAAAGATTACAAAATTTACAAAAATTGGTAAAAATTACTTTAAAGGGCAATAACTCCTTAAGGGTCAACTGACCATTTTGATCATGTTGACTTATTTGAAGATCTTACTTTGCTGAACATTATTGCTGTTTACAGTTTATCTCTATCTGTAATAATTTTCAAGATAATAACCAAAAACGGCAAAATTTCCTTAAAAATTACCAATTCAGGGGCAGCAACCCAACAACCAGTTGTCCAATTCATCTGAAAATTTGAGGGCAGATAGATATTTACTTGATAAACAAGTTAATCCCTGTAAGATTTGCTTTAAATGCTTTGGTTTCAGAGTTACAAGCCAAAATCTACATTTTACCCCTATGTTCTATTTTTAGCCATGGCAGCCATCTTGGTTGGTTGGCTGGGTCACCGCACACATTTTTAAACTAAATACCCTAATAATGATTGTGGCTAAGTTTGGTTGAATTTGGTCCAGTAGTTTCAGAGGAGAAGATTTTTGTAAAGATTACAAAATTTACAAAAATTGGGAAAAATTACTTTAAAGGGCAATAACTCCTTAAGGGTCAACTGACCATTTTGATCATGTTGACTTATTTGAAGATCTTACTTTGCTGAACATTATTGCTGTTTACAGTTTATCTCTATCTGTAATAATTTTCAAGATAATAACCAAAACGGCAAAATTTCCTTAAAATTACCAATTCAGGGCAGCAACCCAACAACCAGTTGTCCAATTCATCTGAAAATTTGAGGGCAGATAGATATTTATTTGATAAACAAGTTAATCCCTGTAAGATTTGCTTTAAATGCTTTGGTTTCAGAGTTACAAGCCAAAATCTACATTTTACCCTATGTTCTATTTTAGCCATGGCAGCCATCTTGGTTGGTTGGCTGGGTCACCGCACATTTTTAAACTAAATACCCTAATAATGATTGTGGCTAAGTTTGGTTGAATTTGGTCCAGTAGTTTCAGAGGAGAAGATTTTGTAAAGATTACAAAATTTACAAAAATTGGTAAAAATTACTTTAAAGGGCAATAACTCCTTAAGGGTCAACTGACCATTTTGATCATGTTGACTTATTTGTAGATCTTACTTTGCTGAACATTATTGCTGTTTACAGTTTATCTCTATCTATAATAATTTTCAAGATAATAACCGAAAACGGAAAAAAATCCTTAAAATTACTAATTCAGGGGCAGCAACCCAACAACCCATTGTCCGATTCATCTGAAAATTTCAGGGCAGATAGATCTTGACTTGATCAACAATTTTACCCCATGTCAGATTTGCTCTAAATGCTTTGGTTTCAGAGATATAAGCCAAAATCTACATTTTACCCCTATGTTCTATTTTTAGCCATGGCGGCCATCTTGGTTGGTTGACCGGGTCACCGGACACAATTTTTAAACTAGATACCCTAATGATGATTGTGGCCAAGTTTGGTTAAATTTGGCCAAGTAGTTTCAGAGGAGAAGATTTTGTAAAGTTAACGGACTGACGGACGACGACGGACGACGGACGCCAAGTGATGAGAAAGCTCACTTGGCCCTTTGGGCCAGGTGAGCTAATAAAACCTAGCTCTTCTTTTCTTTCATAGTAACCAACAATCAATCAATCTTTTCATAATTTTTATTTTAGATGGATATATACATATAAACTACAATGAACTAAATCTATCTATAAATACTACCTTTAGTTCTCTTTTAACCTTCTGAAGTAAATCAGAGACATGTGTCTGAGTACATGTATATTTTATTGGGAAAAGGGGGATCCAGGATTTTTAAAGGGGCATCAAGATATTTTTTTTACAGAGATTATACAAAGTTGTAGTGCTTTGGTAATTTTCTTTCAAAAGAAAGGCTGTGTTTTATCAACCAATTTTCTCTCCTTTTGCACTCCACTTTTACATTCACACCGCACGAAACCCAAATACATGTAATAATAAAAGTCAATATGGGAAAAGGTAACATTTTACCTACGTAAAATATGAAAAGGTCTACATTTTAAAGGCTAATTCACATGAAAAGGGTAGGGTAACAGAACCACCGCTGTACACCCTATCAATTAAATATTTAAGTCCCCAACATGACCCCACCCACCGAGAGAATTTATTAGTACTACTGTCAACATGCCTAAATGGGTTGTGAGATAAAATATATACCTGTTTTATCTTCATTGACTTCAAGAGTATCTGCATGGCTTTAGTTTAGGACAAGCAAGGACAGATCCAGTTAGCTACCTTGTGATTTTTCGTACAGGTGTGGAGGTAAACCCCACATTGTCAGAAACAAGTGCATGTGGCCTGTGGTAATTTTTTTCAAGAGTTGAGTATTTTGTGATCATTATTGGTCTTCATGATAACTCATAAAATCATACCGCCCAGACACGTAAAATTTTGTTGTGACAGTAAAATTTTAATGAAAAGGACACACAACTCACAAACCATACATCTGTATATGATTTAAAATCAAAACCAACATATTACTATGTCGAAGGATGTTTGCTCCTCCTGTATTTGAGTTTTGCCAGATATTCAGATTCCTCTGGCTTTATCCATGATATTCCAAAATAAAAACCTAGCTCTTCTTTTCTTTTCATAGTAACCAACAATCAATCAATCTTTTCATAATTTTTATTTTAGATGGATATATACATATAAACTACAATGAACTAAATCTATCTATAAATACTACCTTTAGTTCTCTTTTAACCTTCTGAAGTAAATCAGAGACATGTGTCTGAGTACATGTATATTTTATTGGGAAAAGGGGATCCAGGATTTTTAAAAGGGGCATCAAGATATTTTTTTTACAGAGATTATACAAAGTTGTAGTGCTTTGGTAATTTTCTTTCAAAAGAAAGGCTGTGTTTTATCAACCAATTTTCTCCTTTTGCACTCCACTTTTACATTCACACCGCACGAAACCCAAATACATGTAATAATAAAAGTCAATATGGGAAAAGGTAACATTTTACCTACGTAAAATATGAAAAGGTCTACATTTTAAAGGCTAATTCACATGAAAAGGGTAGGGTAACAGAACCACCGCGGTACACCCTATCAATTAAATATTTAAGTCCCCCAACATGACCCCACCCACCGAGAGAATTTATTAGTACTACTGTCAACATGCCTAAATGGGTTGTGAGATAAAATATATACCTGTTTTATCTTCATTGACTTCAAGAGTATCTGCATGGCTTTAGTTTAGGACAAGCAAGGACAGATCCAGTTAGCTACCTTGTGATTTTTCGTACAGGTGTGGAGGGTAAACCCACATTGTCAGAAACAAGTGCATGTGGCCTGTGGTAATTTTTTTCAAGAGTTGAGTATTTTTGTGATCATTATTGGTCTTCATGATAACTCATAAAATCATACCGCCTAGACACGTAAAATTTTGTTGTGACAGTAAAATTTTAATGAAAAGGACACACAACTCACAAACCATACATCTGTATATGATTTAAAATCAAAACCAACATATTACTATGTCGAAGGATGTTTGCTCCTCCTGTATTTGAGTTTTGCCAGATATTCAGATTCCTCTGGCTTTATCCATGATATTCCAAAATAAAAACCTAGCTCTTCTTTTCTTTTCATAGTAACCAACAATCAATCAATCTTTTCATAATTTTTATTTTAGATGGATATATACATATAAACTACAATGAACTAAATCTATCTATAAATACTACCTTTAGTTCTCTTTTAACCTTCTGAAGTAAATCAGAGACATGTGTCTGAGTACATGTATATTTTATTGGGAAAAGGGGGATCCAGGATTTTAAAAGGGGCATCAAGATATTTTTTTTTACAGAGATTATACAAAGTTGTAGTGCTTTGGTAATTTTCTTTCAAAAGAAAGGCTGTGTTTTTATCAACCAATTTTCTCTCCTTTTGCACTCCACTTTTACATTCACACCGCACGAAACCCAAATACATGTAATAATAAAAGTCAATATGGGAAAGGTAACATTTTACCTACGTAAAATATGAAAAGGTCTACATTTTTAAAGGCTAATTCACATGAAAAGGGTAGGGTAACAGAACCACCGCGGTACACCCTATCAATTAAATATTTAAGTCCCCCAACATGACCCCACCCACCGAGAGAATTTATTAGTACTACTGTCAACATGCCTAAATGGGTTGTGAGATAAAATATATACCTGTTTTATCTTCATTGACTTCAAGAGTATCTGCATGGCTTTAGTTTAGGACAAGCAAGGACAGATCCAGTTAGCTACCTTGTGATTTTTCGTACAGGTGTGGAGGGTAAACCCACATTGTCAGAAACAAGTGCATGTGGCCTGTGGTAATTTTTTTCAAGAGTTGAGTATTTTGTGATCATTATTGGTCTTCATGATAACTCATAAAAATCATACCGCCCAGACACGTAAAATTTTGTTGTGACAGTAAAATTTTAATGAAAAGGACACACAACTCACAAACCATACATCTGTATATGATTTAAAATCAAAACCAACATATTACTATGTCGAAGGATGTTTGCTCCTCCTGTATTTGAGTTTTTGCCAGATATTCAGATTCCTCTGGCTTTATCCATGATATTCCAAAATAAAAACCTAGCTCTTCTTTTCTTTTCATAGTAACCAACAATCAATCAATCTTTTCATAATTTTTATTTTAGATGGATATATACATATAAACTACAATGAACTAAATCTATCTATAAATACTACCTTTAGTTCTCTTTTAACCTTCTGAAGTAAATCAGAGACATGTGTCTGAGTACATGTATATTTTATTGGGAAAAGGGGGATCCAGGATTTTAAAAGGGGCATCAAGATATTTTTTTTTACAGAGATTATACAAAGTTGTAGTGCTTTGGTAATTTTCTTTCAAAAGAAAGGCTGTGTTTTATCAACCAATTTTCTCCTTTTGCACTCCACTTTTACATTCACACCGCACGAAACCCAAATACATGTAATAATAAAAGTCAATATGGGAAAAGGTAACATTTTACCCACGTAAAATATGAAAAGGTCTACATTTTTAAAGGCTAATTCACATGAAAAGGGTAGGGTAACAGAACCACCGCGGTACACCCTATCAATTAAATATTTAAGTCCCCAACATGACCCCCACCCCACCGAGAGAATTTATTAGTACTACTGTCAACATGCCTAAATGGGTTGTGAGATAAAATATATACCTGTTTTATCTTCATTGACTTCAAGAGTATCTGCATGGCTTTAGCTTAGGACAAGCAAGGACAGATCCAGTTAGCTACCTTGTGATTTTTCGTACAGGTGTGGAGGGTAAACCCACATTGTCAGAAACAAGTGCATGTGGCCTGTGGTAATTTTTTTCAAGAGTTGAGTATTTTGTGATCATTATTGGTCTTCATGATAACTCATAAAATCATACCGCCCAGACACGTAAAATTTTGTTGTGACAGTAAAATTTTAATGAAAAGGACACACAACTCACAAACCATACATCTGTATATGATTTAAAATCAAAACCAACATATTACTATGTCGAAGGATGTTTGCTCCTCCTGTATTTGAGTTTTGCCAGATATTGACAGATTCCTCTGGCTTTATCCATGATATTCAAAATAAAAACCTAGCTCTTCTTTTCTTTTCATAGTAACCAACAATCAATCAATCTTTTCATAATTTTTATTTTAGATGGATATATACATATAAACTACAATGAACTAAATCTATCTATAAATACTACCTTTAGTTCTCTTTTAACCTTCTGAAGTAAATCAGAGACATGTGTCTGAGTACATGTATATTTTATTGGGAAAAGGGGATCCAGGATTTTTAAAAGGGGCATCAAGATATTTTTTTTTACAGAGATTATACAAAGTTGTAGTGCTTTGGTAATTTTCTTTCAAAAGAAAGGCTGTGTTTTATCAACCAATTTTCTCTCCTTTTGCACTCCACTTTTACATTCACACCGCACGAAACCCAAATACATGTAATAATAAAAGTCAATATGGGAAAAGGTAACATTTTACCCACGTAAAATATGAAAAGGTCTACATTTTAAAGGCTAATTCACATGAAAAGGGTAGGGTAACAGAACCACCGCGGTACACCCTATCAATTAAATATTTAAGTCCCCAACATGACCCCCACCCCACCGAGAGAATTTATTAGTACTACTGTCAACATGCCTAAATGGGTTGTGAGATAAAATATATACCTGTTTTATCTTCATTGACTTCAAGAGTATCTGCATGGCTTTAGCTTAGGACAAGCAAGGACAGATCCAGTTAGCTACCTTGTGATTTTTCGTACAGGTGTGGAGGGTAAACCCCACATTGTCAGAAACAAGTGCATGTGGCCTGTGGTAATTTTTTTCAAGAGTTGAGTATTTTTGTGATCATTATTGGTCTTCATGATAACTCATAAAAATCATACCGCCCAGACACGTAAAAATTTTGTTGTGACAGTAAAATTTTAATGAAAAGGACACACAACTCACAAACCATACATCTGTATATGATTTAAAATCAAAACCAACATATTACTATGTCGAAGGATGTTTGCTCCTCCTGTATTTGAGTTTTGCCAGATATTCAGATTCCTCTGGCTTTATCCATGATATTCCAAAATAAAAACCTAGCTCTTCTTTTCTTTTCATAGTAACCAACAATCAATCAATCTTTTCATAATTTTTATTTTAGATGGATATATACATATAAACTACAATGAACTAAATCTATCTATAAATACTACCTTTAGTTCTCTTTTAAACTTCTGAAGTAAATCAGAGACATGTGTCTGAGTACATGTATATTTTATTGGGAAAAGGGGGGATCCAGGATTTTTAAAAGGGGGCATCAAGATATTTTTTTTTACAGAGATTATACAAAGTTGTAGTGCTTTGGTAATTTTCTTTCAAAAGAAAGGCTGTGTTTTTATCAACCAATTTTCTCTCCTTTTGCACTCCACTTTTACATTCACACCGCACGAAACCCAAATACATGTAATAATAAAAGTCAATATGGGAAAAGGTAACATTTTTACCTACGTAAAATATGAAAAGGTCTACATTTTTAAAGGCTAATTCATATGAAAAGGGTAGGGTAACAGAACCACCGCGGTACACCCTATCAATTAAGTATTGAAGTCCCCCCAGCATGACCCCACCCCACCGAGAGAATTTATTAGTACTACTGTCAACATGCCTAAATGGGTTGTGAGATAAAATATATACCTGTTTTATCTTCATTGACTTCAAGAGTATCTGCATGGCTTTAGTTTAGGACAAGCAAGGACAGATCCAGTTAGCTACCTTGTGATTTTTCGTACAGGTGTGGAGGGTAAACCCCACATTGTCAGAAACAAGTGCATGTGGCCTGTGGTAATTTTTTTCAAGAGTTGAGTATTTTTGTGATCATTATTGGTCTTCATGATAACTCATAAAAATCATACCGCCCAGACACGTAAAAATTTTGTTGTGACAGTAAAATTTTAATGAAAAGGACACACAACTCACAAACCATACATCTGTATATGATTTAAATTTAAGAAATTTAAAAATTTTGGTTTTATGACAGGTTTTTCAAATTTTCGGGCTGTCAAGTTTTTCATGAAGACTGCATTTGTTCTGGGAATGATATATTATAATTTACTACTGTACACATGCCTTCAGAACGGGTTTGTGAAAAAATATACCTGATATATATATCTCCAAGAGTATCTGTATTACTCTCCATTGCCAGTACTGTGGTGTCAATATTGGTGTCGTCCAAATGTGTCGTCTGGAGGAGACGCTCGATTCCGTGAACTGTACGGGATAATTATCTGAGATACGAAGCACATCAATTCTCATTTAAACTGCATTTATCGATTGCATTTCATATTTAAACTTTCAAAATATTGATTAAATTTAAAATTTAAATCATATTATGCTGCCAGCTGGATAACAAAACAATGTTAATAAATTGATTCCTCTTCTGGGGTAAACACCGATTCCGAAATTTTTCAAGGTGCGCGGTATTTCCGCGGTTATTTTTGGCAAGCAAACTCCTTCTCCATGTGGTACCTGTTTCTTTAAAACCGAGTGACAGTGTGTGTACTGTTCGATAACGGAACTTTAGCAGTAAAAAAAAAACGTCTCTGGTCTACTATACTGCGTACATATGACTTTGATAATTTGCAGTGCAGGTAAGTTCGATAAAATTACCGTTTTTTCTGATTTTGTTTTACCTAACCAGAGACATATATTGTATTATATGTCTCTGCCCTAACTCAGTAACTGGCCTAAGTTTTAGAAATAACGCTTAACACCTCACTTAACACAAACTCGATAAGACACAAGTCAAGCAGATTTACGAACTATTTTCCATATCAGTGGTGGATCCATAAAGTTTGATAAAAAAGGGGGTGCATTGACTGTCTAAGGTTAAGGCTTTTAACTATATATTGGGTAGGTAAGTTGTAAACAATTATTTGTCTTCATATTTAATTTACATTGTCAGCTGAAGCATGTGGAGTTTAGAGAAATATATAGTAGAAATATATAGAATTTATTTTATCTAATTGATGATAGGATATCATGTCCGTCAGCTTTGAACAGCTATCTTTTATTTTATGTTTAGCCTAAACATTTATGACATTACTACAAACTTTAAAGCTACATGTGAAAAAATATTTAAAGTTATATTTCTATTGTGTAATAAATATTATTAACCATTATAAAATGAAAGATTTTTTCCATCAGTTGAATAATTTGATATACATGTATGTTTTAGTGATACAGCAAGTCTACAAGTCCCTAGATAATGAACAGAGAAAATTGTTGAGGAGCTCATTGGGGGAAAAAACTTAACAAAGGAAATGTACTTTTCTATAAGGAGGAGAAGTGAAAGTAGCAGGTATTATATACTTGATTAACTTGGCTGTAACAATCAAACCATTGAGATAAATGAAAAGAAATATTGTCTATATTTCAATAAATCAGAACGTAAACAAACAACAAAATCAGTAGAGGCATCTGTTAGTTAATACAAAGACATCAATATAAGTGTCAATACAAATGTCAAAAAAAGAGGATGTGGTATGATTGCCAATGAGACAACTCTACTCAAGAGACCAAAGGATACAGACATTAATAACTATAGGTTTGGCCTTCAACAATGAGTAAAACCTGTAATGCATAGTCATCTATAATAAATATATAAAATGCCACAGAATGACAAATGTAAAACAATTTGTCTGTCTCTGCTCATGAATATTATGTACATGTATCAGAGATAGCCAAAGATCTGTCTTTAGCAGAAGTTCTTTAAAAATGACCAAAAGTGACTGGCGGTTAGAGATATAAATAAAGGCTATATATATTACCTTGTCCATGCAATCTCATTATGTATCTGAGGAGACCAAAGAGTACTAGTATTATTGTTTTTGTCTCATCATCCATCACAAAATTTTCTTCAGTTTACTGATAACTTTGTATCAGGCAGGCTTATCATTTAATGTATATACATTGTACATTATATATTTAGATCTATAAAGGTCTATGCAGTTTTTATTTCATTGGGTATGGTAAATATCTTGCATTCAACCTCCAAAATTCATTTTCATCCTCAATTGTTTTTCATTACTTTTACTTTCAAATCCCTTAAATACAGTTTTATATGTCCGTCAAAATTTTGACGGACGATATGGTATACAAATGTCCGCGTCCGTCTGTCTGTCCGGCGTCCAAATGTCGCACCGTAACTTGAGAACCGCTTATCCAAATTTCATGAAACTTAACATAGTTGTTTCTTATGATGGTCAAACGATCTGTATACTTTTGGTGAAAATAGGAATTAAACTTTTGAGTTACAGGACTTTATAACTAAAACAGGGTGTGTATTTTTCACATGGCGCTGTATCTCAAAAACAATATCTGATTATTGCTTTAAACTTCTCACACTTCTTAATTATATTAATTCATAGATCTGTATACATTTTGGTGATGATTCAAAATTTTATTTTAGAGTTGTTGAGTTTTTGTAAAAAAGGGGTGGGTTTTCACATGTCACGCCATATCTAATAAACGATTTGTGATTATTGCTTAAAACTTTACACTTCTTAGTTAAATTAATCTAAAGATCAATATACTTTTGGTGATGATTCAAAATTTTATTTTTGTAAAAAGAGTGGGTTTTCACATGTTGCATCGTATCTTAAAACCATTAATGACTATTGCTTAAAACTTTACACACATCTTAGTTATATTAATCTTTAGATCTGTATATTATTTGGTGATGATTCGAAATTTTATTTTAGAGTTATTGAGTTTTTGTAAAAAGTTTTTTTCACATGTCGCTGTATCTCAGAAACTATTTATGATTATTGCATAAAACTTCTCACATAAGACGAAGGGCGTATCATGCGCTCATGGCACAGCTGTTTATTTATTTTATATTATCCATGATATATTTATATAACCTCAATTTTTGCAGCATATTATGGTATGGCGTTGTCTTCTGAAGACTTTTGTTTCCAGGCAATAACTTTAATAACTAAATGGATCTTTATGAAATTGTACCACATGGTTCCATACCTCAAAAGGAGGTTGGGATTGATTTTGGGGTTATGGCTTAACAGTTTAGACATTAGGGGCCAAAACAATACTTTTTTTAATACTTTGTACAAATTTGCTCTTTTCTTGACCAATATAATTTCAATTGGATTTAATTCAACGTCTTGATTTTATTTATTTTATCAAATCTAGATTTTGGGCTCCATTTTTAGGAGGTCCACATTTAGGACCAAAGGATGCACACTTTGTCATCTCAAGACATATTAAATTTAATAATTGGGGTTTCTATGATATGTCATATCTAACAGTGTTAAGTTAGAATTTTAATTTTGTGCTCTGTTTTCTAATTGGTCCCCATTAAGAACCAACATGTCCAAAGTGTAAAATTTGTTTGAATTTTAGTTTTTTTCGATATGATTAATCTAATCATGCAGGTAGATTTTCTGATATTTGGCCGCATGTTAAAATTGGTCTACATATCACGTTCTTGGGGTCCAAATTTAACTATTTTTGGTTTCAATAAAATTGCATTATTGGGGTTCTTTCATATGCTGAATCTAACCTGGCACATATTTAGATTTTGGTCCCTGTTATTAAATAGGTCCACATTGGGGTTCATAGGGTTCAAAATTAAACTTTGTTTGATTTCATAGAAAAATGAATTCTTGTGGTTCTTTGATATGCTGAATGTAACCTTGTTTTAGATTTTGGAAATTGGACCATAATAGGTACCGTAACCATAAATGTCCAATTTCAAAATTTTAATTTTTAGGCCACATTCATTCTGTGTCCATCCTATGCTGTGTTGTTTATTGCTTTACAATCTTAATGCAGATGTGTATCAAGATTGACTGTTTTGTCCATACTTGTCTCAACCGTTCAGGGTTCAACCTCTGCGGTCGTTCATATCAAACTGAGCCCTGCACTTTATTTTCAAATTACTTATACTCATGTTAGAATCAAATTTTTTGTATGTATATGCATACTCAATTTAATGTTATATCCTATTGTATACAGAAGTTAAACTTGTGTCTTATCCTATTTTAGTCAATTGACAAATGAAATTATCATAAACTAAAATATACTATGAGCATGTTCAGTACCAGTAGAATGACAAAGTTAATAAGCTATTATTACAATTTCTTTGTTCTTACTTAGATTTTCATATGTTTGCAGGAAAATTGACAGAGTGAAACATCTTCTAGGAATAAAAGAGGAAATATGTGTCTGCAGCAGTAAATCATTATAACAACAAGACTGTGAAAAGAAGATATCAGAACATGAAATGAGTTAATTTCAGTAAAAAAGACTTGCTACAGAATGTACCTCTTGTAATTCTATTGAAGACCATTGTCAACTTTAAGTAAAGGAAGATTTTAAAAAATAGAACAGGAAATGAAGAAAAAAACTCAATCATCAAAGAACATAACAAAGCAAAATGTATATTTCTAATTAGTCTGGTAATTCAGAATAACTTGTGTGAAGGAATAATATTGTACATGTAGTAAACAACATACAATAATTGTCATTTTGGTCTCTTATGGAGGGTTGTCTCATTGGCAATCATACCACATCTTCTTTTTTATACAATTTCATTTTTACGACTGCACAAAAATTTTGTGGTCGTATATTGGTATCAAGTTTTCATCGTCGTCATCCAAAGACAGTTGGTTTCGGACAATAACATTAGTATAAGTAAATAAAAATTCATGAATATTATACACAAGGTTTATAACCTCAAGTGGAAGGTTATGGTCCCAACAGTTTATGAATTAGGGGCCAAAAAGAGGCCCAGAATAGCATTTTAGTAGTTTCAGACAATAACTTGTGTTAAGTGTATGCATCTCTCTGATATTATATGATATTTATAGGGGAGGGTGTCAGAAACCTATTATGTGTCAAATATTTAATTACAATCCAAATTCAGACCTGTATCAAGTGCTAATATTGTGTCCATTTTGCCCAACTATTCAGGGTTGGACCTTTGCAGTTGTATCCAGCTGCGCTTAGCAAAGCAAATTATTTTCAATTGGTGAATTTTATGTTGTTCATAACTATGGTTACAGTCATGACAGTAGTCTTTTTGTATTAAATAATAATAAAACTTCAGAATTTAAACTTTTGCCTCAAATCAGTGCAACACTAGTGATAGTAACTGTACATTTAAGTCTTGCTTAAACTGAAAGTTAAGGTACATGTACATGTAGATTACTACTTTTCTGGTGACAGTACTACTTGAAGGTAGAATTTATATGCCTGATGCGTTACCTTACATGTATATATTCACTTGATACACGAACATCCAACATGGCTATGCAAAACAACTTGCACTTACATACATGTATGTAATCCATGTGATATTAATATGAAATTCACATCACAATCATGTGAAAAATAGACCTGAAAATAACACCACAACTTTTACACGTTAAAATAACATGGAAAAATCAACATGTGAAATTAACACAATATTTACACGTTAAAATCACGTTAAAAATTTACATGTGAAATTAACACAATATTTACACGTTAAAATCACGTTAAAATTTTTACATGTGATAATAATGTTATATTTAAACGTGAATAACACGTGAGCAGATTAAACGTGATTATCACGTGAGAATATCATGTTTGTAAAATACACGTGAAATAAGCGTTTAACCGTGTGAAACACACGTGGGAAAAACGTTGTTCTCACGTGATGAGCACAAACGTGAAACACACGGAAAAATTGCCTGTGTATGTGACTCCTTATTGGTACATGATAAAGTCACGAGGTCTTTTACATTGAGTTTCAGACATGTGACCTTGAAGAAGGTCAACCGGAAGTGACCTTGTGAAAATCGGAAGTAGCCATTTTTGCTTTTATTTCATGTGATCGTCTGAATAATGCTATTTCATTAGCATATGAAATAAATGAAAAGGTCTTAATGTGTGGTGATTTGAACTGTAACCTATTGAATAATAACAATAGGTTAGTTCAAACTAGGAACTTATTTAATCTTACAAATGTCACTGAAAAGCCGATGCGAAGTAATAACCAAAGAAATTCGTTACTTGAACCTATTTTATGAGCGATACCATGCTGATGTTTATCAAGTACATCTATATTATTAAATTTGTAGACCAAAATTTTTTAGCCGGTTTGTCTCCGAGCCGACGTTCGTCTGAAGTATTATATAATGATAAATAGTTAGTGTGTGTAATGCACTTTATAACATATAATAGTAATTGCTTTAATTAGCGTAGCTTAATTAATTAAACCCCAAATAAAGTTGCGTAGCTGGTTCCATACTGTCTACGTTTGAAAGCAGGCGGAAATGGTTTTGTATTCAATTTGTCTTGAATTTATGACAACTCGGCCTACGTCCAACTCGCACCACTCAAACACTCTCACTAGTTATTACAACTTGCATCTCTTTATCAAACAAGCAACACTAAACAAACAAAAAAAATATATATATAACAAACTCGAAGAAATCTGTTTGATCATTAGATTGTTTTCTTCTTCTCTTAGTAAATCCTCCTTTCTCGGAGCACCCGTGTCACACAGAGACAGAACTAGCACCACTCGAAAAAAAAAAATACTTCAAACTCGCACCACTGAAGAAATGTTTTAAATCATCAGAGAGTTCTAGATTGTCTTCTCTTAGTTTTTTCCTCCGTTCTTGGAGCGACCGTATAACATAGAGACAGAACTTGACTCGCACCTTTCGACAAAAAAAAAAAAAAACACTACAAACCAGCACCACTGAGAAATGTTTTAGTCATCAGAGTTCTAGGTTGTCTTCTTCTTCTCCAAGTTATTTCATCCGTTCTAGGAGCACCTGTGTAACACCGAGACAGACGCTACTAATTGGACACCATAAACATTCGACGTAGTCTTCAAGCCGCGTACACGCGGGCTTTTTCTAGTAGAAATATAAATGATCACGCTATAGCTGTTGCATTTTTGGAATGCTCCAACCCCAACAAATAAAACTTATAAGCGTGAAACATGACTTTAATTGAAATGTACATTGATTCTTACAAGCGGTATTTACAAGCAATTAATTGGGAAAATGTATTGATTGGTTATAATGACATTAACGAAATGTGTAAAAATTTTACAGATAATATTTTTAAGATTGCACGGGCTAACACTCATACCAAATATATATCCGTTCGAACAAATGATAGATCGTGGTTTTCAGTTGAAACTAGAAAACATATCAGATTAAGAAACAGATTAAGAAAGAAGGCTATAAAACAAAGCGATCCATGGATATCTTAAAATTCAAAATTCATCGTAATTGAGTCAATAATAAGAAGAAATTTGATAAGGAGCAATTTGAAATAATTTAAACGATATAATTATCGAAAACTCTGCATATCTAAAAGTGAACTGAAACATGACGAGAATGCTCATAAAAAATAATAAAGGGTCAACTGAAAAAATATAATCAAGAAGGTGTTATCAATAAAATAATATAGGACCACCTTGATAAATGCGAAATGCTAAATAACTATTTTTGTTCTGTTTCTCACCTAAACGATGAGCATGCATAACTCCCAGACTTCCAAACAAAAACATAAAAAACTTAATAATTTTGAAATAAACTAAAACGAAATCATAGATATCATGAAAATCTTAAATGCGAAGATAGCGACTGGACCTGATTTTATTAGTCAAAAGCTACTTATCTCCTGCAAAAAAGAAATAGCAGTGCCTTTATGTTTTATTTCTAATTTTGCATTACAAGTCATACATGTACTTATCCTTCTAAATAGAAACTGGTTAATGTTATTCCAGTCTTTGAAAATAGAGATCTTTAAATTCCCTTTAACTATCGTCCTATTTCACGCGTGTAGGTAAAGTCATGGAAAAGGTTATATACATGTATAAAAGGTTTTCTAAATTTAAGGTTGAACATTGCCGGTTTTACCTTTAACAGCCTGGATTTTTTGCAAAACATTCAATTACACATCAACTTTTGGAAATGTATAATTCGATTTTGAATGCACTTGAAAATAAGGAAGATACATGTTTTGCTTTTGCCGATTTTTCGAAAGCATTTGATAAAGTATGGCATAAGGGTCTGCTTCTGAAATCAAAACCTATGGAATATCAGAAATTTATCAAAATGGTTTTTCAGCTATTTAGAAAATCGAGAGCAGAAGGTTGTCTATAAAAACAGTGCGTCTGCTGCAAGTAAAGCGTCTGTAGAGCTTTCCCAGGGTTCAGTTTTGGGTCCCTTTTATTTTTGATATACATAAATGATACAAGCGAAAATTAAAAGTCGTTTTGTAGATTATTTGTTGATGATAACTTCTTTGGGTAGAAATCTAGCCTTAAAACAAGAAAATATTTCAAATGATTCAACTCAAATTAGTAACTAGCTGAAAGCCTGGCTAATTTCTTTTAATCCGAAAAGACATTAGCCAGGCAAACACTTGGGTATAATAACTGAAAGTGACTGTAAATGGAACAATCATGTTTTAAAAATTTCTAAGAACTTATCAAAACATCTAAGCGTACATAGACAATTAAAATATAAGCTCACTCGTTCAAATCTGGAAAAAAACTTTATTTAACTTATATAAGACCATTATTGGAGTATGGTTGCGAGGTATGGGATAATTGGGGTGTTGCTTATTATACTGAATTATTGGAAAAACTTCAGCATGAAGCTTAAGCTACACGAATTGTAACAGGTCTACCTTATTATTGTAACAGTGAAATTTTATATTTTGAAACGGGTTGAAAACCTTTGTCCGATGGAAGAAACCGAAGAAAACTTCAGATATTTTACAATATTTGTAATGGACAAGTTCCTAACTATTTACGAACAGTTAAACCACCTCCTGTATCAAATATTTCTGGACATGATCTTTGAAACAACACTGACCTCATAGTACCATTTTGTAGATTAGAACTTACAAAAACATCTTATTTTCCGAATACTATCAGGCAATGGAATAAACTCGATAGCGTAATTAGAAATGTCGATTCCGTCTCCAAATTAAAGTATTCCCTTCGAGAGAAATCACATCAATCCCCAAAACACTATTATGTTGGACAATGGAAGGCAAACATTAAATTAACAAGACTTAGATATACATGCTCAACTCTAAACTATGACCTTTTAAGATTCAATATAATAAATTACTAAAATTATGCACAAATCAGAGTCCACCTTTTAGACAAAATACTTTTTGTTTCGTCTTTAGATCTAGGTACTTTGCTATAAATAGAAACGAAAATTGAACTCTAGACTTAGTCAAAATACCAGTACATCCTTATTTAAAGAAGTCTTGCATTTTATTCGGAAAAATGAACGTTTTAACCTGAAGAAAAATATTTTCTTTCTTTTTTTGAACTGATATAGTTAAGTATGTCGATGAATAAGCTTGTTGACGTAGGACTGCTGCAGGTTTATCTATTTGGGAAATGGTGCACTTTCTTTTTTCTATAACTATTGTACATATCTATAATAATCTAATGTTTTTGTTTCATGTATTTATATGTATATAGTTATAACTTATTATATTTAGGAGAAGACTATCTACTAAATTGTGATAACTTGTGTCAGATAACTTGTGTCAGATCCCTTGTGTTATACATTGTATGTAATAACAAATAAAATATGTTTATATGAGTAAAGATCTTTCTGTATTTTGATCTCTCCTGATATAGATAGATAGATGCGTGTATTCTTCTCGTTACATTTTTTCTATATATGTATAATGTTTACCCCGTGATCTGGCTTTTGTTGTTTCGATTGACGAAATCAAACGTCAGGTGGCACCAACAGCAACAACCTCACGTGGATTCCTTTTAATCTCTGACAAAGTTATTCTGCTTTTTATCTTCGTATTAAAGGTTATAATAAGCTAATTTCTGAACAAGTAAATTTAAAATCGTTGATTACAATCTTTGCGGTCAATTGACCTGCTTTATTAGTACAAAGTCTTTTAAAAGACAGTATACATGTATTGATTTATAACATATTAAAGCGTAAATTCAAATTATAATAAGTCTGAAATAAACAGTAAACAATGCGTGTACTCGATAAAATATATTAGAATTCTGTGTGTATTTTAGTCTAAACCTCATCTTATTAACTATCGGGATGACCTCCGAAGACTGCCTACGGTCACATAACCCGATATAAACATAAACATAAATATGAATAGAAAATGACCTCGTGCAATTGGGTTTTTCTAGGTCTGTTTGATTTAATGTGTTTGGTTAAAAAATAAGTTAAATATCGTTTTTACCTGTATCATGTGTATAAGAATGATTTTTTTGTGGATCGAATCAGTCAACGAAATGGATCACCTTTGTTTCACTTTCAAAGTTGACATGCTTTTCCTTTAAATGGTTGAACACGACCAGGTCATGTTTTTCTCTGACTGTTTATGACGTCCTTACACTAAATCCATTGGATGTTGGATGTGAACTGATTGATAATTTAGTCTTAGATGCATGATTTTTTTATTAGTTGTTAGTGGCTTTGAACTAGCTGTCAGTAATTGCGAGAACTCTCAGATCTGTACTTAGTGTCTTTTTGTTGTTGGAATGTATAAGTACCCGGCCACGTCCACTCTGTGTTTTTGTTAGATGTATTTCTATTTGTATCCATCTGATGAGTTAGGCTTTTTCAACTGATTTTTATAGTTTGTTCTTATGTTGTACTGTTACACCATTATCCCAGGTTAGGGGGAGGGTTGGGATCCCGCTAACATGTTTAACCCCGCCACATTCTGTATGTATGTGCCTGTCCCAAGTCGGGAGCCTGTAATTCAGTGGTTGTCGTTTGTTGCATATTTGTTTTTCGTTCATTTTTTGTACATAAATTAGGCCGTTAGTTTTCTCGTTTGAATTGTTTTACATTTGTCATTTCGGGGCCTTTAATATCTGACTATGCGGTATGGAATTTGCTCATTGTTGAAGGCCGTAAGGTGATCTATAGTTGTTAATTTCTGTGTCATTCGGTCTCTTGTGAAGAGTTGTCTCATTGGCTTTCACACCACATCTTCCTTTTTTATATTTATACATGCGGAACCGATCTCTAGCTAATGGGTTAAATTGAAGATCATATGGATACAGAGTCAATGAGGTCTAATTATTCACTTGCAAGTGAATAATTCATCAGCGATGTTTCTTAAGTTATTTACAAAATTGGCTGCTGCTAAAATATGAATTATTCTTTTATTATTTCACTTTTATTAATGATTGAAATAAACAAAATCATATTCTATTTTTTTTTCATATCTCGTAGCTAATGCTCCTTTAACATCTTTTGGTGGATTTATCAGTTAACGATACAAGTTTGCCATTAACTTCATGTACTCCCATACAGTAATTTGAATGTATGACAAACAACTTAATGATTGTTGTATAAGTTTTTTAAACAAATTTTAAAGTTCAGTGTATATAAATCAATACTGTATTTAAACACAAATATTTCTGTAACATGAGTATGACAATATCAATAAAAATCGATCGCCTAACCTTGTAATGCACACATTGTAAAACTTGTAGGAAAGACTAACATTATATCTCATTATACAGGTAAGAAAAGGAGTTTTGATTTGTAAAACTTGCAGGAGAAACTCACATTTATTTATTTCATTATAAGATAGCATTTTAATTTGAAAAGAATTTGAAAGAACAAATGTTGGTGTCAGAAAAACAATTTTAAACAAAAAGTTCAAAGGGATAATTTGCATATGTTAGCAAATGTTAATTACGTTATTTAAAATTTTTAAATTTTACTACCTGTAGTTTAAGTTTGGCTAAAACTGAAAGATGAAAGGTTTCTATACTCCATTCCATGTCCTCTCCTCTGGGGGAAAATTTGCAAGTTCTTAAAACCGATATAGTTCTTTCCACTTTTTGACAATAATACCACAAGCAAAAAACTTATAACAATTATTTACTAAATATATAATTATTAAAATCCCATTCTGATTAAAACCGATGTTGTGATACGGTGCAGTTCCTGGTGGAAAGTATCGTAGTGAAAACTATAAAAGCTGATTTTAATGAGATTCCAAAAACCAGAACTATTCGTATCAAACCACTTATAGATTGCTTGAGCTTGAGTAGCTGTTTTTTGCTTACACATGCTGATGTTCCAGTGGCAAATAGTTAATGCATGTTCAGGACGAAAACAAATTTACAGTAAGAATAATAAGTAGGTTCTGTGACCAGGATTAAGGGATGTAATTTGGACTGCTACTTACAAATGAGGGTGTATTGGATAGGGACAGACATTAAGCCTAGCAACAGGCCACCTACAGATCCTTTTGTAAGGTTTTTTAATGTGCATACATGTAGAGTGTGGCACAATCTCTCTCTCTCTCTCTCTTTCTCTCGCCGAGGCATCGAATTTAACGTCCCCATTCTGACCAGATGTGACTGTGTAATCAGGAAAAGGGGGGGTATGGTTTTTGTCTGAGTCATAAAATCATTTCTCGAAAAAAAAAAAAAAAAATTATGCTATCAATCAAATTATTTTTTTTTTCAAAATTTAACACTATAAGGTATGGGGAAAATCTGGATTAAGAATATTTTTTGTCATCTACTTGTCATATATATATATATATATATAGATTATATCATATGACTATAAGTTGTTTGTTTTAGAAGTATCATGTTTCATTTTAAATAGCCCAATTATCATTATTGTATAATTGCGTTTATTGTAGGCGTTCAAATTAGACATTACTACTACGCCGTAAGTATTTAGATCTATATTTTCTAAATTTTGTTTCGTGTCTCCGACAACTATAAAAGACAAATGTATAATTATATGAATTGATTATCTTTATTATCGCTATTTTGTGCATTTTTCCTTTATCTTTTTTTGTGATAATTTTTCATATCATGCTACTCGCTTGAGACTAAGGAGGCACGTGGCGTTGCTAATGAAATTGACATGAAATTGACAACGTCGTCATAGGTAAAATAGCGATAAACAGATTATCATTGGTCATCTCAACTCGATTGCTTTTCTTGCTTTCGCCGTACCGGCTCAAGCGAGAATATCAATCTCGTTGAGATGATCAACGATAATCTATAATTATCAAATGGTTGTTGATAATTCATTTACATACATTGTACATACATATACATTAATATGGCTTATGTTGACCTAGATTATGCAGATGTTTTGATTTTCGTGTTGTTGATTTTTGCCCTTTTTAACCTTGAATTATGTCACATCGTCTATAATTCGAAAAAAAAAAAAATGAAATGATGGCAGAAAAAAAAGCAATTCTCAATCATACGTTACTATGCTGAATGATAGGTTTAGGATTTTTTGACAGATGTTCGGACTCCTTGGTTTTTTTTTTTTTTTTCCCATAACGCCAATTTTTCTTTTCATATAAGACTTCAATAGCTTATGAAAGGTCATTTACTAAAATTTAAGCAGATTATAGATTTCATTTCTTTCGATTTGAGACCAAAATAATACCATAAGCTAAAAGTCCGAGTCAGCCTTTTCCCGCCATTTGAAAAAAAAATAAATATCTCGAAATGGAGCTCCATTACCTATCAATATTTTTCGGAGTTCGGTATTTTTGTGATTTTACTTTTAGCTTATTTTGTTCCTTAACTAATGCTCTTCTGACTTGTAGTATCAATTTCAAATTCTAGATTTTTTTAATTTCACCTACGTACATCATTAATCAACGTAAAGGTACACATCGCATTCAATAACAGCAAGAAATTGTTTAAACTTGAAGATAAGGTTTATACGCACCGAAGTAAGACTATCTTCTGGGGACGACAGTTAAATTTAACCTCATTCGACCACATAAGCATGTGTACTAACGTCCCCATTTCTACCGCACATGTATTTATATATGATGGACGCTCATTCAGCATAAGAGTAGCTCCAAGACGAAGAAGTAACCGTGACCACATTTGTATACTAAAGACAGACTGGTGGATAGGTCCAACTTGAGGGTCCGCAAAGCATGTTAACCCGTATAATCGAAGCGTATTATACAACTCTTGATCGATCGCTTTGTTAACTAGGTAAACGTCACTGAGACAGCAACCCAGTGACAATAATGACGAATAAAGACCTAAAAATTGCTTCAGTATATCAAGCTCTTAAATTATCAAATTCTATAAAAGGTGTGAAGGCTTGTTCTTAGTTGAAGTAAGTTCACATTGCTTTCTTTGACTTTATTTGAACTCTGATGGATGGTTGTCTCTTTGGGAAACATACCACACATCTCCCTATTTTTATATTTAAGTACTTAGCTAAAACCTTTCCGTTTTGCACTCTTATATTGGTTACTGTACCTGATAGACTATTTTTATAGCAACATCGTGAACAGTAAAAATCCACAGACTAGAACAAACTATAAAGAAAAGCAAAAGAAAAATTGTAGTATATGGAATCGACCTGTATCCCTTGCCTAAAAAAACCAGACACTGTGATTCAACAACAATAGTATAACTATTCAACGTTTCTCGTTGCCTATTTGATATTTGAAAAAAGAAATATTTAGTTTGCAAATGTATTTTTAGTATTCTTCTCTTACATGTATATATATCTATAAATAAGAACATGTGGTACAACTGTATAAATGCAAATGAGACAACTCTCCACCAAAATCTCAATGTATAAAAGGTTAGCAACTATATATAGGTCAAAGTACGGCCTTCTAAATGGAGCCTTTAAGTTGGCTCACACAGAACAGCAAACTATAAAGGGCCCCACAAACAGGAAAACCAACGGTCTAATCGATATAAAAAAATGAGAAACGAGAAACACATACGAACCAAACCAACAAACGACAACCACTGATCAACAGGCTCCTGACAGGTGCATAAAATGCAGCAGGGTTAAACGTTTACACAGGCGCCAACCTTCACCCTAACCTGAGACACTAGCTATATATATATATATATATATAGTGTAACATTACAACATTAAAAGACACACTGCAAAATTTCAATTGAAATGGCTTAATTAAATCGATCAAAAGAAATTTAAACAAAACAAGTTAACATACACTGAACGACACAATATAAATACAATATTAAAACGTAGGTGCCTATATAACAGAGACGGTACAGGAAGTTATAAAAAAGATGTAGCAAGAGTGTCAAAAAGACAACTCTAACCTGGGACAAAATGGCGTTAAATAAAACAACGTGCACAGGTCAACACAAAAGTACAGAGCAGTTTAATCATTCTAGAGCACCATGGTTTTAATTTTATTGGTTTTATGATTTTCGATTTGCCCCTTGATATCCTCTCTATCTTATATTTATTGCTTACAGTATCACTGTGTATCATCACCATCGGATATAGGTAAAAAACAAATGTGAAGTTAGGTAAGGTCAATTTATTCTAATTTTATTATATTCTACGTTTTACTGACAAGTTAAACTTTATGATACTGATTCCTAATAATGAAGCTACTATTTAGGGCTGATTATGATCCTTTTATTGGCTTTCTCTCTATCTTCAAATCGTCAGAATCGGACCGGATGGTACATTTTACCTGTTCAAAGAAGCATGTGACGAGTTGAATTTGTTAAAACATATTTATCCTTCAACTATTTATTTGACGTTTTCGTATAACAATTACACTGTATTTCGAAATATTATTGTTTTCAGAGAAATTCATGGAAATAAAGCGGGTAAATTGTACGGTGAATGGTAATTTTACTGTACGGGGAATGTCCTACTAGTAGATACTTTTGTAATCATTGTTTCTTTGCTTCAGGGGTACCTATATCTGTTCACGATCATACAATTACCGCCACCTCACATTTTGTTTTATACATGTATAACAGACATGTCCATGATGTAGCATAGATATATAAGTCATACTGCTGTTTACCTCAGGCAATGTCGATTGTTAATGCATCGTTAGAGGATATATGCAAATTGGGATTTTACACATACTAGATGTTGGAAAAAAAAAATAAATGTCTTTCCAAGTGGTGACTTTACACACACTCCATTTCGGAATTTTGGAAAAAAGCTAATTTTTACAAATCAACGTCTTTCTAAATGGGGACTTTACACACACTCGGTTGTGGAAATCAATTATTGTTTCTTACAGATCAGTGTCTTGCTAATGGGGACTTTACACACACTCAATTGTGAAAAAAAGCTTTTTTTTCATAGAAACCAATGTCTTTTCAAATGGTGACTTTACACATAAGCGATTCTAGAAAAAAGCTTCTTAGTTTTTTAATTGTATCAATGATATGCCATATAAACCTTCAAGTAATACCACTTCTTATTATTAAAAAAAAAGCAGACTTGATTATTTTCGAAAAGACATCCAAATATAGTTCTAACTTTTATCTTACATGACGTAAAAAAGATCAAAGACTATGAATTGACACAGTATTTTTTTTAGAACAAAAGAAAACAAAAATAAATACTTGAAAAATGATGGCATGTGTTACGTAATAATTCCAACAATAAACTCAACCTACAGTTGCTTACATCCATGTTACTTTATATCTTGTGGAGAGTTGTCTCATTGTCTAAACATACATGTACATTTGTACAACATCTTATTTTTCCAATCATCAGATTTTCTCACATGTAATTTTATACAATTGTGGATGAAAGGGTTGAGTCTTAGTAGATAAACCGAATAATGCCCTTAAAAAAGGTCGAGCACATATACATATGGATTTAATTCAATCAAGGTATTGTATAGAGTCTAAATATAGAGCATTTACATTTTTTAGAAGGCTAGGTATGTTTTTTTGCAAAATCATCTACTTTCGTTTTCTTTTTTTAGAAGATCTCCTTACGGTTTTGTTTTCAAGAAGTACCATGGCACATGGGAAATGTCTACTGTGTGTATGTTAATGATTCATCGAGTTTATTGTTCCAGACTTACGATCACACGTTACATTTCAGTCGATGTTTCACAAATGGTGCGCTGACTTCTGTATTTTTTTTTTTAAGTTGTTCTCCTTTTTTATATTATTGTGGAGATTGATGAAAGGAAGCTTCATTTTTATATTATTAGTATTCGGGTTTATCTTTCCAGAGTTATGTGACCATGAATATAAGATTTTCATCAATTTTCACATAGTTTACCATAACTTGAGATTGCTTGGATTGTTGTAGTGAACACGTTACAGAATTTTTGCAATTGGGGAACATAACAAACTGTTTAATGAAAAGCAGGTATCATCTGGGCTGTTTTTCTAAAGAGTCACTTTATTTGCTTATCATTAAATGCCTCCGAAATATCCAATGTCATTCTCAATATACCAATAAGGGAGAGTCATGCGTTTTTTTTTTTTTTTTTTTTTTTTTTTGCGCAGCTGTTTATTATTTTACTGGGTACAAACATTTTCTCTCTTTCTTGAAAACCTGTTTGATTTGGAACAATTTACGCATCGTATGCAGAAAAGAGAAACATAATTATGATAATCCGCCATGTGAATAATTATTAACCTTTGAAAGATTGCGGATGTGGACTAATGTAGCTTTAAGCAAATTTTTATTAAAATTTACACATCTTATACAAATATTAATAATAATTTACAAGAAACACGGAACTTGCACAGACTTATTTGTGTACTTCATCTTTTGCTTTAATTTTTAGATCTATGCGTGACAGACCGAGTTTACCCATCAATATATTCACACGAACTTCTACGTTACGTTTTAGTGGGACAGGGGGAGTGTGCACATTAAGAACTCTCCAAATTAATCTGCGTTGCTATACTACAATCTTAAATGATGACAAACGTGTACTTAATAGTTGATAAGATACAAGTTTACGGTATATGATGTATGGTTTATCTTTTTTTTTAATATACATGTAGGTTAAAACCGAGTAGACGTATACGACATAAATATGAGAACAAACGGGAAACTTGGTATGCTTCAAAGCTTTATTCATCAATATACGATAATTGTAAGTACATGCATAACAGTTTACGCTTCTTGTTCTAAATCACTGATAGTTCAGTAGACATTTTGACATTATTTACAATACTAAGGAGACCCTAGTGTATTTTTGCAGGTTGTTAAAACACAATCTACCTTACACTATTAAATCCCTACTTAAGTACACAAAATTCAGTAAAGCGTACAAAACGTAAGTTTAGCCCAAAATGTTGATGCAATCCTATGACATTCAGTTAATATATAATTGATTGATTGATTATTGTTTGCTTAACGTCCAGTGGCAAACAGTTAATGCATGCTTAGGGTGAAAACAAATTAACATTAAATACGATACGTATAATCGGCTAGGTTGGGGTCGAATGTGATGAAGGGGGGAAATTTTTGCTGCCAATAGAAAATGTCTGAGAAGGAAACATATTTTGCCTTGCTACAGACTACCCCTCAGATATTCATCATTAAAATATGGGAATACAATTAATTGGGATATCATGGAACCGCATCTTGTGAACAAGTTGTAATTTACAGACTTTCAGTTCAAATTACCAACTTGTGATATTAAGACAGTGTGCTTGTAGTTTCCAATTATGTAATAGAAAATACACGCACACTGTCTTTGGTATTACTTATCACTGTAGTTATATTTAGTCGACTGTATGCTATAGCCCAATGAATGCCATTGGTATAATTTCCTTCTCAAAATGAAGGGAATTACACGATATTGGAGGGACCTGGAGTCTGGAAAAGGGGTTTTATATATAGCATCTCACCCAATAAGGTGTCCGTAATATATATAGTTTGTGTCAGATATGAGTACGTAATGATAAGTCGATAGAAAACACAAGTGGATAGGTATTGGAGGTAAAGAATAATGGTATCCCCATGTGAACATAAATAAAGTTTCAGAAAGCTAACTTGTAAACGAGACAATTCAGTACAAATTATATTCTGAACAAAATTACAACTTGTACATGTGCAAATAACACAATAATAATGGATAAGTCATTTTTTGGAATAGTTGGAATAGTTAAAACATTTAAATTTACTGCTCATTATATTTTCATTATTTGAAGACCTTCACAAAAGGGGTATAGTAATTTCGTGGTCTAGGCGTGTTCTTAATCTATCATATGATATAAAGTAGATATCATAGATAAGTTTAGAGGTGTGAGGAAGTGTATACGTAGCGGAAGTAAATGCTTGTAAATGTATACTACTTATATATCTTTTTAACAGTTATTATAATACTAATAAACATCTTCAATCATACCATCATTATATGTACCCAATGTATCATGACTACAAGGGCTGATATTTAGTATTAATTAATAAATAATTAACTAGTTTTAGAATAACATTTACTTAAGTTAATACAAAATACTTATTTCCTTACCAATTTAAGGTAGTGAAAATTACTATTCTCACTGAAAGAAATAGGCTAACCCCTATTGTTCATTTGAACAATTTAAACTCTGTACATTTCTTGCTTCCGACGTCTTTATAAATTAGGTGTCTCCAGATTTATGGATTTGACGTCATCAGAAACACTCAAACCAAATCATTTGAAGGCGATGATGTTTTTAAAAATACCTGAATACATGAGAATCTTTATGACCTAAAAATAGCTAAACAAGGTCAACTTTGCTTGAACCTGTTTGAACCTTAGTTTCTAATTAATTTCTGTATAATTAATCAACGCAAAATTTAAGAAAGTAAGAGATACATTACATCCCCGCTGATGATATTTACCAAATTTAAAGATATAGAAGAGAATCGAAAGATAAAAAATGGATATTTCAATTCCTTAGTCGAAAACAAACTGAAAAAAATGCCATGGCAAAAAAACTGATGACTGAACAAAATTTACTCCACAAAAACCGGGGTGATGTCAGGGGCACCGTGGTGTTGCTCATGTGAATATAAACCAGGAGATAAGTCTAGTACTTAAAGTTTATAATTACATAGGAAATGCAAAGGAAAACAATATAAAAAAAATACCATGAAAACGATGCAAAACAAATATCTTGTATGAATACCAAAAACATGTATTTTTTTTTTCATATATAGATCGGAGTTCATTTTGTTATCAATGAACTATTTTAGTACTCTACACGTATTTTAGATGTTCACCGTAACTATGGTAATTGCTGTTAACAAGCCAACGTTCAAATGTCCAGATCCTTCACAATGGAAATTTAGAGCTAAAAGCATATGTAACGATACGGAAAAGTACATATGTCTTTTTGATGAAAACGGACAAAGGGATGAAGAATTCTGTGGATCGTGGCCCGATTTTGAAAATCCAGGTATTTGTGAAAGAGAGTTGCGCATGCCATTCTTTTTAGATTTATAGAAAGAAAGATGGGATGATGATATCCTCCGTAGTATAAAAACCTAAAACTTTATTTATAACGGCAAAACAGGAACCGGACGGGTAAATATATTTTGAAAATCCGGAAATCTGTAAGAGAACACTTCTATTTTTCGCATTGTTTTGTTGCTGTCTCATTTATGTATAGTCATAACCCAGTATCGGTTTTGATTCAAAATGAACCTTTGTATTGAACACTGGAGCTTTCACCCCCTTTTAACCTAAATTTGACTGAATTGATTAAGTCATATAGAAGGAAAAAAAAATTGTTTCAATAAAACCTTATAGGTAACTTTATATAGAGAAATCAATAATTTGTCAAATCATTCAGCCAAAAGATAAATTACATCATATGGATGTTGATTTTGTTGATTAAAACTATTTTTAGGTTTAATGACCATGCATTCAACCATTCACTCAGACACATGTATTTTTAAATACCTATTCTGAAACTCTTCGATTCCTGTTATATATTTATTTATAGTTCTGAACAAGCATGAAATATTTTCCACTGAACACTAAGTAAACAACAATTAACTGTATTCGTATGAGGCACCCTTCGATGAAAACGGTAGTATCTTGAAGATAAATTTCCAGCGAAAAATTCTAGAGATTTAAATTTTGTTTCTTAACTATTATGATTTAAATACAAATCATGACACATAGTTATGTGAGCTAAATATTATGACCATAGCATACAGTCATAATGACATGTTTCCTCCCTACTAGAAATGAATTCTACCCTCTACGTAACAGAAAATACAACGAATAATAGGGATTGATTTTCGCAAATACCCTGCTGGATATGATATATCGGCGTAATAACACACAATATCAATAAAGAAAGTTATGTTGAACCTTTGGTTAATCTTTTGCGATGAAGGCTTTAGCATAAACAGACATCTACTGAAATGGGCAACAAAGAAGGTGTCAGTTAATACCATGGCAAAGATGGTAAAAGAGATGTCCTTGTGCATATACCAAAATTAAGCCGATGCGGTGGTGAAATTTGAACGAAATTTATTTGTTGAAATAATATACATTAAAATTAATTAGGTATGATCAACAAACCAAAATAAAGAATGAGGTGCAATTAACAGAAAAGGCCAACATTGTACGCTAGATCAGCTCCACCTGCCTCTAGTGTGAAAACTTTTTAGCATTGAAAAAATAAATCTAACAAAAACATTGCATTCTACTATTTATAGCAGAAATTAGATGAAAAAGAAAGTTGAATGTGATTCATTGACGTATAGGAAAATCCTTAAGTACTATATTTTACTAATAAATTGAATCTTCTTTTTTTTTTTATTTAGGGGACTCTTTAGTTTAAAATTAGGGAAAATATTTCGCTACATGCGTATCCACTACAGTCAACTACTACTTATAGAATACTCTTAAGACTAAATACATAAGTTCGTAATTGATCCGTAGAAGTTTCTATAGTATTCAATGTATACCCACGTGTTTTTAAAATAAATATGACTTTTTAAAGCAAACATTATCATACCCACGTTTACAGTCATGTGTGTCCTTATGTATAAGAGCTTCGGAAATAGTAATAGAACAAAGTTTCATTTAATTTTTAGTTTGCATTATTTTCATGAGAGTTTGTTTTCAGAAAATATCACTCGAATCGATTTTTTATAAAGACCACTTCAATAACAAGGATATTAATACTTTTATATAATAGTTCAATATCAAGGTACATTCATTTTGTATATAAATATCCTGTCAACAAAGGAAGATACTATAATATACATAGATTTATCAAGCACAGGGACATACTTAAGGTACAATGACCATGTCCCATGATCATCCATTAATCACTTATAATTATAAGGAAATCATCGAATATGAATGTAAAAATATTCACCGTGTCCAATCGAAGTACATGTTTATATATTACAAAGTTTAATTATATTATTGTTTGTAGGAATGTTTATGACCTTTTTGTATTTTATGAAGTGATTCATTGTTACATGATATTTCATAGTTCATCCTACCTCAAAAGTGACTGGGAAATATAAATATAATCATTCTTGGTCTTCTTCCGACCGGCAGTAAAACCCTCGCTAACGTGGGGCGTCTGTTTGGCTGTGCGGGATGTACAAGAAAACAACCACGTCCGGTCAAAATAAGAAATCGATGCCTGATGTAGATAGAGTGCCACACTCTCTGCACATTAAGAATCCTTGCAACAACTCTCTGAAGAGTCCGTAGGTGGCCTGTTCCAAGGCAAAATTTCTGTTCCTATTTAATGTACTCTCATTTTCCAGGGCCAGACCAAATTTTCGAGATCTTCATCCCGGACGATTTCTATTATAGGACCTACCTATTGTGTTTATTGTTAATTTGTTCTCGTTCTGAATGTGCATGAAATATGTGCTACTGGACTTTAAGCAACCACAATCAATACAGCATTGTTTGTCATTTTGGGAACAATGATGCCATCTGTTAAATATATCTTTTCATTATTGGGAATCGAAAGACAGTTTTATTTAGAAGATTGTCGAAATGTAGAATCTTATTCAAGATTTATTCGAGTTCATATAGTATTTTGAGTTACAATTGTAGAAATGAAACATATAGTTTGTAATTTTTCAGAACGCACTTCTAATACGAGTGGTTTTGCCCTAGTTGGTTTCATCATGTTTTCCCCTTCAAAACAACCTTATCTATATCTAGATGTGATCATAACTATTTAACATATCACTTAAATAAATATAAGGGATTCATTTCGGAAATATAAATTTATGTTCTTTCTGTACAAGATGACTTTTTTACAGTTTTATATCCTGTCATTATATCAAGTTTATATAATTTTCTGAAAATTTCATACATTGACACACTATCAGATGACAAGTCGGAAATCCTACATAGTATAGAAGGAAATCGTAACGAACAAGTATTGATCAATTATAGTCCTTACACAGAAAATAATACTAAATACTAAAAACTATAAAGAAAATAGACAAAAAACTACCAGTTTTTAAATATTCATTTAACATTCAAAAATACAATGATGTAATCTACAAGTCAAACGTAAAACGAAACACGAAGCATAAACTATGACGGTATACAAGTTGATCTTTTTTAAAGAAAGTGTTTTCAAAAATTGTACTTAATAAATTAAACAGATATAAGAAGATGTGGTATGAGTGCCAATGAGACAACTCTCCATCCAAGTCAAAATTTATAAAAGTAAACCATTATAGGTCAAAGTACGGTCTTCAACACGGAGCCTTGGCTCACACCGAACAGCAAGCTATAAAGGAACCCAAGAATTACTAGTGTAAAACCATTCAAACGAGAAAACCAACGGTCTAATCTATATAAAAACGAGAAACGAGAAATACTTATGAACCACATCAACTAGTGATCATCGGATTCCTGACTTAGGACAGGTGCAAACAATTGCAGCGGGTTTAAACGTTTTAAACCAAACCTTCACCCTTATCTGAAACAATAGTGTAACATCACAACATAGAAAGACACACTATAAAATATCAACTGAAATGGCTTAACTCAATCAAAAGACATATTAACACCAGTGAACATACACTG
Source organism: Mytilus coruscus (assembly GCA_017311375.1). Lineage (NCBI taxonomy): Eukaryota > Metazoa > Mollusca > Bivalvia > Mytilida > Mytilidae > Mytilus > Mytilus coruscus. Next base: position 56,549,664 of record CM029597.1, read on the forward strand.
AACAAATAAATTTGATCTATGATACAATGTAAATACAAAATAAATTTTGTAATACATTCAATGTTCTAAGGCAAAGGAAACGATCTCAAGAGAAACAGCAGTTTCTCAAGCTGTATATATTACCATAACAATCAATCCAAAAGGTCTGATAGCTATCGTACAATTACATTGTTAAATGAAAACACAATATTGACAACTATTTTCTTTGCTCAAAAACGATAAAAGTCTTCTGAAGATTCTTAAAGAATTCCTAGTTTTTATTAATTAACAACAGGTACACACTCAAATTTTAGTTTATATATAATATGTACACACTCAAATTTTAGTTTATATATAATATGTAGATTTGTATTCGAAAGACGTCAGTTTCGGAAAATTGTAGATATTGTATATAAAATCTTACAATAACTCATACAATTTTCAATCAAGTGAGCTGAAAGACGACCCCTTAGAATTTAAACGCATAGAAGAAATAAATAATCTATAAATATTATTCACACATTTTCAGGCTTGATATTATTAAAACTGACAGAAAGTAGTAGAAAGCAAAACAAAAGACAGAGACATTCTAAAGTGCTTTTTCAATTGAACCAACTATATCTTGAGAATTTTATTTTAAAAAAAATGGTATCACGTGAAAACACACACAGCGACACTCTATTGCAATACACGAGATAAACAAAATTTCTTTGTATGGTAAAAGTGAAATATTTTTCAAAAGATATAAGATTTATTCTAGGTTTTGATATGTGTTCCTTATAATTTGGTAGTTTTATATATTTTCCTTTGCATTTGTTGTACCTTCCATAATGATCAAACGATTTATCACTTAAAGTCTTTGGCGTATTTCTATACATATTCAAGTTTATTATTCCAGTTCATTGTTGCAGATTTGTAGTAACTGTCAGATGACGAAAAAGTAATACATTCCAAAAGTTCCTTTTATGTATGGTTATTTTCCAACATTGCATGAAGATGTACCGTGAACAACTATCAAATTATCAACCTTATCAAGTACAAGCTTTGATACATCTTGTGAACTATGATTCATTTACGAGCCTGATACGTGAGTTTTTATTTTAGGATACAAACAAATTTTGTTAGGCGGAACAACAAGAAAACCTTGTTCAGAATACAGGTTTCAACCTTTCACATTCTGGACGAATGGTAGTAGCAAGTGTGTTTACAAGAAGACATTTTGTAACCAAGAGGGACAAGTGATTTACAACAATGGAACAGCACAATCGGACAGAACGTGTCGATGTGACTATACAAAAAACTACGATTTTCAAGTAAAACCAAGAAATAATTGTTTTTGTGTGCCGACTAGAGAAGATTGTTCGTGTTATGTGAAGCCCTGTCCAGCAGGATCTCGTTTGACACCAGGTATATATATATAAATTATAAAAAACGAGGGGATGCGTGTAATTTCAATAAATTCATCAAAAACAGACAATATCATGGCCTCAGGGAAAAACGACGAAACATTGAGTTTAGGAAATACACCAGACCATTTGTGACGAACCCGCGTGCTCCATTGGGGAAAGGGAGGGGGGTAGTTGTTTCTGGTCCTATGGTAGTATTTTTAAATTGTGTTGAATGTATTACTTGTACAGGAAAACTGGTACAAAAAAAAAATAGAATCATAAATGTAAGCATAACAATTCCATGTATGTGCAATATATGCGCAGACACAATAAGACAAAAAATCCTGCTTGTCAATTCTATTATTCGTTAGAGAAAGAGTTTACATCATCAAATAATCAGAATTCTTATGTTGGCCAGCTGTGAACCTATAATTGCAGATCTTATTCTTTACTGTTTATATTATTCTTTCATGAGAAAATAATCAGAAGACAAATTAAATGTTCTTACAATAGACCAATTTCGAGTTCGTTGCATATCCGTCAAATTTTTTTTAGTGAACATCATTCGTGCGTTTAGGGGTATCGTCACTCCCTTCTCATGTTCATCCCATGTTGAGCAAACGTTGAAAAAATATGATGCTATATTGCACGAATTATTCGGCAAATTAAATTCTTATAATTGATAATCAGCACTGCTGTCATTAGGAAATTGTGATTAAGTACCTACGGAACAAACATTATTTCTAGTTTATCCTGCATAATGACGATCACGAAGACGCTTGATGCACAATTAAAATGGGAAACTGAGTTTGCTATAAGTATCGACTGGAAATCGGTTTGGGGTAATTTAAGAAATCTCTGTATAAAAAATAAAATTTGTGAATTCCATTGGAAGTCCATTCATAACATTATTTACACCGAATCTAGACTAAATCGATTTCAGCATTCTTTGGTTCAAGGTAACTGCCATTTTTGCAAAAATTACATTGAAACACAAAATCATCCTTTTTATAATTGTAAAAGATCTACCCTTTAATATTAGAATTAAAAACTATATTCACAAAAGTACGCTTAACACATGAATTAATTCTTCAAGAGAGAAATATGATTCTTGGTATTTATGACAGGCCGTTAAAGGAAATTATATTTGGCAATATCCTAATATGCATAGCCAAATGGAAAATATGGAAACTTCGAAACCTAATAAAGTTTGAAAACATCACTTGCAATAATAATAGAATTATAAGACAATTTTATTGTGAACTAAAAGAAAATATCGTTTTACGTTTAAATCATTTACAAAATAAAGAACCAGATATCAATAATGATCTGGTACACTTATTAGATCAGATATGTAATAATTAGGTCAAGTATGTACTTTTACTTTTTAAGTTAACGTATCGATACATTCAATTGAATAAAAGGTTATTATGTCTACCTTCATACTACATTTACATGGTTTATATAAAAAAATAGAGCAATGTATATAAACTGATTAAAACTTACCTTGTTGTAGACAGGTATCACTGTAAGTGTTTATAGATCTGGTGTGATCGATTTAATGTATTATGTTGGGTGTGTTTGACTTTGTGTTAATTTGATTCAAGAAAACTGCAATATCTTACAAGTTTTCGTAGAGACTAAACAATTTGTATTTTTATGATTTGACATTATTCACGTCTTTTAACATAGCTAAACATATTTTAATATACACAAAACGTTCACAGCATATATCAACAGACGAAGTATCCACCAGAAAAAGTAAAATCTACGGAAACGTCGCCATGCGACGTCCACAAAAAGTCATCTTTTAAAAATGAGCAAATAAAATATGTTACAAGCATCCATTTCTTCAAAAATGAATACTAAGCATGGACTTATGTCAAATTGTTCTAAATATTTGAAGAAATAAAACAAAACATCTGTTATTCGATTTTTAAGGATGTGAATTTATGCATGGATGCAATTTGGGTACTCCTCATTACAGAATCATGAATCGTTTAGAGGTCCGTTCAAACCCATTTTTCTATGATTCAATATGGATTCAAAATCAAATTGGTGTAACTATATAGAAAAAAAGGATACATCTACAAAATAAACACAGAATGGAAACTTTTGTCAATTTGGGTACCTTCACGTTAATCTTATAAGTAAAGTGGACATTTATCTCGCCTGTTTTCTCTGGACAGGAGTGAGAATGTAATACAGGGACCCTAAGTATGCTCTCCTGGGCTACTAAGGTAATTGTATAGAGGCGCGCATATTTGACGAACTTTTCCGGTGAAAGACATAACTCGAAAGTGGTCTTATTAATCGACATTTGAAACAATAATAGAAGATTGATAATGTACTTTTTGTTGATAATCCCGAGTTTTTTTTTAACATGTTGAATGTATTTATCAAAAAGAACTTTTACTGGAGAAAGAAAAGGAAACAGTTAATATTGTCTATTCGTAGACAAAAGTGTAATAAAACAAAATGGACAAATTATTCATTTTATTAAAATATACAAAAACAAAAAGTAAATTAACAAAAATACCGAAATTCAAAACGGAAAGTCCATAATCAAATGGCAAAATCAAAAGCTCAAAACACATCAAACGAATGTATAACAACTGACATATTCCTGACTTGGTACAGACATTTTCTTATGTAGAAAATGGTGGATTAAACCTGGTTTTATAGCTATCTAAACCTCTCACTTGTATGACAGTCGCATAAAATTCCATTATATTGACAACAATGTGTGAACAAAACAAACAGACATAATAGGTAAAAAGTCAAAAACAGGGGTACAGCAGTCAACATTGTGTTATAATCTTAATCACTATAAAAACAAACAAATATGTCAACAAAGAAAATCAAAAGGCATATAGACAAAGCACATTAGCAAAAACGAAAGACAAGAATACAAAAATTTACGATAGCACAATAACACAATGACGGGATGTATAAGTACCGAGCCACGTCAAATGGGTATTACCAAAATAGACTCTCGTTTTTATATAGATTAGACCGTTGGTTTTCCCGTTTGAATGGTTTTACACTAGTAATTTTGGGGCCCTTTATAGCTTACTGTTCGGTGTGAGCCAAGGCTCCGTGTTGAAGACCGTACCTTGACTTATAATGGTTTACTTTTATAAATTTTGACTTGGATGGAGAGTTGTCTCATTGGCACTCATACCACATCTTCTTCTATCTATAAACAGTAAAAGTAATAATTTACAAAGACAAATAAAAGAACAATATAACACGTAATAAATATGATAAACAACGTCAAACGATTGCGACTTTGCCAACATTTTTTGAGCACGATAGTCATTTTGTAGCATCATAGAGTGTACATTACACAACGGTTTCATAGAATATGTTCTAATGAACATATTAAACTTGCATTAGCACAATAAGAAACATTCATAGAGTTACAGATACCGTAGACTTTTAAAAACTTTAAAAAATGTTACAGTCGGTTTCAGTATCTTATCTGAAAAAAGTAATGCTCCTCGTGAGCATTTAATATTAGGAATTTGCTAAATTATAAATTATTACCCTACTACTAGGTGGTGTACCATACTTTTTTTATTGTATTGTCGTAATTAGATTTATAACACTAGAAAACGATACATTAGAAAATGGGAAATGTCTTATTTATAACTTTCAAAAGCAGGGGAAACAATATAAAAATAAGGAGATGTGGTATGATTGCCAATGAGACAACTATCCACCACAGTTCAAACGAAGAGGATGTAAGCAATTATAGGCATCCGTATGGCTTTCAACAATAAGAAAAACTCATACCATATAGTCGGCTATTAAAGGCCCCGACATGAAAAATATGAAACAATTCAATTGAGAAAACTAACAGCCTAGTTTATAGCAAAACAATTTACGAAAAACAAATATGATAGACATGTACCAACGACAACTACAGGCTCTAGACTTGGGACAGGCACAAATAGAATGTGGCGGGGTTAGACATGTTTGAAGGCGCCACCCCCTAACATGGGACAGTGGCGTAACAATACAACATAAGAACAAACTATAAAATCAGTTAAAAAGGGTTTTAGTCATCAGATCGATACAAAGTAGAAAAAACATCTTAACAAAAACACAGACCGGACGTCCCTAAAAAGAAAAAAAAAGACACAAAGTACAGATATGAGAGTACTCGCAGTTACGTACAGCTAGTTCAAAGCTAATAACAACTAAAATAAAAATCATGTATCTAAGCCTAAAATATCAATCAGTTCACATCCCACATCAAATGGTTTTAGTGTAAATAAGCATGAAATACTCACTAATTCAGTAAAAATAGTCCTCTCTTCCGATGGTCTTACGCCTTTGATAACTTATTGGTCTCTCAGAGGAACTAGCGATTTTAATGATATTTTATGATTAGACTTTATGAAACCTGTAAGTGTGATTTCTTGATTTAATACTTGAGATGAAGTAACCAAGCAACAGCTATAGCTAGCATACTAGCTTCCCCCTTTATTCCAAATTGTCTGTCGTTTTTTCATTCAAGTTAGTGGTCATCCTTTCGGGAGCTGAAATGCACAGTTTTGTATCGTGTGTTTTTGTTTTACCCAGCTGGCATTGATAGGAGGTTTGTGCACACATAAAACCGATTGAACCACAAACCATTTTGTAGCTGAACCAAATCAGGTCATTTATATAGATCGTGTGTTTTTGTTGTTGTCTGTTTTTGTTCGTAAGTATGTTTTTCGGCGGAGTCGGGTTTTGGTTGTCGATGTTGTCTGTTTATCTTTGTATTTTTTTCAAAGTGATTCCAGTTATTCCGTTTTATGTATTATTCTTTATCCGCTTAGATTATGAATGTCTTGAGGAATCAAGATGGAAATTGTCCTTCTTCAGCTGTTCAGAAATCAAAGAAGACTCGTAAGTTGTTCTTCTTAATCTTATTTTAATTATTGCCTTTATGGTATCTATAATTAGATCTCAGATAACGCTTATTGATCTTTGAACTTAAATCCATATTTTTATCATTAGTAAAGCGTTAGTAATTTAGATTTTTAGGGCTGATGAGAGCATTCAATTTATGTGAATTCTGCATTTTCTTGCATTTATGCTTTGCTGGCTAATACGAAAATATCCTGAAGTAATTGTATGCCAGCGAAGGATCGGATAGGATAACGACTAGCTTTTGGTTCACAATCGATATGTCTGTTACTTATGACGAGGGCCATGAATCAGAACAGTACACGAGAGATACATTCCGTATTAAATTTCAACTATTTTAAGGTTTATCACTGCAAATTAAAAAAAAAAAAAAAAAACAACACACATGTTCATGCAAGTATCGAAATACTGACAAATTAATTAGCTACCGGGATGGCGGAAAGGTAGAACCGCAGCGGTAAAACTTGATCCCAATTGTTTCGTATTTTTTGTTTTTGCCTGTTATTGATTTCGAGGATATCACACAGCAGAAAAAAGTTTTTGACAGCCTGAATTACCAGCTGAAATACAAATGTACTTCTATGATCTCCAACATTGCTAGATTTATCAGACAGAATTTACATTATTTGATCATAACATATTTCAGAATCGATGACCCAGTAGAAATGTCAACAATCGTATCAACATATGGATATGAGATTTCATCAGGTAATACTAGCCAGAAATTTGGCACATACTCACAACTTCTCGTCCAATCAAATTTCTTTAATTTCCTTCTAATTTTCTTATTACATACTTTTTCTATGTACTAAGTAACTATGTATTGATTAACTCAAGCTTATGGTGATATTGCATTTTATTGGAATCAGGAAATAAAAAACATTTTTGGTGCAAACGGCTATTTTGAAATATTTATATATTTATATATTTTATTACATATACTTATACAGTACTATTAAACTTTGTGATTAAAAATGCAAGGTATTTGCTTGGACGAGGAATTGCAAAATTAATATACTTGATAAAAATGATAATGTCAGATAAATCATTATGATGGGATCTCTATATAATAGAAATTTAATCACTTTCATCATGAACTGAAGCACTGTGTAAATGTCTTAAGAAAATGCACTACCTTTATATTTATTTTGAAAGATTTACATATCTTTTCTTGTGTTGAAAAATGTTTTCTAAATATTTAATATTATAGTTAATCTAATGATTTTGCATGCCTATGCATCTAAATTATGTTACGACAAGACCTACATTGTATCTTTATTTTGATTTTAACATCACTTTTGTTAATGTGAAATTAATATATGTTTTCAAAACATGTAGAACGCCAACTACCTCTAGATTATCTAATTTATTTCGTCTTGTAGACATAGATAATCTAGTAGTGATGTGCGTTCTACATGTTTGGAAACAATGCTTAATTTCTCTGTAAAACCAAAGCTTTCTTATTTATCAAAATATAGAAATATATAGCTTATAACGAGTCTGGTGATTTGCACTATATTTTTACGTGTTCGGTAATGATTGGTGACCGTCAACAGGTATTCACTTATTCAGGGTTATATCTGGTCTATATACCATCTTTGATAAGTGTTTGGTATTACTATAAATTTTCATTTCTTCGTACTATGAACATCAAAATTATTTATTTGTAAAAATATTTCCTTTCTCCATTTGAACTGTACACGTATACCTAACAACAAAATTATTTTCATTTACCTGTATTTAAAGTAATTGCAAATGGCTGTTATTTTGTTCAAGCATATTGTTTTTCTTAAATTATTTAACATTTCACAGCGGTATAACATGTTACTTTAATTAATCTTCCTTAGTTTATTTATTTTATTATGTACATTGTATCATAGATCAAATTTATTTGTTCAGTGTATGTTCACTGGTGTTAATATGTCTTTTGATTGAGTTAAGCCATTTCAATTGATATTTTATAGTGTGTCTTTCTATGTTGTGATGTTACACTATTGTTTCACATAAAGGTGAAGGTTTGGAACCATTAAAACGTTTAAAACCGCTGCAATTGTTTGCACCTGTCCTAAGTCAGGAATCTGATGTTCAGTAGTTGTCGTTTGTTGATGTGGTTCATAAGTGTTTCTCGTTTCTCGTTTTTTATATAGATTAGACCGTTGGTTTTCCTGTTTGAATGGGTTTACACTAGTAATTTTTGGGGCCCTTTATAGCTTGCTGTTCGGTGTGCGCCAAGGCTCCGTGTTGAAGATGTACTTTGACCTATATTGGTTTACTTTTATAAATTTTGACTAGGATGGAGAGTTGTCTCATTGGCACTCATACCACATCTTCTTATATCTATTGAAAAGTATATATAGCAACCAACCAAATCCTTTGAATTAAGATGAACGGACAAACATCAGAAATATATCTGATCTACAAACTTGTGTAAAATTATATGTTCAATAAATATGCATGTAGGTTCTCCTTGGTAAACCATGTACTTTACCTTTTAAGGGCTACATGTACTATCTACTGTAATTTCTGTAATTGCCTCTGTCTTACTTTTGCTTTTCTTTTGTTCGTCTGTACATATACATTTTGTGACATATATTAAAAAGTAAAATAAAAAAAATGCCGAACTCCGATTTTGTGTATCTCTATAATTATAAGCGTGTCTCTATAAAAATGGTGTTTGGTTTGTTTAGAAAGTAAGATGTATGTGTTCATCGAAGCATAGTTACTTATAACGTATGTACTATGAGACTAGACTAGTAGGGATATTCTAACAATTTGATTGAATGCAGAGTTGTAAATGTGTGCTCAGAAGATTTTGTAATAATGACCACTGCATGAAATGAACGAGTTTACGAAAATTCAATATCGACCCCAGCTCAAAAGGTTTCTAACAACTCAAAACAACATCATAATTCGTGTATTATATCTGTTAATTTTTAAATATTGTTAAAACAGTTTTTTTTAATGGAAAAGCCTATTGTTGGTCATTAAAGAAATTGATAAGACAGATAAAAAGCCAAAAGGTTTTGAAAAGTAGTGTATTACCTTATTTGTATGTAAATGATAATTCACTAACTAATGTGAGTGGTAAAATTTAAAACAAAAGTTATTTTTAATTCGCATTTTATCGTCAACAATAATGTTTGCAGTATGTTGATAATCTCAAGGGACATGACAGTGTCTTGAAGTAGTTTAAAATAAAGAGTTTTGCTAAACGGCATCTCACATAGATACAAAATCATGCACTGAGAGTAGTTATATTATCGTTTTTACTAAATTCATTTAGTTATTGTACTCCTTGAAAAGTAAAGCGCATTATGCATTGCGAACTTATTATTCGATGTACACATAATAAGTCCCTGTTACAGTTTGATAAATTTCCTTTTCAACCATTCTTGCATTCATTGCATTTTGTGTTTGATATATATTAAATCCTAGACACTATATTCAACTATTGCTATATTATTGTTTCCTTCAAGTGATATACTAAATATAATACTTCTATTATTTTTTTAAAGTATTGAACTCAAGGGTACAAGTCAATTTAATGAAATTTTTGACCCCAAAACATATATAATTCTATGCTTCAACAACTCTTAGTATATTATCAACATTGGCTAAATCTATATTTACATCTCATATCTTCCTATCATATTATTGAGTGCATTAATATGACTATCAGCGAATCTAAATCCGGTTTCTAAGTATACCTCTTAAAGTAAACATTTTCCTTTGATTGAAAGAGCTTGTAACAACGATTGCTTAACTTCTATATAGATGATGTAGACTTTAACTTATGTCAAATGTTATAATGATATAACTTTAAATATTTGTAACTTTCAACAATTTCAAATCAAAATTATTACTGTAGAATATAACCCTATGTATCAATTACTTAAAATGTTATCATTGGGGAAATATTTTGAAAGCCAAAGCATATTCTCCATACAAATCTTCAATAGTTTTACTAAATCCTTTTTCGATTGAAGAAGTGCAATAGAAGAGTAAAACGACAAATGAAAATGGAACTGAAATTTCCACAATAACAAAAGATATCTACTGTAATATTTCCTTGCTTGAACACTATTTTAAACTGATTTTAAACACGACTGTTTTGAAATCGTGCTCCTATTTAAGGATTGTATTAGTAGGTGTCAGTAGGCAGGATATACTGTTGAGAAGCAGACAAACAAAAAATAACAATTGAGAGAAAAATAACAGATTTACATGAAACAACAAATATGCTATTTTATTTGTGGCAATGTTTAAATGAAATAAATAAAAATTTTAAACTTTGCATTGCCACTTTTCTATTATTCAAGATTTTTGGTTACCTCTTATTGAATTTTTGTGTTGTTCGGTTGATGTCTCGTTTGATATTTTGATATTTACCCGATCTCTTTATTGATACAATTCAAAGGTTTGCTCTTCATTTGATTACATATAGCAGTTTGACTTTAAAAACAACAAAAATGTTTATGACATAATATGCCTTATCATGTTTCATCGCGTTGACTATACTGAAGATATACTTACAATTCATCGGAAAACTTCTGACACCATATGGTGTATGCATATGTATATATCAAAATGGAGTATTTTGAACGAGTGATACTACCAGTTGTCAACAATTCCATCTCTTCCTTAAAGAACTTTCCAATGTTTAGCACATGTAAGATTTGATGTATTGATGGTTTCAGAAAACGTTCTGGCAACAACACCAATGAAAACAAATAATATATAGACAATAACTGTTTAGTGTCTTTAAATATCAGCTGTATTTGTACGAGTCTATGAAACAGGTGTAATGCGAGCTTTAGCGAGCTATTGCCCCTGTTTGGAGCCGAGTAAAAAAAATAACAAAACATTGTCCGATTTAAGACAAAAGGGTATGATTTGTCCTACGCTTCAGAATTTCGAACTGACCGTGGCATTCACTGATTATTGACATTGTTGCATTGGTGTTTTTGTGTGTTACACATGTACACATTCGAGTTTTGAACTTGAAGATTTGCGCCGTAGAGTTAATCCTGCTGTTCATATTTGTCTGTTTGCAGAAAGTGGGTTGCGGATCGGTCAAAATATCATTGGATTGCGACTGCAATACACATTCTGAGGTCATGAAAGTTCATAAAACACTCGTCAACAGCAATACACAAAAGTAAGCCGGCAGTGGGCGGAGTTTTAAAGCGATATTTGTATAGTATATAAATAAAGGCTAGCGATATCTGTTGGGCTGTTAATGTTTAAGACACTCAATTGCAGGATAAATATATTAACGGATGCTTAAGGAAAACATTGGAAGAATAATATTGGTAAATCTTATCATTTATATTTCACACCGGCCATGTTCTTTGAAGGATGATAATCCAGGTTTACGATTATGATTTATTTTGTAAAACAAAGGGAAAACAATAATATGATTTTCAAACGATTTAATTACAGATCGTGTTGTATGGTCATCTGTTTCAGTTACAGTGTTATGCATTTCTGCTGTGTGTTATTGTTTTAAGTAAGTAATAATCTTTAATATTCGTTGGCTATTTGCTTATTGCCTTGCTTTTATTACCTTTCAACTATGAATCTGATGAAACTCAATGAATATGACCTGTTTTGGTGTGCCACTAACAACGAGATATTGTAGGGATACAATCAATCATTAAAACCCATCAGGTAGAACATGTTTTAAAGTATAACGTGTTTCACATACAATAGTTTGTACTTCGTACGTAAGGCTGTTACTTTCAAAATAGGTAAAATATTTGGGAAAGACTTGTATGTAATGAAGGATAAAGGACATATGATCACTGTAAAACCCTTTTCAATCCGTATTATTAATTATAAAAGAAGATATATGTAATTAAAAAAGAAGGGCTTATTTTTCCCGTTTCTTATGTAAGAAGTACCTGTTTGTATTTTTCCTGACTTCTGGGAAACAGTACGCTGTTATATTCAGCTAAAGATATGTTGTTTTTTAGCTCATGTCGGATTGAGGTATTATTTTGACATGAACTGACTTTCACTAAATTTCACCTTGAGACAAGAGGGCAATGAATGCCAGAAATAGGTGAATTTAACAAAATAGACAATTGTGCCTTGAATAAGTGGTTATATACCTTTTAAAGGACATGTCTATTCAAGAAAAGGTAAACAGAATCACTGACTGGTTATCGTGTTTAATGATTCCTTAATTATTTAAAACAAAATAAACCAAAACCAAAAGAAGGATTGCTAACATTCAGGATAATTTGGTACACCAGACGCGCATTTTGACTACATAAGACTCATCAGTGCCACTCGAATTTGAACAGTTGAATGATCAAATCAAGTACGAAGTTGAAGAGCGTTAAACACAGAAGATTCCACAAAATATGACGATGATAATGATGATGACAAATATTAAAAATTGAAAATTACTATGAACAGACGTTTTATTTGATAATTTATCAATTTAGTGTACATGTAAATGCATTTAGTTTATACATGTACCTGAGATGCAAATGTTCTCAAATACTTGATCATAGCTGGAAATCTGAAAGTATGTATTTTTAAGCTAGTGAATGATTGTTGCTTGATGATTTTTTTTTAAGTCTGGTTAAATTAACATTAAATGAAGATAATTACTTTTATAAAAGTTTTAAGTCATAAATCGATATTTGATAGGTCGCGATTCCTCTGAATCTAGTATATAACAGCGACAATTGCTTCTAAATGTAATGTTTTGATTTTTTAGCCTTTATGTTGAGTAAAAAAAGAGGCAACATTGGTGAGTTAAAAACTTAATATGCTAAACAAACTAAACAGATATCTCATACAGAATGTGTCGATAACTCTTTTTGGACCGTATGAAATCAAACCAATATAAAAAAAAACGGGATACCTCTATTCAAACGTTTGAATTAGGCAAAGTAAATTTTATATATGTATAACGAACATCGCCAATAGTACTATAGTTTGGCATTTATATGCGCCTGTAGTAGTTTTCCTTCAAAACTTGATACACAATATATATGAAAGTCACATTATGACCATCGACATGTTAAAAAACACTCACATAACTACACATTCTCGACGATTCGGAACATCGGTTTGAGAGAAATTCTATGCTAAATGACAATCACGCTATGTTTTTTTTTAATATAGATGCATGTTAAAAAGGGCATTCATTTTAAACATTGTTTTTAGTATACCTATTGATTCTTAATTATGCAGAATCAATTTTTTGTATGAGGACAATTTTCCTAACGTTTTTTAATCTTTCAACTTTTACTCCAATTCACAACTACACAGCTGTTTGCCAGTGTTTATAGTTAGTGGGTGTTATTGTTTACGATTCCTGTCTCTTTAATTTATTTTAATCGAACATCATTTTAGTATTGATAATCACATCGTAAACTGTTTTAAAGAAAATAATAATGTATTACTCGTCATTGTTAACTTTGACAATGATATTACATTTCCTGATTTTTATACTGGGAATTTCAGGTGAATTTTCAATGTTGATCTGCATGTGTAATTCGTGAAAGGCCAGACACAGACGTGATAAAACATCTAAAACTACTTTATTTGCAGAAAAGAAACAATCGCAGAGAGGAAAGGACGACTTCAATGGAAATAAAACTGCATGTATTCCTAACGATGTTTTAGGTATGTGCAAAATACAAAAAATTTATGAGCATGTGAAGTGCTTTTTTTAATCTTCGCCTGGAACGCTCAAAGCCAAAAATGCAAAAGCCAAGGATTTATACATGTATAAGACTCGAAACAAGCGAAACACTGAATGAACAAAAGACACCTAAATATAATAGCTTAATCTATCTAAGGTCAACTTTGTCTGACAAAGTTGGAATCTTATTTTCACAATAACTTTATCAGGGGAGAATTTAATAAAAAGGTATGTTATAAAGCATATTTTTACCAAAGCACTGACTACTAAGCTGTCTCATAGTCTATTATCAGCAGTATCGATACAGTTCTAGAAATTGAAAATACCACTAAGAAATTGTATGCATCTTTAGCGCTTTTCCGGATTTACATTCATCAGGAACATTTGAAATACGGTTGTATTTATAAGACCCGCAACAGGTGAAGAACTATACGGCCAAACAGGACCAACAAATTATAGACAATTGCAAATCCATCCAAGATGAGCTTTGCCTGAGGGAATTATAAAAGATACAAAAGTGTTTTTCAATCAGACCTGTTTGCAAAATCTTATTAGCTTGCATAGTACAGATACCTTCTTTCAAATATGATGTAATAAAGAGGCATTTTGACAGTCTGGAAAGCTGAGAGAAGTTGTTAAACTAATGAGCATTATCAATGCTTTTAGAATATGATTACAATACGACATAGTTCAAGGAAATATATAAAAAAAGTTATTAAAAATCATTGGAGCAAAAGAATGAATTTCATTCCGTTAATTAGTCCCTTCGCAAGTACAAATAACATGCTTCATAAACAGCGTAACGCTATGAGTACATGTAATTGTCACTTTCAATTTTATGCTGTATTTTCATATACAATATACAACTACGTTTTTCCAAATATATGTTGTTTTGTCATTTTTTGTTGTATTCTAATCAACTTGGTACCAATAGAACCAACATTTTTGTTAATGTAATAATTTAGTAATATGTTTATTGTGGATCGTTCTCATTTTGTGATGATATAAACGAAAGTATTATTTATTGTCCGGACATTTGTTATCTCTATATTGTAAAAAATATATAAACGCATGTTTACATCAGTAGAAAACGAAAACAACCGAGGAGAAAATAATGATTACAAAAAAAAACATGTACTTCAGACAATTCTGTCTTCTACCACACGGTTTCTTAAAATCAAACCCTTAATTACTTCAAAATATTTTTTTGAAAAAAAAATTGCTTTGATGAAATATATGACAAAAATGTACTCTTATAGTGAAACACAGTAGTTTTAAGATGTTATATCAAATAATGAGAAAGCAATTACAAGATGAACAAAATAAATATATGAAAATTACTGAAAGGAAGACTATCTTACAAACTTCATGAATCAGCTAAGAAAAAGTCAATTGATTTCATTACAACACTGTCTTTATATACTCGTTTTTCCTGTGTGTGTTTGTGTAAAACTGATAGTCGAAATTCTGTTTCAAATATATTTTATGTTTTTCCCGTCGTGTATATGCATGAAATATTTGCCACTGGAACTATACCAACAACCAATCAACCATGTAAGCATCCAATCCAATTAATCAATCGATAACTTTAGATCTGAAAATGACGCGAGTTTTCCACATGATAATCTTGTTTATCTAATTGTAGTTCAACAGTCGAAGTGAAATCATGTAAAATTTAATATAATGAAAGCATATTTAAAGGTTGTATTTAAACTGTAATGCTGGTTTCAATGGCGATTATACCATAAGTCTCATGTTATGCAGTTTGCTATACACGTGTTATAGCACAATATGATTTGAGCGGAATTCGACATTGCAGTCTCTGTAATAATTATTTTATTCTCCTTATCAATCAATCAGTTAGTATGAGAATCTTCGCAGGACATCAAACTGTGAAATTAGTGTGTGTCGATATGCTCATTAGCGTCACTGTTTTAAACTTTAACATCTGTTACAAATCTTGAGGTCAAATTTGTTAAAGGGTCCTGTCTGGTGAATGTTATCTTAGTGTAGTGTCAGCAGACTGTAGATTCAAGAATAAATTTTGTTCACGGAACCATTGATACTAAACAAATACGGTGTAAATGTAATATATATTTATTATGAATTTTACACTAAATAAAATGAAATGTATTTTCTGTACTAAATATATAAAACATATTAAATTGTTTGGCCTTGGGAAATCACTCAACTATCTGAAGAATAATTTTGCTCCAGGACTTTGTCAGGAAGCGATTCTTTCGTGGAAAGTACACCAGCTGACAAGCCACTACGCTCAACTTGAACAACACAATTGACAAAAGAATGACAAAGCGAAGCTTCATCTGACGGCCCATGCGTGGCAGTGGACCAGCCCCCGCGTGACGGTGGGCTACAATGTTTTAAGGTGTTGAGTTGAGGTTGGAGATGTTAAATGAAAAATGCTTGGAAAATGAATGAAAATTATGAATAAGTGAAATATTTGAAAAGGTGCCAAGAAACTCTGACGAAATAATGATTAGAAATCAGATGAGTCTGAGTGACCCCCAAATATTTAGAATGAGGAATCCCCAGGGATCACCTTCAATAAGTCAACGAATAACACAATAATAAGGTAAATAAAAGAAACAATATATATATATATATATATAAAGCAACCATGCAGTTCTCCTGTCCGTAAATTCGAAATTTACTATAATATAATCAATGATAAACAGATTCAGCAAGCTGCTGTTGTGCATGTTTTATAGAGGTTGGTTGGGTGCGAATATAACGCACATAGCAATCTGAAGACCAACGACCTAACGTTTTAATCATGTGATCCTCTATGTTAGCTTGACCAGCTGCGGTTCCAGCACCTATTCTTAATGAATGACCTGAAACGTTTTCAGGATCATAACCGCGTAACTCTAGAACATGTCTGATTTTTGTTATAAAGAATTCTCTTTCCATGGCTAAATTGCCAATTCATACAAAAGAGGGTCAGTGTTTTGATAAGACGATATATACGTTTTCCTGAACTCTAAATATCTTTTTAAAACACGATAAGGACAAATATGACTATTAATTTTGTGTAACTGAATATCTACACCCTTACGAAATGGATCACTTTTTGACTGTTTCAAGTGAAGGTTAGCAACATAAACATGTCTGATATACATAAATTAATTGCAGGTTCAAATTGTTCGGATTTGATAACAGTTATTTCTCCGCATCGGAGAAAGCCAAAGAAAGAAATCACGCTAGCTGTTTCTATCATGAGGTCAATGAACTTTGAAAAACTCCTTTTTGTAATCTCTTTATAATTTGTTCAAGAATATCAAAAGTGATTGGTAGCCTTACTCTCTTGTTCTGATTTTGAGATCGTTTGACAGAATTTAAGATCAATGTAAGCCTAGGAAATGGTTTGCCGTTATATAGTTCTAAGGGATCACTACAATTTTCCTTCAAATAGTTGTACCTGATTCCACAGAGATAAAGTTTAATTGTAGAATAATGAAGTTTCAGAACTGTTTGACAATGGGCAATAAAATATATAAGGATTTCTTCCGAAACTGGGGCCAAGTTATTTGTAAATGTCACATTATTTAACAGTAAATATCTCTTAAAATGCATGAAACCAATATCATACACGTCCTTAGTCCTTTTAGATATAGATGTCGTCCATAGTTGTTCGACAGTTTGTTTTAACACCATATTACATCTGAGATTTTGGGACACGGTTCCGGAAGGGGGTCTGCATCTGGTGCCAGGCTTCTGAATCGTTGTATCTGAAATCGAGATAAGGCATCACTTATATCGTTTTGTAAACCTGGCACGTGTTTTGCACTAAAAAAGAAGTTGTTTGTACATGCGCACCATGTTAATTTTCTCATTAACTTCATAATATACAAACATTTTGATCTGCCTTTCCTTATAATCTCGACTGTAGACATATTATCAGACCAAAATAACACTTTTTTAGTTTTCCATGAGGCGCCCAATAAAACAGCTGCTACAACGATTGGGTACAATTCAAGAAATGCCATTGAATGTGTACTGTTTGTGATGTTTTTTTTTTGGTCGGCCATGACGAATAAAACCACTTTCCACCAAAATATCCACCAAAACCTATAGTTGACGATGCATCCGTGACTAATTCCATATCGTAATTAGATGTAAATGTAGAATTATAAAACATATTAATTCCATTCCAATTCTTTAGGAATCGTAACCAAAATTCGAGATCTATCCGACATTCTTTATTTAAACGCACATAATTATGCAATTATTTCGCTTTGGTTGATAAATTGATTAGATGAGACACAAATGACCTGCCTGTAGTATAACTCTTGAGGCAAAATTTAAATGCCCAAGCAGTTGTAGAACTTCTCTTTTAGAACAAGAGGATTTGACACTTATACTTGAAATAAACTCACAAATTCGATCAACTTTTTCCTTCGGTTAACGAGCTTCTATTTTTGTGAATCGAGAATGATTCCAAGGTATTCAAGACACGTTACAGGGCCAACAGTTTTGTGCATTGCTATTGGAACATTTAAGCGTTTAAAATCATCATCATTAATGCCATTGACCGCTCTCCGTGAGCGTGTGGCGGATTATAGTTAAGAAATCGTCTAATAGGTGTAAAATATTATTGACCTTGTAATTGTTTGTGGCAATATAACATATTGCTTGTGACAAAGTATCGAATATAATGGGACTAGATCGGCAACCGAAAGTTAATCGCACATAGAAATAATATTTTTCCTCCCATTTAATGCAAAACAAAGGCCATTGTGAAGGTAAAATAGGACAATTTTTGAATGCATTGGAAATATCGTACTTACATAACCAAGAGTTTGTCCCGTATTTCAGGATAATATCTATAGCGTTGTCGATCTTGACGTACGACATAGAGCAGATGTCTTTGTCAATTAATTCATTGATGCTAAAATGAATATCACTTTGATGAGGTGCCGATAAATCCAATATAAGTCGTTTTTTCTTTGAATATTTTCCTTCCGCAACTCCCAACGGACTGACACGGTAACTTGAAAATGGAAGTGTATGAAAAGGCCCGTACATAAATCCATTTTCACATTCCTTCCTTAACAATTCATTTACTACGTTCGGTTGTGATCGTGCAGACAAATTATTACGACATTCAAGGGTTGGTAAACTAGTCACAGAAACCTTAGTGTCAAAACCATATTTTAAACCATTGCATAAGTAAAATACAAAAGATTTGTCACTGTGATTTCTAAGTTCATTTTGTAATACTTCTACGTTAATCGGAGTAGTAGCATGTAGGGGAAGTTAATATTTGATAGTCATTTTTCGGAACCGAAACTCTGCTTTGGTGCAGTAGTACCAGTCTTAGCAACAGTGTTTTTAAATGCGTGGTTCTTTCTATTTTTTCGGTATCGTTATGCGTAGATTGACGATGACAGGCGGTTAAGCTATGATCATAGTTACGACAGTTAGAGCACATGTGTAAGAAGAGGCATCGACCGTCTTTATTACAGCCAGACATACTATTGAAATTATTGCAAATTTCTTTTCCGTTGTGATAAAAACGCTTCCTACCACGAATATCGGAATTACCGCCATTTCTCATCAGATGTGGGGTAGATACGCTTTTCTCTGATAATTGCAATGGACAGAATTTTGTGTCATGGTCAACCATGTGACAAAGCTTGCAAATATTTATTTCAACGCCCGCACCTATCAAGATCATCAGGTCGCGATCCCTTTTACTCCAATCGACTTTAATTTGTTTCTCTTGAAGAAGTGTCGAGGCTTTTGCTGAAAAAAATTATGGTAGTCGTAAAAATTACTGATCTCTATGATATCCTCCTCGTAGGCGTCTAATTAAAATCTCCTACCGTGAAAAGTAGATGTCATTACACGCTTGCATTTTCTGAAGGCCTTTATGAATTCCTGGATTGTTAGTTGTCGATTTAAGCGCGGGTCTGGCTTATTCCCTACATTAATTTCCATACCGTCTGTCAAAATGGTATGTGATTGGGGACTCTCGAAACAAGAAATAAGGAGAGAAGCTAAGTTAATGTCCTTACCGTGTATTATTTGTTTCTATAATGCTGTAGAAACTATGTCGACATTGAGAAAATCATCAGAACGAACTCCTGTTCTATTAAATCCATGAGGTAACGCATCCGGTGTGTTTTGTATCGACGGTGCGGTATTACTGGAATTGTACCATTGATGTAGATTATACGGTTTGTTAGTATCATACAGCTTCTCTGTCATCAGGGTATCGACGGATTTCTGAAGGCCATTCACGCATTGTGACATAGTGTTAAAAGCAGCCACCAATATATTAGTGTTAACATTTCCTGTAGCAGAAGAAGTATTGTCAATGCTTTCACGGTTTTACTTCTCTGTTGAAACAGTGCGTATCAGATGGAAAACTGTCTGTTGCACTTAAAGTGTTATCGATGGCTTCTACGCGAGCATCACTGTTTTTGTTACCAATGTTTTCTGTATACAGAGTTTTAACAACGTTTAAAGTGAGATTTGTAAGCACTTTGAAACCAATTTTAGACAGTTCGTCCACCATTTCGGTTTTTGTTCTCTCAGAATTAGTTTTTGTAACAACATTTTCAGTACTATATTGCTGGAAACGGGATTTCCGTTTCGTCGGATTCAGTTTTTTACTTGGAGGCATAACTTATATCTTTTTAAACAGTGTTTTGAGAATAAGTTTCAAAAGCTGTTGCCACAAGGAGCAATTACTCGTTTTGGTTTGGTCAGTATAGGGTTTTTTTTCAAATATTTTGGCATTTTCATGATAAAGCATCACCACAGAAACAATTATTATCGAAATGTGTATCCGATGCAGTAACATTGGTCATTGGTACATGTACATTAGTACCGTTGATATTATTTTTTTTCTACTCGAATACTGCCTTTCGTCGTCGGTTTCAAACGAGGTTGTATCACAGTGCACGATGACACGATGAATTAAGGCGGACAAAATGGTATTTCTTGCAGATCAGCTGTATATTTAGGTGTCGTATTGCAGTGCAGGTGGTGTGCCACGATTTCACAGAAGCAGGTGTTCGTACACTGCTTAGAAATGAATAAAAAATTGCTAAATTAAATGTGCAGATCTAACAATATTGTGCTGATTTTTCAACGAATTATAAATACATTGTTGTGTAATCCTTGTATAACCATAAGTTATCCGATGGAGAATGCATATATACTGCGTCTAAGACACAGCCCAATAAATTTAGATCTTCAAATTTCAGAGGAAAAAATATATTCCCTTTCACCAGCGGAATTGAACCAATCGTTACGTGTCGACGTTTGCAATTTCGCACGAACTATGTCAAGCGCCGTACAACTCTTCATAAACAACTAGACTACGGCAGCTATAATACTTGTATGCTTTTTTGAACGAAATATTTATTACCTTTTTACAATTTCAGATTTACAAAAACAAGACATTATACAATGGAGAAAAAGGCACAAACACTTTGAAGAAACTCATGTGTCAAAAAAAGTTTTGAATGAAGTTAACACGCATGGATTTGTAATATTATCAGGGCCACCCGGATCAGGTAAATCTGCCATAGCATATAACACAGCTTTTATGTTAGAAAAGGATGCGGAATTCAATATTTTACCTGTCTCATCACCAGAGGAAATCCGAAGATACTTAATGCCTGAAACAAAGCAGGTATTTTTAATTGATGATCCAGTAGGCAAACATACTGTTGATGACTTAAGTATTCAGCGATGGAAAAATGAGGAAAATTTTCTCAAACAAACATTTACTGGCTGTTCCACTACGAAACTTATACTCACTTGTAGATCGTACATTTACAAATTTGGATTTTGTCGTAAATTACATGTCTCGCCAATACATTGCGACTTACTTTCATATAATTTGAAATTTTCAATAAATGAAAGAAGAAAAATTTGCGAAAGGTATAACGTACCGGAGTTAAATGATGACACTATTATGATGTATGATTTCTTGCCCTTGTTATGTGTGGGTTTCTCAAGACAGGATTACACAACTTCATGTTTTGTAAATCCAATCAAAGTCCTAAGGGAAGAAATGAATAACACCAAGGAAAAGTCTGATATAGCTTTTCTCGCAATAGCCTTACTTGTGGTGCGAGATAACAATATCGATAAGCACATATTAAACCTTGAAAATTCTGAAATTAAACAGTTGTTGAATGATCTGTGCAATGAATGTGAATTTAAATACTTCCCTTCAACGACATTGCTTATATCAGCATTATATCACTTGATTGGAACATACGTAAAGGAAACGGACGACGGATTTGCATGTATTCACGATAATCTATTCCAAAACCTTTCTTTTATCGTAGGAAGCGGTATTATTCATTGTTTACTTAAATATGGAAGTAGTAATTTTTTGGCCAATCGAATGCAGTTAACTTCTATAAAAGAGGAACATGACGAATTAACTATTATGGTAGAACCAGAACAGGAAGAACCATATTTTCAAAGAATATTGTTGGATATAAGAAAAGGTAATCATAGCCATGTGTTTACTGGTATACAGATGAAATATTTACGATTTAGAACAAAACTGCTAAAATGTCTTATACTTTTAAAAGCTGAGGATTTAAAATGCGATAAATATAAATCTACACCTCTTCATGTTGCATCAGAACAAGGTTATGAAGATTTAGCACATGTACTTGTGAAACTAAAAAAAGACCAGATAAATCACCTGGACAGAAATAAAAGAACGCCACTGTATATGGCTTGTTTAGGTGGCCATGATAAAGTTGTCAAAGAACTTCATTTACACGATCAAACTACACTTGAAATTACAAATGATGACAACTGTACTCCTTTGGATGCCGCCTCGATCAACGGCCATTCTTCCACAGTAAAATTGTTACTGGAATACGGGGCAAATTCTAAAAAGAAAGATACCAAGATGAAAAGAACAGCATTATACAGAGCTTGTGAAAATGGACATTACAATGTAGTGCGTTTGCTGCTGAGTAAGATTCCTGACGTCAAACATACAGACGTAAAAGGACTTAAAGCAATTCATATAGCATGTTCAACAGGACATTCTGATATTGTTGAACTTTTATTAAGCTATAAAGATATGATAAATGAATGTGATGCTCATGGCAGAACACCACTCTTTATAGCTTGTGAAAGCAATCAACAAAACGTAGTTGATAAGCTTTTAGAATATAACGCAAATGTAAATCAAACGAACAAAGAAAACATCACACCTCTTCATAAAGCATGTCAAAATAGAAATGAGATAATAGTAGGACGATTGCTAGATAAGACTGCAAAGGTGAATGTACAGTCTGAGGATGGATTATCGCCATTGTACATCTCATGTTTGGAAGGTACACTTAACATTTTTAATATGCTATTGAACCAAAAGGCTGATGTAAATTTAGCAACTAAACAAGGATGGACGCCTTTTTTGATAAGTTGTAGCGAAAACCATTTAGAAATATGCAAATCATTACAAATCAGTGGTGCAAATATCAACACAGCCGATAAATTTGAATTAACTCCACTTCATATTGCGTGTAGAGAAAAACATGAACGTATTGTTAGATTTTTATTAGAAAATAATGCAAATGTTAATTCAGTTAATAGAAAAAAAGAGTCGCCATTGTACATTTCATGTATGAATGAGAGTTCCGAAATTGTTGAACTTTTATTAGAAAAGAATGCAGATGTAAATATTTGCGACGAAAACGGGAATTGTCCGCTTCATGCCGCATGTCTAAAAGGAAACAAACAAATAGTACAATTACTACTGAATAAAAAAGCCGATATACACAAACGAAATAATGTGGGCAAGACTCCATTAGACGTACTACAAGGAAGGGATGAAGATAGTATAGATGAGATGTTAAATCGTAATAAAAAGATGTAATTGGAGGGAATTTTTTATAATAATAAATCATTTGTGTAATAATCAGATTTGTGTATTATAACATTAAAACCCAAATGCGCTTTGATATCATGTAGAAAATCTTACAACTGTTAGATAAAATTTCTGTCTACAATACTTTTCTTTGCAGGATTGTAACATTGTGTATAACAATTTTGTTTATAAGTAGTTGGTTCAAATGTGTTCATTCAAAATGCAAAGAGAGAGAGAGAGAGAGAGAGAGAGAGAGAGAGAGAGAGAGAGAGAGAGAGAGAGAGAGAGAGAGAGAGAGATAACAAGACGCCAATAAAAAAACAGAAATTAATTTTAAACAAAATAATGGATAAAAAAAACAAGAAAAACATCTTTACATAAAAATAAAGATATAAAACATATACATTAACAATTCAAATGCAAAAATACACCTCTGTGATATAATTGAAAATGATTCATTAGTTCACTTTAAGGCTTTCAAAGATGAGCAATACCCAAACCGTATTGTCAGCTATTAAGGCCTCACAATGACAAAATGAGCAAAAATTCAAACAAACAAAAACAACTGCCTGAATTATGTCAATTAAGGGAACCCAACGTCCTGATTTAGAACAATTAAGGGAAAACATATATAAATAATAACTACAACCACTGCTTACAAACTCCCAAATCAAGCCATGCTCATTATTAGAGAAAGATGTAACAGCACACCATAAAAACAAATAATAATAAAAAAAAAAAAAAAAAAAAAAAAACGAAATCGCTGAACGAAACAGATGTCTAGGGAACACAAAAAAACAAAACAAAAATATTGTATCATAAAATTATTAGACACAAAGTATTGATCCATGACGTAATTACAACTTGGGTTGAAATGAGGTGCTTCGGATGAGTTCCTGCTCTACTTATTGTTATTCGATGCAAGTAAACCAAAAACGATGACAGTTATCCAGTTATGTCGTCATCGAGGAAAAGACGATTGAAATTTGGATACGACAAGTGAAACATATTGATTTAGTGGTCAACTGTGATAGAGTTACATGTACATGCATTTCATTACTGTTAACAAAATCATGATGGCGTCTGTATAACTTTCAAACGAATGCTTTCAACACTACCATTTGCCTTCTGTGTTAGCAGTGACCCTGTATTAATACAAGCCTTGATAACCGTATCACCTGGGAAATAATGGTCCCTCCTTCAATAGGCGGCCACATTCTGTATGTGTCTGTCCTAAGTTGGGGCCTAATATTTAGTGGTTTTCGTTTGTTGCTATATATCATATTTGTTTTTCATTTATTGTTTGTACATACATCAGGACGTTGGCATGGTTTTCTCTATGAATTGAATTACATTTGTCATTTTATATGTACCTTTATTGTGTATTATGTGGTATTGGTTATTGCTCATTGCTGAATTCATTGTTTATTGATGGTTGCTAGCCTAACTTCTTCAATTCCGTCGGGTTATCAGGGTATGTTTTATAAGGGCAGAAATGTGTTGCATCAGGTTACATATGAATGGCAAATTTGTGCACACAGATTAAACTGAAAAAGTACATTTCAGAGGCAGAAGTTAAACGTTCCTAGTAAGAACGTTGCAGCGAATTCATATATCTTACAGAAACAAAACAGCCTAACGGATGTCGTTATTTATATCATTTATACTGATATGAATATTGCATTCATGTTATATACATATCTAATTTTGTTTATCAAGGCATTAACACAGAGGTCAGTGTTTAGGCTCCATGATTAAATCAT
This sequence comes from Mytilus coruscus, assembly GCA_017311375.1. Taxonomy (NCBI): domain Eukaryota; kingdom Metazoa; phylum Mollusca; class Bivalvia; order Mytilida; family Mytilidae; genus Mytilus; species Mytilus coruscus. The sequence goes on from CM029597.1 coordinate 56,575,254, forward strand.
AGCAACTACTAAATTAAATGTGGACTTTGCAAAAATGTATCAGCAGCACAGAGAAGAACTTTATGTGCAAATAAAAGTCCTCATGTTTTGAAATATTCGATATCAGAATTTCCCTAGGCAAAATTGGGAAAAATAACTGTTTTCCCATGATTTTGCCGACGAAAGTTAACGAAAAACAATTAATTATTTACCTGACTGATTTTACTCTTTCATATGATCATTCTTGACCGAATGCCAGAATGTCCTACATCAGAATAGGTAACCTATCAAAAATGTCAATACTACGGAGTCAATAGCCGATTATATGAAAAAAAAATTATTGTGAAATCAAAATTGAGATACACAGGATAGCGTTTTCTTTCCTATTGGTAATTTTCCATTCCATGGCGGTGGTGTTCCATTAGTGACTTTAGTGGAGTGTTTATTTCACAGCTTGTTTGTTTTCTTTTCACGTGTTTACAGTAGCTCTCATAATTCAAAATTAATAATATTGTCATGACTAAAAACACGTTTACAAAAAGAATAAAAGAGACTCGTGAATATATTAGAACATTCATAAAATTGTACCACATCTAAAGATTGTCAAAGCGATAAAATGTAAAAGAAGTTTAATGACACCTTCAATTTTCTTTTTTTTTTCCTTTTTTACATAAACAGAACTAATAATGATGGACCGAGAACATAGTTATTGTGTAGTTTATTGCTTAAGAACAACAATGCAATTTTGAAAAACTTCCCTAATGCGTTTTTTTTAATTTTTTTTTTTATATAAGATTACAATGTAATGTATTTTTTTTGGGACAATTATATCAAAATTATAGGAAGGTCAACCAGCTCTAAATTAAAATATGGACAATTTATTTTAAGGGGATCTTTAATTCAATCTGACAGCTTCAGACATCCTAGGTTGTGACCTTTTTCAAGTAGACCAAATTGCTAATGTACCTTAGGATGACCATTTTTAACATGTAAAATGTACGTTATACCATGTATACTATGAATATGAAGAAAAAAAAATGTGAAAGGCGTATAAAAAATAGTTCTTTGTTACAGTCCACAATAGCGACTACATTTGTAGTCAACGGAAATCAAAGGATGATAATGTGTTTGGACCCTAGATCGTTGTTGTTCGTGATACTGTCTGTGTTAAGAGGATTTTTTCCTGCATTACCATGTTTGCAGTTAGTTCTGGTCATCGCACAAGGTACACTTTTTATGTACTGTATATGATAATTAAAGTGCGAAATCTATTATGAAATACAACAAAATATTCGAGTGAAAATACAGCATGATTTTTTCAGATTCCTCTCTTAGAACTTCTTTCAAATAGTTTTATCTGCGACAATTCTTTGATACACTTTTTTGTTGTTATTAGAAGGGTTTGTGGGCTGTTAATGTTCGTCCTATTTTGACGCGTTTTTTTTTTTTTTTTTTTTTTTTTTTTTTCATTTTAAAGGATTTATTTCTTGAAAGCAGAATTTAACGGTTTTGTGAAGTTTATTTACTACTTAATATTCAATTAGACTTAAGACGATTTGGATCAGAATCCTTTGTATAAATTTTTGTCTATTTTTTAGAACTGTTTGTTGACCTGTAAATGTTTTGGGATTGCTGTATCATGCACAACACCTTATTTGATTCATTTGTTATACATGTTATAGTTTGTCATAAAGTTACATGTAAAGCCTTTTGTAATCAATACTATATCATTAAGTTGGACAAAACATTCTCGAATGCTACACGCCAAGCGTAAACTATTGCGCATCGAATTCAACTTGATAACAATTTAATATCGTACCTTGCTTTGAAGTAGAAAAACACGGTTATTAACGAACAAGTTGAAAAGGTTACAATCTTTACTTAGAAATTGCATCCTTTTCAAGGTAGGTATAGTGTCCAGCGGAGATCGTGTTTTTTTCGAATGAATCGGTCAACTTTTTTCGAGTGTAGATCGTTTTTTTTTTTTTTCGAGTGATAAAACATGCGATCAGGTCAATTACATGCTATTTCGCAATTATAATAGTTTTATTCATGACTGTCCATCTTATTTTGAATACTATACATGTTTTGAGCACAAAAGATGCACAATTTTTTTGTATTTAACCTAAAATGGAGTGTTTTGCATTGTCCGTGTTTTTTTCGAGAGCAACACAGATGACAGTAAAACAGATGACATAACGTGTCTTTGTATAGTAATTGATTTTCTCATTAAACGCACCATGTTACAAGATAAATAATCTTTCACAACTGTATCTTCGAGTCATATATTAGATTAATATGTAGTTTACTTTAAGACAAACTGATTTAGTGAACTAAGTTTTTAGGTGGAAAGGCTGGATGCGTTTTACTTGTAATGGCCGTAATGGGGTATTTTGCACGGCTTTTTGGTGATCCTGTGTCTGCCAATTTTAAGCATATTTTCTCATATTACAAAATTGAAAAATGTACAAAATAGACTTAATTCTGCTTAATCATTGTTACATGTACATGTATGAAATAATGCAGCCACCAAATGTATACTTTGTGTTTTTACAATCAATGATAGAAATGTTCTGTGTCAACGGTAATGAATATTTGCTACTTAATACTAAAATTAAAAGAGCACAGTACCAGGACACTAGGAAAAATTGTCTGGGTCAATGGAATTGAGTATTTACCAATTTATACTTAAATTAAAGGAGTAAATAACCAGGAAATGTTTTCTCATAACAAAATCTAGACACTCTCGTTTTGTGAATTTGCACGAATTTTTAGATAAAGAATCGTTGTAATATACCTGTCGATGTACGTATAACATATTGGTCAAAAAGTTATCAACAGAATGGTTGTTATATTTATTGCTGTTCAGATACAATGTAAACAAGCCCGACAGCACAGAATCAGGACCCATCAGTACCGTACAGGATAAAATCACCAGAATATTCTCTCGTAAAACAACAATGCCCATCGTGGAGTAGTATTCTTTTTGACCTCACGCCATATCTGACTTAAACACGTTGTGTTTCATCTATGTGAAGGCAATTCCAACTGTTTGGATCACATCAATATAGTCTAAGAGTAAAACGAGTTTGCGATTTGCACAAAATATATTTTAGTCAGCAAATATTTATTTTAAATAGAAATGCAATGGTCGCTTACATCGTTTTTTTTTTTTTTTGGCAATGAAAATATTTACACTCTTAACATACATCATAAGTAAATATAATTTAAATAAACGTTTGTGATTTCCATTAAACTGAACAAACAGTAGGAATCAGTTTCTTTAACGCTTTATAAATAATTTCATAAAGTTAAAAAGTTAGTTGAAATAAATAGTTCAAATTTTGTTACATTTCTTCACGATAACGTACAGTAAGCTATACAAGTCTTAGACATTTCACAACGGAATACAATTTAAACAAGAGAACCAACGGCCTGGTTTATGTACAAAACAATAAGCAAAAAACAAATATGATAGACAGCAACCAACGAAAACGACTGAATAACAGGCTCTTGACCTGGAACGTGCATATATACAGAATGTAGTGGGGTTAAACATGATTTCTAGCGTTGAATCATCTCCCTAACCTGAGACATTGGTTAAACAGCACAACATAAGACCAAACTGTAAAAATCAGTTGGAAAAGCTGGACTCTTCAAACATAAAACACACACAAACACAAATAGTTAACAAAGCAATTAAAAAATAAAGTGAAAATAAGAAGTAAATGAAAAAGACCTATACACACAATTATAAAACGAATATTGAGTTATCTTTTAATTAAAAATAAAATGTTGCTACGTTCTGATTCATACTCCGTCGAAGTTGATCATATACTTTTCGTTTATTTCCGCATACAAGCTTTCTCTTTTATCTTTACCATAGTTTTTACCAGGGCCGAAATTTGGTGTTCGTTATTTTATTTTTCATGGCAGTGATACTACCGGTCGTTTCGTCTACAAACTGCTTCTCTGTTCTTCGCGAGTAGACCACAGATGACAACTAAAACGCTTCCAATTGCTACGCAAGTCATGTAAGTAACAACATTGTCATGTCCTGCAAATTGAAAATGCAACAATACACATGTACTTTAGTACTTAACATAGATAGAATTATTAGAGATATCGTGTGAATCTTATAGTGTCAGAGCATCCACCCCCTCCCGCCCCCACCCTCCGTTATCTAGGATTTTTAATTCATTTGGATATATGGGCAAAATTTGATCCGCCCCCTTTTTCAAACTGTTCATAGAAACAAATAATCGCCCCCACCCCTTTTCAAAAATTCTGGATCCGCCTCTGAGTGTTATTTGTCCACTTTTGAAAAAAATGGGGATAGCTATATATTTGATATCCAAGTACAATGATATATCTCCCTAACCAACTATACGAGTTTTTGCCAGAGCTATACTGTTCTATCTCCACACTCCCATATGATTATAATAGCTTATTCATCTTGTTTGTTTAGAGAAAAAATATTGTTTAGTGTTGTATCTCCACTATTTTCCAGGTATTTTTGCTGTAAAATAATTGTTATCAAAATTATCGTATTAGTACTATTCTTAAATTGTTTCCATTGTTTGAACTCAATCTATGAGCAATTCTTAGCAAGTCCAGCGATCCAGAATTGGGGATATTACACAATTAAAAAAATCCATTGTCTATCTCCAATAGAAATATAGGAATACATTTCTAAAACAACATTGTGTGTAGTGAAGCGTTCTCTCTCCAGCAAGGGGAAGCTTTATGATATTGCTCTTTTAAACTTCATATTCAATTTCCCAACAGTTAGAAAAATGAGAAAATACATCGTTATAAGATTCACACAAAGATTTGTATTTAATATAATAATAGTGCATCTTTTTGTATAGATTGACGGGTGTTTTAATGGTATCTTCCATTTTATTTCCGCTGTGCAATCGGTGTATACTATAGGACTCTATTTTAGTAAGCTGAAACACGTTGGCAAAAGACTTGTTTTGGAAAAGTACAAAGTCAGATTTCTCTATTTTATTCTATGTATTTTAACAATTCCATATCTTTATAACTGATAGAATATTCTTACATAACATATGGTTTGTGTTTATTATCTTTTTAAAGTATATTGAGTTTTAAAACATTTACTGTAGAGCATCTGCTAATCATTTTTTGCGATTAGATATTAAACATTGAAGATGTCTCAATTTTTCCAGATCACGGGACGGTATTTTCTAGGATCTTTAGAATTATCTGTAATATTCTGGTTCGGTTATCAGTTTTTTTTTCCAATTCATAGATATAGGAAGATGTGGTGTGAGTGCCAATGAGACAACTCTCCATCCAAATAACAATTTATAAAAGTAAACCATTATAGGTCAATGTACGGCCTTCAACACGGAGCCTTGGCTCACACCGAACAACAAGCTATAAAGGGCCCCAAAAGTACTAGTGTAAAACCATTCAAACGGTAAAACCAACGGTCTAGTCTATATAAAAAACGAGAAACGAGAAACACGTATAAATTACATAAACAAACGACAACTACTGTACATCAGATTCCTGACTTAGGACAGGTGCAAACATTTGCAGCGGGATTAACCGTTTTAATGGTACCAAACCTTCTCCCTTTTTCTGAAACAATAGTATAACATCACAACATAGAAAAACACACGATAAAACATCAATTGGAAGGCTTAACTCAATCAAAAATGTATAGATCACAAAGTATCAAAACATGAAATAAACATACCGGCAGCCTGTTCGGCTGGATTACCATCTAAGGGAGGATTTGTCTTCTTAGTCCTCTCTAAAATGTGAAAAAATAGAAGTCATATTTATGTTACATGAAGTTCAATACATTGGGGGTTTTAATCTCTGCATTCTTTAATTTTTTAGGCCATTTGTGTCTCTATCCGTTATAATTTTGCCTATTATTCAATAAATTATATTTTAGCATGCCATTATTCTCAATTCCTTATTAACACAAGGATGACTTGGGAATAGAAATATGTTTACTCTTGGTTTTTTTCCGAACGGCAGTTAATAAAGCCCTTGCCAAAGTTGGGCGTACGTTTGGATGTGCGGGATGTATAAATACGCAGCCACGTCCAGTCTAAATGGGGACGTTAAATCCAATGCCTCGTTTAGAGAGTATGCCACACTATCTGCACGTTTAGAACCCTTGCAACAACTCTTTGAGTAGTCCGTACCTGACTTATTGCTAGGGTTAATTTCAGTCCGTATTCAATATAACTTTATTTCAGAGTGGCAGTCATAATTTCCTGCCCTTCATCCAGGTCGTCCCTATTACAGGACCTACCTATTGTATTTATTAGAATTTAGTTCTCGTCGTCCTGAACATGCTTGAAACATTTGCCACTGGACATTAAACAAACACCAATCAATCAATCAATCTAATCTTAATTACGTAGTTTGGTCCAATTTATTGTAGTATTATTCTCTATTTCTATTCTGTAAACACCATTCAGACAATCATATATAAATCAATACTACCTACAAAATCTGCAGTTGAAATAACATTAAGTCTTATTATTACTATAATGTCACGAAGCTTTTCGTTGTCATTTTCATGCAAATCCTTTCTAAAAGTGACATAGTACATTGCAACCTTGGTATACTTTCCCCATTTTGCAACTAATGTAAAATTATTTCAGAGTTGAACAGCTTTTAATTATTCAGTTTTCTTAAGTCCATTCATTATACAATTGGAACCGATTTCAATCATTATTATTTAAAGGGATGTTTGTATTTTTATTCTATTGTACACATTTGCCAAAACAAGCTGAGAATTAATGAAAATTGCCTTGTATATATATATATATACGACAAGAAATGTGATTGAAGATTTACAATTGCTTTAAATGTGTGGTCTTTCCTATTGTAAGATAATTTCAGTAGACTGAAAGTCGAGGATCAAGGACATTTGACAAAATTATATTAATAAATCTAACCTTTTTGGTAGAATTTGTCAAATACGCAACCTCTGAAAACATATATGTCTCGTGCAAATCTAGCGTCTAAAAAATACACAATTTGATAGTCAAAAGTTGCGTATATTAGTTTCTTATTAGCAATGATATTGATTGTGGTGCTGAAATTTCTTTTGTTATTTTTTTCATTCCAGAAAATGACCCTTAAAACAAATGTAAAATCTAAACACTAGTCATTTTGGGGCCCTTTATAGCTTGCTGTTCAGTGTGAGCCAAGGCTCCGTGTTGAAGAGTGCACTTTGACCTATAATGGTTTACTTTTACATATTGTGACTTGGATGGAGAGTTGTCTCATTGACACTCATACCACATCTTCTTTTATCTATAAAGCAGTATTTATAATGATTAAAAGCTATATCGATATGTACAGAAATGCTTAATTTGAAGATTTTAGGGCCGGTTTTGGTCTTTATGGCAGTCCTCCTTTATACAACCCCAGCGCCTATATACACTTGTACGCATGCATATTGTATCAATATCTTACCATCTACTGTAACAGTAATGCATCCCCTCACATGATCACACCTGTGTAAAAAAAAACAACCTTATAAATTTTCTTTACTAATTTTATATACAAGATATATCAAGTTAAATGTACATGTTGTAGTTGTCGTTTGTTGATGTGGTTCATAAGTGTTTCTCGTTTCTCGTTTTTATATAGATTAGACCGTTGGTTTTCCCGTTTGAATGGTTTTACACTAGTAATTTTTGGGGCCCTTTATAGCTTACTGTTCGGTGTGAGCCTAGGCTCCGTGTTGAAGACCGTACTTTGACCTATAATGGTTTACATTTATAAATTTTGACTTGGATGGAGAGTTGTCTCATTGGCACTCATACCACATCTTCTTATATCTATGTATTCGCTTTCTGTTTATCAAATATGTTTTCCTTAGACTATCAGTATGAATAAAATGATGTATTGGCAAACGCCAATGAGATAGCAAGCCACCAACTTTAAAACCAAAAGTCTTTTAAAGATGAACATACAGTCTTGAAAAAATATGCCTAATTCTAATTTTGAAATTTCCTTAAATGCAGAACCATAAAGATTTTATAATAACTAATTAAAACAACTGCTGGAGTCGGTTTCACAAAAAAACTTACGACTAAGATTGACCCTAAGTACACTGAATTGTTCATGACTTACGACCAATCTCAGTCGTAAGCTTTTTTGTGAAACCGACTCCTGATGTTTAGAATTATGACAACGTCATAACAGTTAATATCTAGTTAATGAATACGAAGCAACAAATATCTACAATCAAACCAATATTATGTAAAAGCAGAAGAAGTGTGTAGATCACCAGTTATTCATCCTACAAGAAGCCACTCTATTTTTTTACGGACAGGCCTCGATGTGACTGAGGAATATCAATTCAAGTACTGTTTCTTTATTTTCGGCATTGTCACGTGTGTGTGTGTGTGTGTTTGTAGGAAGTTTGTACCACAATCTTGATTCGTTGACCTAAAGAAAATTCTGTGCCACAAATGACCACATAGATTATGTCATTTGCCGTAGCCACATTCTCGCCCTCATTTACATAAATTGTTTTGTTTTGTCCTTTTAATACTGTCATCCTGCTATTGTTTCTGCCACAAAGGACAAAGTGAAGGTAATCAATGATTTGGATGTAGATGATCATCAAAGATAGTTATAACGGACCATTTTTTTTCGAATCAAACACATTAAACTTCCGATTGGAATTTAATTGTACTTCTTACTTCAGGTATAAGGTGACCGGGGAAGTAATTTAAAGATGAACAGCAAAACAATTTCTTTAATATAAAATTTTAAGTCTTATACAGTTTACTTAAAATAAAGATAAAGCTTAAAACCTTTCCGTGGCGTTACAACGGCACAACTCTGCGCATTTTTCTCCATATTGTCCATTCACGCATTTTTCACACTGTTCCCCCTTCGAAGAATGGCCAATCGGACATTCTGAAAAAAAATGTCAATGTTAGAGACGTTGTATGTTTGTCGACGTGGTAATATTAAAATAACGACCCAAAACCAAAAGTTTATTTTTCGTAAGACATTAGAAATATTTCTCTTTTATTTAATTACTTGCATGTATATTTTTAAGACAACACATGTTAAAACAATGTATATTGTTTTAAAATGAAAAAGAAATGTCAGTCGCGGGCAATCTATTATGTAATAATAAACCAGCAAACGTTTACCTTATATTGCCTGCTTCACCAGCAAGCCTAATAGATAGGTTGAGCTGTGTTATTTTGTGACGGAAACGATTTGAATTGGAGGTGTACGAAGTTACTTTGAGGTGTGAACAGTGTGACTGCTTTTCGAGAGTTAGGTAATGCTGCTATGGAAGTATTTTATTATATTGAATGGCTGTTGGGACTTCAAGAACTTGATTGACAATTTGTGTTAACGGTTTGAATTCAAATGATTTAAACTTGCAATAAGAGCCCCTTTAGGTCATTCTTTATAACTGCTGACGCTATGAGCGAGACTGAAATGTTTTTGACGTTTTATATGCAATACACAATAAGTTTTTCCAGAATCTATGGTAGGCGCACACCCATTACAACACCGCCAGGTAAAATTGGCTGTTTTCATTTCATTATTTCATTGTTCATGTTTTATTCGTGTTTCCTTCATTCGTTTTTCCTTTACTTAAAATGGGTCTAACTATGACAAAAATGTATACATGTATATTGCATGTGTATATAAACAACAAAATATACAGAGATGTCAAGTCTACTACGGATGTGAATAAAGTGTCAAATATTTCTCGAAAAGTTAATTTCCCTAAAGCGTAAAAGACAAACGTATGTTTATTTTATCCCTATATAATAACACCACGGTAGGTATAGTGTCCGGCTGGAATCGTGTTTTTTCGAGTGATTTGATCGGGTTTTTTCGAGTGTGACCACGTTTTTTCGAGTGAATATGACAAGCAATGTAAACAAACAGACTTCTTTTCTGGTCAAACGTACAAAAAGATGCCAGAACCTTATATTTAATATCATAGAAGGTAAATTAGTATTTGTGTTTAAATTTATTATCAACCCTACATTATTTTGTTTTAAAAGCGTTTAATTTAGCCTTACAATGCTTTATTCCAAAATATAGATTAAAGCCATGTTTATACACATACCAATGCAAATGTCAACCGGAAATGCTTACATGGAATCTATATATACTTAGATATACAGACACTATACAAAAAATGTTGTGTTTGCATTGAAAATTACATTTTTGAAAAGAAATTCATTTTTATACGTCCATGTTTTTTCGAGAGCAGTCCGTGTTTTTTCGAGTGCGTCATTGTTTTATCGAGTGAGAAAACAAAATTCCTATGGCTTAAAATGTAATATGTCAGTGCATTCACGTTTAAAAAACAATGAAAAGGTTCAAATAAAGTACGTTTCAAAGCACGAAACAATGCAAGAAAACAGTTTGATAGTGCTGTATTAACACGTACATTTCATAAAAAGGCATCGTTTATTTGTATTCAGATAATATTATATTTATGTAAGTATACTGACAATCTTTATGTGAACTCAGACATGTTGGATTGAGACGTACGTGCACATAGTGTGTAAAGCGGGTAAATGTGAGTTTTTTTTAAAGAACATACATCCTAAATGTTTCATTTACTGTTTGTCTTGATGATAATATATTTTATCGTCCTAGAAATGGAAATGTTATATGCACATTTCGTTTTTTTGTTTTTATTAAATGGAAAGGATCGTATTAAAGCTTACAGATTATTCATTATTCGTTGTTTATTAAATATATTTGATAAGTCTCCGAGTTTATCATCAGCTTGGTAGTCAGTACTTCGGTACTGACATGATTTATAACAAACCTTCCTAAAATTGTTTACCTCCAAGCAGTGGCGAATCCAGGGGAGGGGTCCGGGGGGTTAGAACCCCCCTTTTTTTGACGATCAATGCTTTTGAATGGGGACATAGAACCCCCCTTTAAAATGGCTGGATCTGCCCCTGTCCGAGGGGGACAGGGGAGTAGAAATATGGTCACTTAGGTCCTCTTCCGAAAGGCAATAAAACCCTTGCCAAAGTGGGGCGTCCGTTTTGCTATGCGGGATGTTCGAAAACGTAGCCACGCCCGGTCAGAATGGGGGGTGTAGAGAGTGCCACGCCAAGAACCCTGCAACAGCTCTTTGAGGGGTCCGTAGGTGGCCTGTTGCAAGGCAAAATTTCTGTCAATATCCAATATACCCTAATTTTCAGTGGCAGCCTAAATTTCCCGACCTTCATCCCGAACGTTCTATGTTACAGGACCTAAATATTGAATTTATTGTTAATTGGTTCTCGTCTTGAACATAGATGAAATATTTGCCACTGGACGTTAAGCAACCAACAATCAATCATTTAAAATTGTCCGTTTATAAATTTAAAAATTATTAACAAACTAAGGTTTCAACTCCATCAGGCAAAGTTGACCTTGTATGGATTTAGCTGTTTTTTAGTGTCCTTGGTCATATAGCTCTTCAAATGTTTCGGTTCTTATACATCCTTGGCTTTTGGACGAAAGTAAATCCAGAAAAGCGCTTCGAATGCATGAAATTTATAAAATGTTGTTTTCATTTTTTATAAGAGATTCCATTCAATTCAAATGTTATTTTACTATGTTTTTTTAATTATTTTTATATATTTTTTTGGGGGAGGGGGGGCTTCTTTGGTGGAATATTTGGGTTTTTATTGAATTTTTCTGATTATTTACTGCTTTTCCTTGGTTTTCTTGCTCCTATGCTTTTTCGTCACTATACTATATAATAGCCATAAAATAAAATTACAAAATGTCTATAAACAAACAAATATTGTACAATAAAAGATTAAAATCATCATCATATAAAATTCAAAATTTTCAATTTAAAAAAATAATACATATCTGTTAAAGAATCAAGGGAGTAGGTGGGTGGGAAATTTAAAATCTTCACTTTTCTTTGGAAAACAAAAAATGGCGTCCGCCAGCATTCATTGCAATTGCGAGAATGCCAGCTAATCTAAACACATGTGAAGAGATAACATGCACCTAATCCTCATTAGTCAATTAAATATCATTAACCAATCATACTGGTAATTAATCTTGACCTTGATCGTGAGATGACCATACTGACCTTATATAACTGCCTGTAATAAAAAAAAACTTACATAATTCACAGACAACCCCATGCAAATTTACAGGTTCATATTACTCTTGATAAGAATAATTTCCTGACAAGAATGTTTTTATGTACCATAAAATGATTTTTTGTCAGCCAAATTTTTCATTTTAACTTATGAAGTGAGAAGGAAATATCCAAGGATTCGATTTCATTTGCGGAATATCTAACACAAGATTTGAAATAAAGGTCATTTATTCAGAAACCATAAAAACATATTACAACTGACTGTTATGAATAATTATGTAATAAACCAAAACTGAATAAATGACAATAATTTGCAAAGGTGGGGAATCAATACCGCCACAATCCCCAAGTTAGGGAGCCGCCACCTGAGAAACCTTGGAGATAAATGTTACAAGAGATTAATTGATTGATATAAATAAATGCTTGCTTTACGTCCAATGGCAATGATTTCATTCATATTTAGGACGACATTAAAAGGAAAAAGAGAAAAAAATAATAAAATATGTGTGTATAATATTACACATTGATTAATGTCTGGATGTAAAGGTTATAAAAAAGCAGAGCAAGCCCTGTTGACCTCTACCTTTTATGTTTGACAAGTACACATGCCAGTTTAAGGCAAACTCTTTTGATCCCTCCCTACATTTCTATAGCATAATGTATAAAAATTACAACTTTAACAACTTCTTATTGTATTCAACCTATATGTAGGCTATTACATATATTGAGATAAACAAAATTACATTGATGTCATGTATTTTTGTAAGGTATGCAGAGTGTAAAACAAAAACATCAATTGAAGACAAAATACATATGCATACATGTTTATACATGCAGATAAAAGATAAGCAAAACAGATGTAAAGAATAAAACAACAATTTGTAACTTTCCAAAACAAATTAATAAAGTGATAGAGCAAGCTCTGTTGACCTCTATCCATAGTCACATAAAAAGAGTCACTTATTCTAAATGAGTTTAATTATGTCATAACACATAACTTAACTACTAGAAAGTAGAACAAGCCCTGTTGACCTCTACTAAGAAAAATACTTTTCGGCAAAGCAAGCCCTGTTGACCTCTGCCTAAGACATAATATAAAAGTGTACAATCTAATGTAATTTAGTAATGCGTTTTTGTAATGATAACACTCTTTTAGCTGTTATTTATTGCAGCACCTATTTGAAACTATGATCCTTGTAACACTCTGGGCTTAGGGCTTTGAAAATAAAAGGGACTTCAAGTAGGACAGGAAGAGGATGCCACTGATGTACCACACGAGAATTGAAAAAGGGGACTAACTTAAAAAATATTAATTTTGCCTTTCTACGTTCACAGTTAAAACATGTTCCTGGGAGCAGCTCAATGACAGTTTCAACAATTTGATATGAGACTGGCGTTTATTCAGGTGGTGTCCAAAATTAACGTAGTTCTCTTAAATAAAAGATTGTTTGTGAATTAAGCAAACAGATCCGCTTTCCTATTTTAAAACCAGACCCAAGTGAAAGCAAATAAATCAAGCAATACACATGGAATATGTTCTCGTACTCTGCCTTTTATAATTTTTGTTTATGACGACTTACGAGTGACCAGCTCAGGATATTCCTTGCACATTTATTGTTGGGGGAAAATACTAATCTTCTTTAACAAGTAATGCAATATTTTAAAATTTAAACCCGTGAATGTATTTGATTTTGACACCGGTTGTAGCCCAGGAAGGAAGAAATTGTTCGACTTATTTTTATTGTGAATTGCATGCCACTTCTTACTTTTACATGTGACTTATAATTGATCAGTTGATGTTGTTGGTATACTTGAAATTATTATAAAAAACAGTCTGCAAAGGATCATCCTTTACAACTGTCAAATCAAACTTCATCACTCTGAGTACCTCAAGAAATGTTTCATCATATGATTTTGCAATATTGAAATCAAATTGTTTTGTCAATGGGCTAATAATGTATACATATTTAAAATGTGAAAATATATTCCAGATATTTACATAATATAAAGACATAAAATATCACAAGTTGCAGTACACTGATGGATCGACATAATCTACTTCTGTTTTACATTGTTAGAAAGTTAAACCGCCTTTGATTTGAATAGTTCACCATCATCTTTATCGTCACTGAAATTTGGAGAAAGGGTAACCAAGTCTATAAAGTTATTAGCACAAATGTCTTTTTTTATTTTTTTAATACACATTCAAGCCCAAGATAAAAGTATTTATTAAGAAGTACCTACATGTAACTGTCTGACCTAATACAGAATTGTCAATACCTAAAGTTTGTTCTTCTTGCATTGATGTTGCTGTAAGCTGTAAAATGTGCTGAAACATATCGGTCTGGTGTCACATACTGTTCAGGTGAACAGTGTACCGCGTTTGCTAATGTTGAAGGCAACATTTATGTCTCTCTTTTTTTTTTTTTGAAAATCCAGTGTTGCAGGCTGTTATCTGTGTTAAACTAATGTTTAAGCCACTGTGACACGTGACGTTCATTCTGTCAGCTGCCTATGATTCAAACATGTTTTGATTTTATCTTTTTTGGTGGAAAAAAGCATATTCTCATCCATATTCTTACCATTATACAATTTGAGTTGAATCTAAAGACAACCTTAACAAAGTTCATGCAAAGTTCCTTGTATTTCCGAAAATAAAAATGAAAAACAATTAAATTCTTATTATAGTTATAAATATACAAAATAATATATATTCAATATATAAATATAACTATAATTTTGATCAGGGCATTGTTATATTCGGAAATCCAAGCGACATTCTAATTTGTTACAGCACTGTTAATGTTACTAATTTTTTTAAATGATGATTTATTTATTTTAATTTACTTTAAATATATTTTGCATTTATTTATAATTTTAAAGTATATGTTTTTTTACATGTTCCATTAATTAAACAAATCACGATTTATTTTATTGAAATTTAACCTGTAGGAAAATAACCAACAAATAATGTAATTCTAATGTATTTAATTAACTATTTATGAAATTAATTAAATAATTACGTATTTTCCTAAATAAGTTCAAATGTAAAATAAATAAATATTTGTTTAATTCTTAATGAAACATTATGTATGTGATAATTAATTCAATCAAATTATGTATTAATCGAATAAAGAATAAGCAGGGATTTAATTAAAAACAATGTTTTAACTCCGTTAATACCACTGTTTGTCCTATTTAATTTTTTCATCGGAATATCAACTGGTTCAATCGTAATCACACAAGCTGCGTTCATTGTTTAAAATGGATTAAATTCAAAAGATGTTTTTATAAATCTTATCTTTAAAGAATGTTGTTTCAAGGCATGAGTTGATATCATTTATGATCATTTTACTATAAATATGACCGCTCAAATGTTATGCTATATTAGTTTAACAATGTCATCCAGAGCCGCTACACTAGAGTATTCTCACTACTTAGTAAAGTATGATGATGGTATTCGTTAAACCTGTCCAAGAATTAAGATTTTGACCGAAGGTCGTGTAAGAATAGGTAGCAGATACCCAGTAATGTACGGGAACAGTACCGGTTCCCCAGAAAGTGCAGAAGTTATAGATACTGGCGACTATCTCCAGATGAAAAATAGAGAGACAGAAAACTCCACAACAGCAGAAGTAGCTTCACCAACTTCTTCATAGCCACACTCACCGCAGTCACCAGTAACATCACCGTTTGTTATACGCAAAAGAAAAAGAATGCCTAAGACTACTACATCAAAGAAGCCCAGACAGGAGGTCGTTTTACTTAGTATGGAGGAAGGCATTCATGATCCATATGCTTATCGTTCACCATCCACTTCACCACAACTGCCTATGCACCTAGTAGCGCCGTCGCCAACTTCACCAACTTTATCAACACCATATCCAGAGACCACAAATGACAAATGCATTCAAACTAGTCCCACAGAAACAGAACCTACTGCATGTACGTTATAGAAAACCATGGCAGCAATTTACAAACAGTTGGAGATGAACAATGCAAGGCAAACAGAGATGGAGCGCATTTTACTTTCACAACAACAGAAAATTTACTATCTGGTGGCCATGCAAAGACAGCAAACATTTCGTTTGACAGCACCACCTACTCCAACTACGCCGAGAACCCCAACATTTCATCAACGCCAACTTCCAGACTTTGACACCCCTACTAGATGTGATAGACCAGATACGCCAGTTACTCCGTCAATTCCGCCAGTTACGCCTTCAATTCTGCCTACAACTCCAACAGCACACACAACAATAAGATCTGTACCAATACACCTGTTCGCTGACATTCCAGATGGAGTTCGTCTGACAGAAAATGACCTCAACCAAGCAGCCAGCAGTTCAACAACACCTGGAGCTTTTGCCGTTTCATTGTTGAAGTATTTGTTCCACGAACTTTTCATAACAGACAATCCAAGGGTGTATTTTTTCTACAAAGGCGGTGGCAAGTTGAATAAAAGACCACAAGACGACACCAGAAAACATTATCTACGGCGTTATGTGACTGCATTCTACCCAAGTGTGATTTTGGAATCAGCATACAACGCAATGGTAATTGAGAAAATCAACCAGTTCCTTCGTAGGCCCATTCAACAGAAGTATTAAATCACTTTTGTGAATTGATGACAAAATTGTGGATTGTGTTAATTGTATCGTAGGCCTATTAAGTTCTCACAATTGTTTAACTCTGTTGGTTATATTTGATTTTTAAACGTAAAATAAAAAATTATAACCATGCATCGCTTTTTTTCTAGTATATACAAATATAGACTTTGTTATTGGATGGATGATTGTTTAACGTCCAGTGGCAAGTTTAACATATTCAGGACAACTTTCTCCTCTTTGTTGTTGGTGTTTAGTAATCAGGTTTTTCAGTTGGTTATGATTACAAGTTTTGTTTTTATTTTTTATCTTTTTTGGTGGAAAAAAGCATATTCTCATCCATATTCTTACCATTATACAATTTGAGTTGAATCTAAAGACAACCTTAACAAAGTTCATGCAAAGTTCCTTGTATTTCCGAAAATAACAATGAAAAAAACAATTAAATTCTTATTATAGTTATAAATATACAATACAATATATAAATAAATATAACTATAATTTTGATCAGTAGCATTGTTATATTCGGAAATCCAAGCGACTTTTTGTTACATCACAAACATTACCGGAACACATTGTATGAAAAGAAATTCACCTATTTATTATAGAAAATCAATAATACGATGTTCGTGTTCTACATCCGTTCATAAAATTAATTACGTGGGGATCGACGACTTTTGTCAATTTAACACCTTGGTTTTATTGCCTATATGTATGATATGCTATTTTAGAATTGAAAGACCAGCAATAAGTACATGTTTAATTAAAAGTTAATTTTCCTTTTTAAATGTTATGATTTCAAACGGACATTAAATTATTTACACGAGTCAATTTATATTTTCATCCCGAAGTTATAAAACTCTGATTGTCTACATCGAGCTGAGTTATTGACCACGAAAGAAATGTTTTTAAATCGGAACATGTCTGTTTACTATACTTAAACATGCCGAATCCTATATATTTAAGTTGTAATTTATTAAGTCCATCAGTTTGGAATTATCTTATTGTCAGCACCCATGTTAATATATGTATTGCCGCAATGCGTATCGATTTTTCCCACGGTTATAGTATTTATAGATTGTAACAAACTTTTGGACCACATGTTTAATTGCAGAATTTCATGAATGAAATATTTCATGGACATAATTTATTGTGTACTTTCCCAAACATGAATGAGCAAAAAGAAAACGCCTTTATTATTGATATATAAAACGTAAAAAGACAATGTACATATATATGCACGATTTTCTGCGTCGTATTGTGATAATGAAAATAATGTATCGATCCTTATTTTTACAAATAAATGGTTAGTTATATAGTACGAATTGTAAAAAAAAATATTTCAAGATTGAAAAATAATTAAAAGTGCTACCAACAGAAAAACAAAAACAAATTATCACACGATGAAACTAAATATATTGTTATAAATAAAATCTATATCATTTTTCGTCAATTGCATCCGCAAAGAGAATGATCATGTTTAAAACCATTTACTAGTCAACACAGGTAGATAAAAAGCGTTCAACCGTAACAGATCGATAAACGCGTGCTGTCTTTCAGTGGCGGTTAAGGATGAAAGGGTTCATCTAGGTAGCTGTACCTTTCAATCATTTAATTTATGACTGTCGGACATATGTCCGAGATGTCCGAGATGAGATGACGGACAGGTTATATGTTCGATTATCGTCGTAGTAAGACTCAAAATGTACTGTATAATCCAAATTGAAATAAAAATAGATATATTTCTGATATAAGGTTAAACAATTTCAGTGATTTGATTGGCTGTTGTTACCTCATGCAGTTAAAAAGATATAATTATTGTATGTAACCATGAAACCTATGTAGCTTTTATTTAACAACTTAGGTGAATTAAGTTTTGTTTAAAAAAAAAAACAAGAAGCACCTTCATAAGGTTTTATTACCCTCAGTACAGGTGTGTTTTTCAGGTAAAAGAAAATCTTTTTTTTAACAAGACTCAGACTTTAAAACTAGATAATTTCACTATCTCGATTTGATAAATCTGATAATCATGTAAGGATGTAAAAATCTGTTATTATATATATTTACTTTATTGTGGCTGTTGTCATGTCAGTTAAAAAGAAAGTTATTCAAACAGTTAGAATTAAAAAAAGAAGCGGTTATTTGGTCTAGTATGGTTCAGACTGGTCGAGTATTGTCCAGACCTTTGGTCGAGTATGGTTCAGACTGAAAAAATAGGTCGAGAACAGGTCAAGTTTTGGTCAAGTACAGGTCGATAATTGGTTAAGACTGTTTCAGACTGGTTGAATAATAGTTCAGACTATTTTCAATGGCAAAGATAAGGGTCAAGTACAAATCAGTACAGTCGAGTCTGTTAAGATTGGGGTCGAGTAATATCGAGTAAAATCAGATCAATTCAGACTGGTAAAGTAAAAATCAGTACATTCGAGTACAGATATAGGCCATTTCAGACTTTTACAGGTTTGTAATGACATTCCTATAGGCCGCAAAATTCCGTCCGAAAGGTGGAAAAAGCCAAATTCTATAAAATACTCATTGCGGTACCCACTTTCCAACTCATTGTCTCGGCAGTTCCTTATGGCTAGGGATTATAGACTCTTCTTTAATGAAAAGCTATTGAATAGTACTACAACGGGATAGTAAAGAATTTCTAGGGTAAGCATACCTAAAGGCCGCAAAATTCCGTCCGAAAGGTGGAAAAAACAAAATTCTATAAAATGCGCATTGGGGGTACCCACTTTCCAACTCATTATCTTGGCAGTTCTTTATGGGTAGGGATTATATACCCTGCTTACATAAATAGATATTAGATAGTACTACAACGGGATAGTAAACAATTTCTGGGATGAGCATTCTTAAAGACTGAAAAATTTCGTCCGAAAGATGGAAAAAGCCAAATTCTATAAAATACGCATTTGGTACCCACTTTCCAACTCATTGTCCCGGCAGTTCTTTATGGCTAGGAATTATAGACTCTGCTTTAATGAATAGCTATTAGATAGAACTACAAAGAGATAGTAAACAATGTCTGTGGTAAACATTTGTAAAGGTCGAAAAAATTCGTCCGAAAAATGGAAAAAGCCAAATTCTATAAAATACGCATTGGGGTACCAACAATCTAACTCATTGTCTTGGCAGTTCTTTATAGCTAAGAATTGTAGACTCTGCTTTAATGAATAGCTATTGGATAGTACTACTACGGGATGGAAAAGAATGTCTGGGGTAAGTATTCTTAAAGGCCGAAAAATTTCGTCCGAAAGATAGAAAAATGCCGAATTGTATAAAATACGCATTGGGTGTACACACTTTCCAACTCATTGTCTCGGCAGTTTTTTTTTTTTTTTTGTGGCTAGGGATTATAAACTATGCTTTAATGAAAAGCTATTGGATAGTACTACAACGAGATAGTAAAGAATTTCTGGCGTAAGCATTTTTAAAGACCGAAAAATTTCGTCCAAAAAATGAAAAAAAGCTAAATTTTATAAAATACGCATTGGGGTTCCCCACTTCAAACTTCTTGTCTTGGCAGTTTTTTATGGCTAAGGATAATTGACTCTGCTTTAGTTATTATCTTTTGGATACTACTAAAACGGGATGGTAAAGAATGTCTGGGGTAAGTATTCTTAAAGGCCGAAAAATTTCGTCCGAAAGATGGAAAAAAGCCAAATTCTATAAAATACGTATTGGGTTACCAACTTTCCGACTCATTGTCTCGGCAGTTTTTTGGTGGCTAGGTATTACAGACTCTGCTTTATTGAAAAGCTACTGGATAGTACTACAACGGGATAGTACAGAATTTCTGGATAAGCATTCCTAAAGGCCACAAAATTCCGTCCGAAAGGTGGAAAGAAGCTAAATTTTATAAAATAAGAAATTGGGGTACCCACTTTCCAACTCATTATCTTGGCTAGGGATTATAGACTCTGCTTACATAAATAGATATTGGATAAAACTTCAACAGGATAGTAAACAATTTCTTGGATGAGCATTCTTAAAGACCGAAAAATTTAGTCCTAAAGATGGAAAAAAGCCAAATTCTATAAAATACGCATTCGGTGTACCCACTTTTCAACCCATTGTCCCGGCATTTCTTTATGGCAAGGGATTATAGACTCTGCTGTAATAAATAGCTATTGGATAGTACTACAACGGGATAGGAAAGAATGTCTGGGGTAAGCATTCTCAAAGTCCGAAAAATTTCGTCCGAAAGATAAAAAAAAAAGCCAAATTTTATGAAATACGCATTGGGGTTCCCCACTTCAAACTTCTTGTCTTGGCAGTTCTTTATGGCTAAGGATATTTGACTCTGCTTTAATTATTATCTATTGGATACTACTTAAACGGGATGGTAAAGAATGTCTGGGGTAAGTATTCTTAAAGGCCGAAAAATTTCGTCCGAAAGATGGAAAAAAGCCAAATTCTATAAAATACGTATTGGGTTTACCAACTTTCCGACTCATTGTCTCAGCCGTTTTTTGGTGGCTAGTTATTACAGAGTCTGCTTTAATGAAAAGCTACTGGATAGTATTACAATGGGATAGTACAGAATTTCTGGGGTAAGCATTCCTAAAGGCCACAAAATTCCGTCCGAAAGGTGGAAGAAAGCCAAATTTTATAAAATAAGCATTGGGGTACCCACTTTCCAACTCATTATCTTGGCAGTTCTTTAAAGCTAGGGATTATAGACTCTGTTAACATAAATAGATATTGGATAGTACTTCAACAGGATAGTAAACAATTTCCTGGATGAGCATTCTGAAAGACCGAAAAATTTAGTCCTAAAGATTGGAAAAAAGCCAAATTCTATAAAATACGAATTCGGTGTACCCACTTTTCAACCCATTGTACCGGCAGTTCTTTATAACTAGGGATTATAGACTCTGCTTTAATAAATAGCTATGGGATAGTACTACAACGGGATAGTAAAGAATGTCTGGGGTAAGCATTCTTAAAGGCCGAAAAATTTCGTCCGAAAGATGGAAAAAGCCAAATTCTATAAAATACGCATTGGGTGTACCCACTTTCCAACTCATTGTCTCGGCAGTTCTTTATGGCTAGGATTATATACTCTGCTTTAATAAATAGCTATTGGATAATACTGCAAAGGGATAGTACAAAATTTCTGGTATAACCATTCCTAAAGGCCGCAAAATTCCGTCCGAAAGGTGGAAAAAAATACGCATTGGGGTAACCACTTTCCAACGCATTATCTTGGCAGTTCTTTATGGCTAGGGATATATTTAATTTCAAAATTCTATCTCATACATGTTTTTTTTTATTATCAAAAAGATTTTTTTTATGAAGAATCTATGTAAAATTGGGCATTTTCTGCAAGACTTGATCGATACTTTTATCCTATTTTTGATAAAAGCATGGTAAAATCTACATTTTGGTAAAGAAGAACATTCTATCTGAGGAAATAAATAGTGATGATCCACTTTAAGCCTGAAGTACAATAATGTCAATTCAATATTTTTGTTGATAAAAACTTTATTCGAAGAATGCCAAAAAATCAAAAGAAAATATCTTATTCAGTTTATTAATAAATTCTACAGACCAAATTTACTTGCAGGAAACAGCTTTTGTTACCATTAATTACCTGGTGTGTGGACATAAGGACAGCTTAATATGTATATTTACAGATGATATAGAAAATCAATTGCTATGAGGGACGACTTCTCAACTTGTCGTTTAATAAGGTTCCATTTAAAACGGTATTAATTTGTTCAATTCATTACAATGCCCCCTTCTGTTATCCAATGCCTTACCCTCCAAACAAATCTGAGAATAGTATACCCACAGATCATTCAAACTAATAAAACCTTATTGCCTAATCACGGTGCTACATTGGATTGTTAAACCGACATGTATTCCTTAATATTACAATGTAGATATAGGTTTGATGAACCTTTTACTTGACCCATATATCTCGTGATTCTAATAATTGATTTGGTTTTCTTTAATTCTTAACCGAACATGAGCCTTAAAGAGAGATAATTAAATATCCCTATTGTTATCTATAGGTTGCATGGACAAAGGCTGTCATCCTTTGTTATTATTGTGCTACTAATTTACAGGAATCTGTCAAATAACTGTTGCTTGGGGACTACCGAATATTGTGCTCTTATTTGATCAATGTTTTCTTGGTGAAATTCTCTTTAAAATGGAATGATGCAAACTTATCTGCGGGACGTTTTCGAGTACACGAATCAGTCTTCGGTACCATTTTATCTCTAATAAATACGTAGATTCAAATATATTTGCTTCAAGAATACAATTAAGTTGCTTATATAGGTACCCGTCTCTTACCGATGTTTAAATCTCACAAGCCGAACAAAAGACAAATCAAGTTACCAAACAAAAACTGAGAGAATAGCATGAACTCCAGAAGGAGATAGGGCAGGTGTTTCCAGCTACATGTATGGATGCATCATCCGCCATGCGAATCCAAACTCACTCCAAATGTTACAATCGTGAAAAGGATACAGTTGGTAAAATTATAGATAAGACGACTATTCTTGTCTCAAAAGATTTGTTGCTAGTAGGTTGAGACACCTTTATAAAATTTATATACCTGCGTCATCTTTCCCTAAATGGTCAGGTTTGATCTTGTTTAGTTAACCAGCAAATATTTTTATTAGTTTTGTAAAATAATAAAATATATCAATCACATTTCTTTCTGAACATCAATTAAATTCTTACAAATGTATTCATTCCTGCCTGTTAATTTTGTTATTTCAATTAAAAAATCTAGACCGATCGATTTATGCTATATAACTATTCTAGATTGTGAAAGATTTCCATACTAGCTTTACTCCATCGCTAGCCAGATATATTCATAAAATGTTTTATGCAATAATGCATATATATGTAAGCGCAATCTTACCATGTACAGGAATGCATCCCACCACATTATCACATCTGTGTATAAAAAAAAAAGAAAACGACATTTATTTTTTACTTCGTTTATATGTGAAGGATAGAAAATGATATGCATACGTGATCTTCATATTATTACGATGGCGTTTTATTTCAGAAAAAGTGGTATATCATTATGCACAATTTATTTCATGTACTTGGTGGTATTTTCTTTAATGCTTTGCTGATATTGTAAACTGAAATTTACATAATTGGTCGTTTCACAACTGAGACGTTTTCACTTATGTAGTTAATGTTTTGGGGTATGAAGAAGGATAACATTTTTCTGTAATTTTGCATGCCTCGAGAAACCTTTTATTATATGGCCTCTCGAGGTAAAACATCCCTATTTTCACACAAAGAGATCTCTAGAATTCGGTTCTTTGCGAACATTTAATAACCACAAAGTTTAGCACATTTCAGCACACAAAGTTAAAGTCCGAACAGTCTAATCAGTTCTACCAGTGATTTTTTTCTTAAAATTTTGGTAAGATATTTCATTATTTGGGGAACATAATATGATGTAAAAAATTGTCACCGAACTCGTATTGTAACTTTATCAACCAAAGTTTCGTGTTTTTCACCACTATATACATTATTTCGTTGTTATTTAAAATTTTAAATAATCCACTAACATGGACAAACAAACAAAACTCTTATACACGTTAAACATTAGCTTTGTATCTATCATTTGAAGATTCAAGACTTTATGTTCCAAGGTTGTTTTTTCATCTTTTAAAGTATGATTTATTTCATTCCCGCGAATACTAATATGTAATAATGAAAAATTTCCAGAAAATATCTACCAGTGATTTTCAGAAGGAAGATTCTTTGTGCACTATTTGAACTATAGTCCACAGAAATTATGTCACAGACCTTTCATACAAGTTATGAGTAATTTTCATGTTTCTTTTCTCATTTGTTTTAAATAGAAGAATTGTCTTTCTTTAGAAAATTGAATCGTAAGTTATAGCACAAGTTTCCTTAAATTCATATTCATTTTATCTGTGAAAAATGGTGAAAATTGAATTGATTTTTTGCTCCTGACACATAGCTCTCTTTGAAGAACTATTGCATGTTTGAAAATATTTTGAAGTTTCACTCCTTCCACCATAGTCTTCAAATCGGTATGTGTGACCGATGGATTCAGGTTCAGGTTTAATTTTGATAGGTATTGTAACCGTTCATCTTTTCAACATAGAAAAGGCATTTCCCATAATTAAAGTCTGGAGTATACAATGCCACATGTTAAATGAAGGGCTTCTAGATTAAGCATACAGAGAAAACAAAAAAATATATAGATAAACAGCTGCGCCTTGAGCGCCTGTCAGAAAAAAACATTGAAGTAAGTAGTAGTTTTAAACTAGTCCAAATAATTATGACGTCTTGAAAGGCTATTTAATTTTTAATGTGACACCTTCCTATGACGTCATAACGCTGAAGCCATTTTTTTTCGGTTGGACTTTGAGATAGGATTTCTCTCTCAACTTTGAGACCTAATTTTGCCATGAAATCTTCAATGACGGTTTAAAATTTTTGCCATATATTCAATTTCTTACCTTTTTTTGTATTTGTTGGTGCAAGGTATTTCCAGAGATTTCCAAAAGTAATGATAATTTAAGTTACAATTCCATCCGAGGATGACGATAAACTACAGTACTGCTTTTTAAAAACGTTTACCTGATTTCCCAAGATGCTTCTCTTTCGTACTGTATTCAATAAATTTTCGCACCAAATTCGGTAAAATTTGACAGACCCTAATTTCCACATAATATAAAACGAACGTTCCGGAAATTCGGGTCTGTCAATTTTACCGAGTTTTGTTCAGAAATTTATTTATACTCTCCGAAAGTAAAAATCAGGTAAAAGTTTGAAAGTCAGGATAGGATATATTTTTGACATGAAATGACTTTCAGTTTATTTGAAATTAAGACGAACAAGCTATGCATGCTTGAAATTGCAGAATTTAGCATCGAAAGCAATGGGGCTATGAATTAGTTGTTTTATTCATTTACGATCACAATCACCAATTGGTTGACCGATATGTTGTCACTTGAGATATGTTTTAACTCTGTATGTTCGATTCGATTAAAAATTAAAATTTTAATGTGCAATCGTTATTTTCATCATTGCCTATCTTTAGAACAAATGGTGTATACCTTCCTGAAATGTATTCAATTTCATTGAAAGCGAAACTCAGCTTTTTGCCAATGGCAAGGAATTTCCTGTTACGGGATTACAACAAATAATTTCTTTTTGTAGTATTTATTATGTTTATGCTTGCTACGGCTGCTATTTATTTATCCGTTGCCAATAAAATAAATGTAAGTAGCTTTTGCATTATCTAATTTTCATGTAGTTTAGTGAAACTTCAAGTTTCTTATTTTTTTCTTTTAATCTATAAGTCTGATGCCCACAAAGAAAAGTGTAACCGGAATACAAATAAACCAATGCGTAAAAAAATCACTAATATGATGAAACACATCACTCGATTCAATCTAGCATAACGTGATGGAACAGTTGATCCATTCCTTTTACTTGAAAATTATTATGATGTTCATGTTGCAACATGTACACAAGAGACATGTATAACCTACTAATCTGACTCATGACATCATATTGATTGAACTGGTAAGTATTCGGAAATGAGATAACAATTTAAAAACATTCCAGTCATATAGCTTTAACCGAAGTAAAAATCATGAATACATATGTATTCAGAATGACTCAAATGACGTATTTAAATAATCAGAAAGATCATTAAAGTATATGATATCAGGCCCTATCTCATTATAACATATAGATATTTAGTGGTGTTGGGAGGTTTTCTTATTTGTTTCATTCAACTTAATCTTTTAAGGACCAATTTCATTGTTTAAATATTGTTATTTACTACAATGTGTTCTTCTGATCATTCAAATTATCATTGTTTTCATTAAGATTATCGAACATCATTTATCTTCCACACCAGATTAACCAAAATATAACTACAGCAAACAATATTCTTATTAACGATACAGGTTAACTTTTAATATCACATGTTAATCAATTATCATGAGACCTTTCCGTCCTGTTACATCTGCATGTTTCTGCGCATTTCTTTCCATATTGACCGTCATAGCATCGTTCACACTTTTTTCCTTTCGAAAAGTGGCCAATCAGACACTCTGAAAGAATTTAAGTAAATTAAAAATACTAGAAACGAAACATGTTTTTTAACTATTGATCTATTTCATATTAGAGGCAAGTATTTCTCTGTCGTTTCTTTAGCAGGATATATATATATATATTTTTTAATTTACAACTTTTAAACTTTCGTTAGCAAAATAATATGCATAACTGGTTTTGTGTTTTATAATATGCTCTTGAAAATTAATTGAACACACATAACCAGTATTCTCTCCGTGAAATTCTAATACTTTTTATGTATATCATTCTCAGAAATCTTTCTCATACTTTGATAAAATTTTACTCTAGTCATATGATATGATCATAAATAATCATTTAAAAATCTGTTGAAACAATTCCCTTACCCAATGAAAAAAAATTATACCCGTGCAAAAAACTTATAATGCCATATGCATGATATATTAAAAAATAAGACAACGCATAAAGATATTAATGTAGGGATGATAACATATATGGAATTTTGCCACTGTAGGTTTTTTTTTATTTATTATTCTTTAAAGCTCCGAAGTGTGAAATTAATTCGATTAAAAAAAACTGTAATACTCAGGAATACCTAAAAAAATTACTGAGGTTTTGTAATCAATTCAGATGTTCATATTTAACATCTTATACATTTTAAACATACCAACACAAACTCCATTCTTCTTGTAAAAATTGTTACAACAGCTCTCAAGTAGAACTATCTTGTCTCCTTCTAACCTGAATTAAACGCATACTTTGTGTTACATTTCTTTGCTATGTATTAATAGTAAAATGACGTTATTAACAATTGAGATTATATTATACTAAGCTTCATGTTTTGGACTTCTGTTAATATTTCATAAGAAAGATTTTCTATAAGACTTTTAGGCCTGTAACTACATTTGTACTTGCTGTTACTATGACACAAAACAAGGATGTCATTTCAAAATACGTAATATAACAAAATACAACTAAACAGAACCTTAGTAAAATCAAATTTTTGTTTTTTATGTAAATACGTTTCTAGAAGGACAGACAAAGGCAGATCATATAGTCACAACATATTATTTTATCGCTGTCTTGAATGTTGAAGGAAAGGGGGAGATTTTACCTCAAAACACCTTTGAGTAGGATATTTATCCATTCGAAATGTGAAACAATACATTTATATGAATTCTATCATACAAGGATGAAATAAAATGTATCAGGGAATTAAAATGCTACAAAGTTAGGATAGTTATCAAATTTACCATTTTCTTTAACAAATACTTTGGGTCTGTTCATATAATCAAAGTTTTACAAAGAACAGATAATTATAAATAAAATAGTTAGTATCTGCGAGAAAGGCCGATCGCGAAATGTATCCTGCCACTAGAAATGAGGGTATGTTGAATAGGGGTAGAATTCTGCATTTCAATATGCCACCTTTGGATCCTTCAACGGTTATTTAACGTGGTTTTTTTTTCATAGCTTTGTCAGTTTAGTTTAGAATTATGTGTTTGAATATAATTTTATTACTTCTGCCTCTCTTTTGCACGATACTTCGGATTTAACGTTCCCATTCCGACCGGATGTTGCTGCAATTTTATACATCGGGCACAATCAAATGCACGCCCAATTTTAGCGATGGTTCTTTTCCTGCGGGAACATGAAATGTCAAAGGATGAACATATTCCTATACAAGTTATATATAAATTTACGCCCTTTCTCCGCGTGCCTGTATTGATTTATCATTGCGTTCCCCAACTCAATCGTAAATCCACACAACAATCAATCTACAATTGATTTGCATGTCTCATATAATTTTGATACAATAATGTACGTCATGCTTAATACAACATGTTCACCCTGGTGCATACCACGAATACACACTACAACATGTACATATATTTCGACATTCATGGATCTAGCCTTTGTCTGTTAATCAGACAATGATTGTTTGCCTGTTTTCTAGATCTACATATACTTTATTCAAATTGTAACAATATACCGCGATGACATCAGAGTATATTGATGGAAAAAAAATGAATATTTTGTATTGACAAATTTATGAGAATTGGAAACACGGAAATATTTTTTGGGAGTTTTCGAAGCTTTAAATTTTTCATATAAATGTTGTGTAACGTCAATCAGGACGTGCTAGTATTTGATTTTCACCCAAACCTGGTAAAAAAGTGCTTCTATATTCTTTTATTGTCCTTAATTTAATTATAAAAAGTATCAATACCAAAAATTTTACCTTGTACATAGCAGAAATGTCTATACTGAAAAAATGCCATCGTTTTCACTTAACCTTGATATTAATGAATAACTGTAATGAATAATCTCTCTGTATAAATATGGTAAATGTGGGAGGTCTTGAATATTATGTTCATATAGCTTTAAAGATAAAGAACACATTAAAGGAAATAGTTTAAAGCAAATACAACGAATATAATTGAGTGATCAAATGTTAGCTACTGTTGACTGTTGTCAATATAATGGAATTATATGCGACTGTCATACAAGTGAGAGGTTTAGCTAGCTATAAAACCAGGTTTAATCCACCATTTTCTACATAAGGAAATGCCTGTACAAAGTCAGGAATATGACAGTTGTTTTCCATTCGTTTGATGTGTTTGAGCTTTTGATTTTGCCATTTGATAAGGGACTTTCCGTTTTGAATCTTCCTTGGAATTCGATATTTTTGCTGTTTTTTTTTTTTTATTTAAAGACTGATACAAATATTTTGGTTGGGAAGTTTGGTGGTACCTGGATACACCTTATTTTAGTACATTGATTTCTATTTTTTACGGTGATGTTCAGTCCGAAATTTACATACTTTTTTGTCTACTTATCAATTGTTTTAATACACTTGTTTTTAAAGGTTATATGTAACACCGTAGTAAGATCATTAGATAGTGTCTGTATCGGTACTAGCATTGATTATTTACATTCCTTACACCCGATATTTTGATATTTATCTAATGTTTGTCAACCTGTTTTTAGGAATCAGCATTGAATTTTTTCTTCAACCTTTGAATCTTTGAAAGTGTCGAATGAATTCAAATGTTGTATACTTTTGCAGGAGGACTTCGATTGTTTGCCTTCTAATAGAAACTTCATATTTTTAGTATCCATATTTGGATTTATCGACTCTAGAGTAGGTCGCTTCTATGTAGTTCTGAAGACCGGTTATTTATGACTACTAATAGACAGATTTACATACTAGGAACTGGTCAGAGGTTTTGAGGATCTTTGGACAAACCTTTCAATTTAATGTTGTTTGTTGGACACTTCAATTATTAATCTATAAAGAAAATACTTTTTTTCATCATTTGTTGAAATTTCCGATGGAGTATAAACGTGTAACTTTCTTGTTCAGTAAGTGTCGTTGAAGTTCTAGTATATGCATGTTTCCATATAGGAAAGAAACCATGTACAAGAATCATATAGATAATACCGAAATGTTGCATGCAGGAAATACTAGAAGTGACATCCCTAAATTGTTATGATTCAGACTATGGAATCTTTCGGGTCAGCAATTAAATAACTGTTTCTACAAATTGACATTTCAAATCTTTTATGATATATAAAAAAAGAAACCGATCATTCTAGATTGGTCTTGCTCATTTAGTAGCATCTTATTTAAAATCACAAAAAACAAATTGATTCATCGGTGAATGTTTTATAATGTTAATTAATTGTTCTAGAAACCCTTTTATGCGATTGCGTTAAACGTAAAGAAAGGAGGATCTATAATAAATGTAAAAGCCATTTTAACCTTGGTATTGCAGAAATAGTACAATCTCTAATAGGTTGTAAAAAATTTTAAGCTATTGATAATGCATAGAATAATGTAGTCTTTTCACTTTGGCGTAAACATGTCACTCGGACGTCCTAAACATGGCGGTATCGACTGGTTTGATTTAAAATTGTTATAAAGATTTGGAAAGATTTAATTTGATTTCCAGCTGCATCCAAAAAGTTATTTAAACCCGAATAAAACATTTTGTATGAGACATCTTGAGGAATGTGTATCTTTGGACAAGGCTGTTCCTCAAATATGTAAAAACGAATGCCAAGATTCAAAATGAGTACTGAAATGCAGGGCTAAAAATTCTCAAATTTTCTCTTGGGTACAATATCTCTTTTTTAAATCTGCCCTAGTACTTATGCAAAATACATTCGTAACATACCTCTGGCGAACTCTACAAACTCCGAAAGCTAGAGAATGGATTGTTGGTGATACAGTACTGAAAATAATAAACACACTTTGAACTAATATCCATTCCATGCTGTAATCAAAATTTGTATTAAATGAATACAAAAGAAATGAAGATGCTTTGGTGATTTATCGCATGAAAATAAGGGAAATATTTTAATATGCAAATTATTAATAAGGTCTTCCTGAATCAAGGCTGGTACTATTTATAGTTGAATATATTTGTCAAATATTTCCAGCGGATTTCCAGGTGAAATTAAACAAATCAATGAATAAAAGGAAATAGTTGAATTGTTAACCTATGATTCTGATGGTCATTTAAAATTTAATGCAGCTGAAAAAAACATGTTTTAGTTATTAATTATACTTATGTGTACACAAAGTATAGTACAGGGCTAACATGTACATGTATAATATAACCTTTTAATTATAGACAAATACATATAGTCACAAGACAACTGATTTTTGGTTGGTAAAAATACTTTTGGATCTTTTGAAGGTATATTAAATATAACCAATGTTGGTGTACCATTAAATCCTTTGGAAAACACTAGTACGGGTATTCTGTTGAGTGTCTTTGTACACGTTCTCAATACGAATATCAATGACTGTGTAAATGTGTAGTAGAAACATATTGGAAATAAACATGAAAAGTCGTGATTAAAGTCATATGAGTTTCTTGCAATTTTAATGTTATTTCATGCGTTCCCATTTGTTAATTAAACTTTTCCCTTAACAGTTGTTTAATGATTTGTTGTATTAAATTTGTTCTTTACGATACAATTATTAGTATTTACCTTCCAGTGCACGTGTATTTACATTCTATCATCACGGTTTTCACTCGCATTGCGCTGTGAGGTGGGCGAAGTTCTAGCGAGAGTGTCGTAGTTAAGGTCACTGCATAAGAGACATTATCGATGAATTAGTGAAGGGGAAGACAATAATTATATAGCAGTACAATTATGAAGATTTTGTCAATACAGAGGATTTTCTTTTACACGAAAGTTCACTTACACCTGTTTTATAGCAAAACTAAGCCATTCAAGTATATAAAACATTTTCAACTTTTTATTCTAAATTTGAAGTTTCATATGACTTTAAAATCATAGCATGGATGTTAATCAACTGCTGAAAGTTTAATATGATCATGCAAAAGAAATGTGCATCATCTCAGATAATATATATATTTTTTTCAACATCACCAGAAACAAGTTTTATCGAATAATTCATGCAAACAATTGCCGAATCAATGTGTGTTTAATACTTTTAAAGATAAAAATCTTTCTGGAATTTCACCGTTTAAAAGTTACAAAATATTAAAACGATTGAGTTAGCAGACATTAGAAAATATAAATGAATGTTACAACTCAAATTGTGCCCCCTGTAAAACTTATAACAGTCCCTCATTGCAGTATTGTTAGTGAGAATTGGTGCAAATTGCTTTGTTCAAATAATAGATAGAGTCAAGATTAAACAGAACATAAGTTATATTCCGTAAGAAAAGATTAAACTTAGGACGAATTTATATTTCTACCTGTACCATATATAAGTATGGTTTAGTTCCGTTCGACCTCAAAGTTCCACTCAACATTTTGTTGATAGTTGATGCAAAATGCAATATATCTTTACTTAAACATACAACTTGTCACTACCTGATATCCATCTTTGAGCCTATTAAGGTAATCAGTAAGCATTAGCAAGTACTCGGATAGTTATTCGGATTATATCCATGGAATATTGCCGTATGTATTGTATGACCATATCCATACAACTAAATACAGCTTACCGCATAACACTGCAACATTATACATTCATGGTTTTATATACTTTTTTCCAGTTCATTTTTAGTAACCTTCCATGATTTGATTCAAATAGTGTCAAGAGTCTTCCGTAAACTTTCTAAGCACAGATGACAAGCCTTTGATTCATGTATGACAACTTTCTTACCCTTTTCGAATTATATCTTTGAAAATTCATACACAATTAATGGCCTTGATTTAAAATGCTTCATTAAACATTTCTTATTTTCTTGAATGCTGGTGCATCACCATAATCACAATCAAATGTTACAAAATATGTGTTACATAAATGCTTAGCCCTTTTTGAAATAATTGCAGGGTTAAAACGCATAAGTGACTACCAGGACATTTGATTACGTGAATACCAATATTTATACTAACATTCATTCATGCCTTAGCGTAAAGCTTTGCAACTACAATGTTTCAAGCAAAAAAAAAACAATGCTATCTATATCATCTATCTTTATATTCCTTTATTTTCTTATTTTCAAAATGAAAGTTGATATGGTATCATTAAAATTCACATACTAGAAAATCTATTATATGCATGATATGGGTCAAGCGAAATAGCACTATTATGAGTCACGTGTGTTTGAATAATACAATATTCTTGTGCTAATAAAAAGGATGTGGAAGATACCAAGGGGACATTCAAAACCTATGAACCAAAGAGAAACTGAAAACGCCCAAAATTTTTTTAACTTTTGCATTATCCAGATCCAACAGTAAAGTCTGTCGTCAACCGCTTTATACAAAAATTTGCCGCTGGACATGAAGCATAATTAATCATCTAAATTTGTTAATACCTGCTTACTTTACACTTTCGTCTGCCTAAGCGTGGGTGTGAACCACAATGAAGAAATGATTTTTTTTTAAAGTTCGTTTCATCTAATCTCAATACTTCTATGATTTCCGCCTAAATGGGGCCGATACATTTGAAATAAGATTAAATGAGTGAAAGGAACTGCAACAAGAATACTGTAACATACCAAATAGAAATTTTATTAAACAAATAAAACTTAAAAAGAATTACAAATTTCATATAAAAGACATTTCAAAATTCAATTCAATGTATTATTAAAGTCTCAATTCTCAACCAGTACATTACACAGCTATCAGTTTTGAGACCATATCAAATAGTATGAGAGTCATTCTTTTCATACATTACAATTATAAAAAAATATATATATTAAAAATACCGAACCAAGGTAAATTAAAAAGGGGGGAGTTCATAAAAACTGATAAAATCAAATGTTAAACTTTAACATCCAACGGAATGAATGGAAAACAACTGTAATATTCCTCACTTGTATGGCATTTGTTTATAGTTCCGTTATATTGGAAAAAGTGGGTGATCAACCAAAACAGACATAATAGGTTACTGTGACAATAATTGGGATCTAGCAGCCAATACTGTGTAAAAATACACCCCAGACATACAACACAACTGACAGCTGACAAACAAACACAAAAAAGACGCCAACAAGACAATTTTGTGGTTGACAGTATATACAGTTTATAGTATGCACTTTCTCGAAAAAGTACAATTTAGGTAAAATATCAATACAAAAGTAAACTAAATGAAAACAACACTTTAACAACTTTCTGCGTCCGAGTCGCACCTCCGGACACACCTGCACCAAAAACACCCAAAGCAAAAAAACCAAATAGCTGGATGTATAAATACAAAAAAGACTATTAAAATGTATAGTTATATTTCATTACCATTATGAACAGTGTAATATTAACAGTATATAAAATATCTTCGTCTTCTTCAGACTTAAAAAAAAGTTTTTGCACACACGTGTATCGTATTTACATCTGGGAATTCGAATAAAACACTAATTTTTCAAAGTTATCTAAATTATTACACATTTCATTTAAAGCTTTCAGCAACATGAAATAAATGGTTTCTAAACTCGTCATAAAAATGACATCCTAATAAAACGTGCACTCCGTCTTGAATCAAACCATCACATGCAATTCATACTCTGTTGACATATCTCCCAGTTTCAATCATCAATGGGACTACACAAAATCTAAATTTGGCGATAGCGCTTCTATGACTAAAAGAGATAATTCCCGTTTGAATGGTTTTACACTAAACGCAATCTATTTGAAAAAGAGAATTTCTATTTTATTCTCTTTTTTCAATGTTTACTATCTGTGTGACCAAAATGTTGAAACAAACGTTATACTGGCATGATTGTAACAAATGTATTTGATGATGGCATCAAATAACTCTACACAAAAAAATGGAGAACAATCTCCACAAATGAACACGTTTTACTGTAGTTGTACAAGAAACGTAGAAATTATTTGTTAACAAGTATTGGGGAAACACAAAAAGATGATATCCAACAAAAAATAAAAAGACTGGGGAAAATCTCCCCATAAAGATGATAACCAACAAGAAATCAATAGACTGGGGAAATTTCCCCAAAAAGATGATAACCAACAAAAAATCAAAAGACTGGGGAAATTTCCCCATAATGATCATAACCAACAAGAAATCATTAGACTGGGGAAATTTCCCCAAAAAGATGATAACCAACAAGAAATCAATAGACTGGGGAAATTTCCCTGAAAAGATGATAACGAAAAGAAATCAACAGAATGGAGAAATTTCTCCAAAAAAGATGGTTACCAACAAGAAACCAATAGACTGGGAAATTTCCCCAAAAAGATGATGACGAACAATTAATCAATAGAATGGGAAATTTCCCAAAAGATGGTTACCAAAATGAAATCAATAGA
Source organism: Mytilus coruscus (assembly GCA_017311375.1). Taxonomy (NCBI): domain Eukaryota; kingdom Metazoa; phylum Mollusca; class Bivalvia; order Mytilida; family Mytilidae; genus Mytilus; species Mytilus coruscus. The sequence goes on from CM029597.1 coordinate 56,610,783, forward strand.
CTAGGAAATTTCCCCAAAAAGATGATAACCAACAAGAAATCAATAGACTGGGGAAATTTCCCTGAAAAGATGATAACGAAAAAGAAATCAACAGAATGGAGAAATTTCTCCAAAAAAGATGGTTACCAACAAGAAACCAATAGACTGGGGAAATTTCCCCAAAAAGATGATGACGAACAATTAATCAATAGAATGGGGAAATTTCCCCAAAAAGATGGTTACCAAAATGAAATCAATAGACTGGGGAAATTTCCCCAAAAAGATGATAACCAACAAGAAATCAATAGACTGGGGAAATTTCCCAAAAGATAACAAAATAGTAATCAGTAGGATGAGAATTGTCCCCACAGAGATGATAAACAAAATTATTTCATAGGCTTGTTGAAAATCCAAATGCATTGCACAATTACAACAGTGATAAATATGTCGTCTTACAGATACAGTAAGAAGAGAAAAGCGGGGAACATTTTCACAAGCAGATAACACAATTAAAGGGAAACATTGACTGAGAATACAACAAACATCGCAGATAAAGATGATACAGTACACGAAATTGGGCAATTTCCTCACAAAATCGTGTTTAACTGTATATCGGGGCCTTTTATAGTTGACTATACGATATGGTTTGTCTAATGTTGAAGACCGTACGGTTGCCTATAAGTCCTAAAATCCGCTTTCTTTATAAACTTTGATGAATAGTTGTCTCATTGTCAATCATACCAGATCTCCTAATTATATATAGCTACGAGTTAACTCATATGCTTTAATGTGGTGAAATTCCCGCCTGTTTGAAAAATTGTACACACTCATGGACACCATGGAAAACAATTGACACATATGAAGAGCTTTGATGGTTTTGCATAATATGGTTTTAATTTCAACCGTTCAACATTTACAGCATATATTATAAAGCAAACCAAATAAAACAGACTTAAATAGAAAATAAGTTCTTTCAGTTTGTTTGGTGTCCTCATTCAACAGCAATAGATCATGTCATCAGTTGGAGTCTTCTTTTCCTTTCCTGTAAATATATCATGCCTTGAGCTGGAGTCTTCTTTCCCTTTCCTGTAAATATAACATGCCTTGAGTTGGAGTCTTCTTTTCCTTTCCTGTAAATATATAAATTGGTGATACAAAAGACTGCTTCATGTATCAGACAGTGTGACGTTACGCTATTATGACGTATAAATTTATAAATAACACTACTATTTTACGCGGTTACCTGCATTAAGTTTCCTATCGACGATATTTTTTCACATTTATACGATGGACAGTCAACTGCATTATTTAATCTCGATTTCATCCAAGATTAAGACTCTTGACTTTATTGATTTGAGCTTTTGAGTGTAAAAAGTAACTTAGAATATATATAAAGACACTAAGTTTCCTTCGGAGATTCTAACATTAAAGATCGGCTTGTGATGGTCCGTATGATAAATGATTTTATAAAGCGTGTTCTGTGATTATCTTTATCCAGTCAAACTACGATTAGTAAAAAAAAAATTATAGATTTCGAATTATTAAATCAAATAATCCACAGAAAATCAGTTATTTTTGTTTCATTTACAGTAACGTTATAGGTTATACACCAGAAGCAGAAAAAGAGAGTAAAACTCAAATAACGCTTTCCTTTAATTTTAATTTGCTTGGTTTTTGTCTGCTACGGAGGAGGCCATGGGCAAGAATCGTCAAGCTCAATAGATAAATTTGGGCATATCGAGTTTTACAATTATATCATCATGATCATATGTTCCCGTTCATGCATGCATTCGGAAGATTTTTACAATGAACCTGTTAAATAGACAGGAAATATTCTACTGCTGCTGTAGAATGGATGATATTGGAAGGGATGCGTGGGTGGATTGTCTCGAATACTGAAGCATGGTGGACACTGATTTAACTGTATTTCCTCTATCATTCAAATATTGCCTTCTTTCTATATTAGCCCATATATACACGACGTTAACTAATTTGTTTGAAAAAAAAACAACGGACTGATTTATATATAAAAAAAAACAATTAACAAATACAACAATATTACTGGTGGCAATAAACGACAACTACAGACTTCAGGTGTCCTGACTTGGACAGGTAAAACATAGAATGTGGTGGGGTAAAACACATGTGTGGGTGCTTAACCCTCTAACCTGTGAAGCGATGTAACAGCATAACATAAGAACAAACTATAAAAATTTATTTCAAATGGCTTGATTCATTAGATTGGCATGCAGCACAAAACAAAATTACCATAGACAAAGGACACGAAGTATCTATCTCAGAGTTATTTTTTTCAGTACTTAAGTCTAGTGAAAGGCCAATAACATATGCATCACATCAATTTCTCTCATGTTAAGATGTACATTTTGCTGTTAATATTCGCTGTTCTGATTTCTTTTGTAAATTTAAAAAAAAAAACTTTTTGATACGACTTCTTTGTGCTGATGCAGTCTGAAGCAATCACCAATCAATAAAACAACCAATCAATCAAACACACTGTAGTGAATTGTGTCGCCTTTCACTTTCAATCAGACTTTATAAGTACTTGTCGCTTAAATGTAACGTTGTTCTCTTTAGTATATTGAGACATAGCGCAAAAATGTATGTATATAAGAAAATAAAATTCTATAAAATGTGTTACAATTTTTCCTAACTTAATTTTAACATGTCTGAGGGACCAATACCCTACTTAATCAACGGACTATTCCCCTATGTAACGTAATGCAAACTCCTGTCCTCGATAGTCCGAATGATGTCCTCGAGGTTTTGATTAATGTGTCTAGTAGATCGATGCGAAAGGCACTTTGTATACAGCTCAGCATATTTTCATAATTCTAATACGCGTATCAATTATTCTAAGAAGTGTGATGGTATCCTTAAATTTAAATTCATAATTCTGACGATTAAAGATCATAATAATATTGATGGGTAACTGTTAAGATCAAAGAACAGTAAATGGGGAAGCCGAATGAACTTTAACTGAATATCGAAAAAATATGGATTTTTGTCTTTTATTACATTGTTTTATTTGAAATATTACTGATTGAATTCTTTTAAAATAGTTGAACTTTTGTATACATGTAGAACGCACATAAAATCGTCGAAAAACGTTCATTAAGGTAACACAATACAAAAGCAACTAAATCTTATCAAAATTACATTTTCAGCTGTTTTTGTTACTTCTTAATATTCCAAAACCACAGAAGAAAAAATATTTACATATCTTGCACTGTTTATGAGTTTTGATGATAATTAGTTTTGTAAACAAATGCACGTGTCTGACTGATAAGATAAGAACGTGGGCAGTACCTTGTGGTTAATCAATATAATCATTTGATAGATTTATAACCACTGACCAGCAATAAAAATAACAGTTATGAAAAAGAGGTTGATTAGGGATTTATGGAAAAATGAAGATAATGAATTGCAAATAAAAATACATTTCTATATTGGAGCTGCCAGGAGAAAACAAAACAACTATTTGGAGATATGTAGAGAATCAAAATATAAATGTACAGATATTAAACAAATATTATATTGTACAGATGTTTATACTAAAATTTCTTGAGGAGAATGTTTAAATATGAATTCTTTTTAAAAGAAAATACAAATTAAATATTTCATTTTCAAACTGCAAAATGAAAAAAATCTACTTTGTGTGAAACTCTATATTGTCATTGTATACAATTATAATTCTAGAAATATCCCATAAGAATCCTCTAGACTGACCAACTATCATTTTGTGTACACATGCATAACTTACTTGTTGTAACAGTGTAAAAACAAAATATATTGTTTTATGTACTAAATGAATAAACTCCATATTGAAAAAAGTAAATGCAATGTGTAATTAAACTTCTGAGATCATTAATATTAATGGTTTATCATGGTGGGCGGAGTTTTGACCATATCAATAGCAACTGACATACAGCAAGGTCAATAATGATATAACTTCTCCCGCCAGATCTGATTTTTGATGCATAGCCTGTGCATTTTTCTTATATATTTAGAATTGCTGAAATGGAATGCTTTCTTACTGGTCAAAACCTAATTGATTGATGATTAAAGGCCAATCCTGAAGTATCCCCATGATACATGTATGAATTATATTGAAGTTAATGGGGTACAAGTAAGATAAACTGTTAACACAGAGATATGTCTTGCCCATTTGTTATTTTGATAATGCAAATGTTGAAATTAAAATAGAAATACTTTAACATGTAAGTTATGCAAATATTCAAAGTCAATGAACCATGACTGAAGGTACAGAGCTAAACAATCTCCATGGAAATGAGATGTGCCAATGCTAATACAACTGCAAACCAAATACCATTGACTTTTCATAAGTCGTCCCCTTTAAACAAACCTAAACACAAACATTAACTTGTAAACTATGTAAAAGTTTCAAAATCAATGAACCATAATTAGGGGGTGGGGTTATATGATCTCCATGGAAATGAAACTTGCATACCGAATATCATTGACTTAACATTAGTGGTTCATCTTAAAATGACCTAATCACAAACTAATACATGTAAACTAAGCAAAAGTTTCCAAGTCAATAGACCATGACTGAAGGGTAGGGACCAACTATTCTCCCTGGAAATGAGATGTGCTAATGCTTATACAACTGCATACCAAATATCATTGACCTACCACTAATAGTTCCCCTTAAACTGACCTAATCACAAACTAATACAGTAATACATGAAAACTAAGCAAAAGTTTCAAAGTCAATAGACCATGAATGAGGGGGCGGGGCCAAATAATCTCCATGGAAATGAGATATGCAAATGCTTATACAACTGCATACCAAATATCATTGACCTACCACTAGTGGTTCCCCATAAACTGACCTAATCACAAACTAATACATGTAAACTAAGCAAAGTTTCAAAGTCAATAGACCTTGACTAAGGGGGCGGGGCCAAATAACCTCCATGGTAATAATGAGATGAGCCAATGCTCATACAACTGCATACCAAATATAATTGACCTACCACTAATGGTTCACCATGAATTAGACCTAATCACAAACTAATACATTGTTGACGCAGCCGCCGACGCCGGAAACAGCATACCTATGTCTCGCTTTTTGACTCCGTCAAGGCGAGACAAAAATCCTTATTTATTCAATGGTGACACATACATTTTTGTCATGAAAATGTAGTTTTAAATGAAATTAGCTCCTAGATGGGTGCCCCTATATGCCTGGTTTTCACACATGTTGTTCTTTGACCAGTTATCTTCAAAACCATGTCTCAGATTTCCAAAAACATCAATAGAACAAATTTTATACCCAATTGAATTGAGTGATCTCTTATGAATTGAGGTTGCAAACTTCAATGAAGGTTTATGAGAGAATGAAATACAATAAGAAAAATCTGAGACACGGTTTTGGAGGTCAAACTGTGTTGCACAAGAATCTATCAAATAGTTTGGGATGCTATAAATAACAAAGAAGCTAATTTCATTCAAGTGTGGACATCACAATCTAGCAACTAATTACATAATAATTAATTCAATGAAATTATAACCATTTGAAAGGTTAATCTTTCTTCTTTCTTTTGGTACCCCATTTAAGGCTCGATGAAAGAAATTACATCAGTTTCAGGTTGTCTGATTTGGGGTGAAAACAAGGTCTTTAAAAAGAAAAGCAAAACGTGAACCTATGACCGCTGACTGGTCACCAAAAGATTGTTGCTGAATTTTGTTTGCATTTGAATTGAAATAATTGACTGTGAATAGAAGGAGATTATGATGAAGTTAAACTACCTTTATTAAAAATATGTAATAGTGTGTACATTCTTGCACAAGTCAGTTGAAAGCAATGTTGGATAGGTGTGAATACAAAAGTGTATATACAGCTACTATTTGAATATACATTTTAAAGCTCGACTATTTCATTTATTACTTGGGATTGTACATCATTTTTTATAATCCTATTGTAAATCCCAGTTTCTACAAACCGGATGTATAATGCAAATTTCACAAACCAATCGCAATATAAATTTAAGCACTCAGTTTGCTTTATAATCTGGATGCATTTACTTTATCTATCACATCTTTATATTTTGTTTCCTGCATGGATGCCTTCATATTCTCAACTCGTTATTGAAGTTGTCTGTACTCATGGTAAATGTTGTACAGATAAATTTAAAGTCCATTTTCCATGTGAAGTGAAACCCTGTGGCATGCAACTTATAAGAAGGTTTATAAAATTAATAATTAAATGACTTTAAATTGTGCATCTATAGTGTTTATTATAGAATAGAAATATCATGGTCACCTAGACTTCTACAAGCCGAAAATAAAATCCTTACTGACGTAAAGAGTGCATGCGGGATTTATAATTGAGCAACCACTAAATTTTGAAATGTAGGCCTTTCATCCAGATCGACCCCGGCTGAACCAAAGTACAAAAATATACGACAAAAGGGACGATTTTTCGTTCCTTATTGTTAATTTTCTTCTTTTTTTTTTGACGTTGGTGTTTCTTCTGCACCATCTTACGGTGTTTATGCATCACAACTCGTTCGCTATGCACGTGTCTGTTGTGACGTTTCGGATTTTAATGAACGCAATCTATTTATAACTGGTAAATTATTAAGTCAGGGATTTCGTTACCAAATTATTTAAAACCTTTACTAAACTCTTCCATAGATATTTAGATTTGGTTTGGAAGTTTGGTTGTATTTTTAATCGGAAAGCACACCCTAGTTTTAACGGAGATGTACATGTAGTTTGCCGAGCCTGGAAATTTAGATACGATCCGGGTAAACTTATCGTTCCTTTTATTAAACTTATTCTAAAAAGGTTACCAATTTAACGCTTTAATTAGATTTTTTTTGTACTGTTTTCATTGGTATAGTGGTTATCAGTAAATTAAAATCAAACTAAATATTAATTTAAATAGGCACATTCATTTATAATAAATCTTTACACTAAATCCATTATATAGATGTTGGATGTGAACTTATTTGATATTTTAGTCTTAGATGCATGATTTTATGAGTTATTATTGACTTTGAACAGCTCAGATCTGTACTTAGTGTCTTTTGTAGTGGGGATGTATAGGTACCCTGCCACGTCCACTCTGCGTTCTTGTAAGATGTATTTTGCTTTGTTTTGATCTATCGAGTTTAGCCATTTTCAACTGATTTTTATAGTTCGTTCTTATGTTGTACTGTTACACCACTATCCCAGGTTAGGGTAAGGTTGGTGCGCCTTCAAACTTGTTTAACCCGCCACATTCTGTATGTACTTGTCCCAAGTCAGGAGCCCGTAATTCAGTGGTTGTCGTTTATTGCTGTATACCATATTTGTTTTCCGTTCATTATTTTGCACATAAATCAGGCTGTTAGTTTTCTTTTTGAATTGTTTTACATTTGTCATTTCAGTGCCGTTAACAGCTAATTATGCGGTATGGGTTTTACGAAGGCCGTACGATGACCTATAGTTGTGTTATTTTGTCTCTTGAGAAGATTTGTCTCAATAGCAATCGTACCACATCTTCTTATTTTTATAATGACATATTATACATATAGATTACACCGTTAGTTTCCCTGTTTGAATGGTTTAACACTAGTCTTTTTGGGGCCCTTTATAGCTTGCTGTTCGGTGTGAACCAAGGCTCCGTGTTGAAGACCGTACTTTGACCTATAAAAGAGGGACGAAAGATACCAGAGGGACAGTCAAACTCATAGATCGAAAACAAACTGACAACGCCATGGCGAAAAATAAAAAGACAAACAGACAAATAATAGTATAATAGTTTACTTTTACAAATTGTGACTTGGATGGAGAGTTGTCTCATTGGCACTCATACCACATCTTCTTATATCTAATATTATGATGATATGGACAAACGAATAAACTATTTAATAACAAAGCCTCGTCTCAATTTTTATATTATATGAAAATTCTGTTTTGATCTCCTTGCATACGTAGACGTACAGTGTGCCACCGATTATAAATTATGTTTATGCGTTGAGTATACAATTCCTTGGGGTTACATAGTATCTACAATCCATAGTTCACAGCTGGTCGTAATCATCTATAGTATTCTGGTCATCAGATAAGTTCATGCTGTGAAGATAAATACACAAACGTTTGACTAAATTATTTACTGATTAACTATATGTGCTGGCTACGTAGGGTTGAAAGAAGTGTCGGGATAAAATATATAATCTCATTTTCCAACTATGTCACGTTAATGTTTAGAAGCAACGCAATCCAGTGGCGGATCCTGGGTGGGTGGGGGTGGGGGTCCTTGAGTTGGAACTCCCCGCCCCTTTTATCCTGGGTTGGGAATCCCTCCCCTTTTTGAAATCGCCCCTGCAATCGTCATATTCACACCTTGCTTTTCTGATAAATTCGTCACATCTTAAATACTTTCCACTATTTGCTCTTTCATATCTTTCAGTATGAAGAAATTTCACTTTCAATATACAATAACAAGTTTGGTCAGATAAATTTACAGACACCCCAGAGATAGATTATATTATTGAAAAACTGATAAAAAGTTACATTGCCGTTCCCTCTTAAAATACGCTGACACTGTGGAATTTCTTTAAATAATTGTTATCATGTTTCATGTATACAAACCGTTGAATGTTAATTAGGTGCAAATGTCAAAATGGTAGGATTTATAGCATCTATAACTAGCATCAGTGGAAATACCACATTGGAATAAATAGAGATTAATTGGTTTGACAATTAGCTGAAGCATTTACAACTGTGGGTTAACTGCATCAAAAATAGATACTGACACCTGGTTCAGTGACTTATGATATAATCAAGCAAGTGATAAATTCAACCTATTGATATATGTAATCTGAATTTCTCATATGGAGCATGAAATAGTGACCAATTCAGCGGCTCATCCCTACCACTCATTACATTATTACATTAAGTGCCCCCGACACCCTTTCAATTATCGAAGATTAATATCATTTGTATATATATTTTAAAATGTTGCTTAAATGAACCTAATTATATAAATAAAGGCTAGACCTTTAACTGGGATAAAAAAGCAAATACAAAATTATTTGTCAAAGTTTCAATTAAGTCTTTTGTGGAGAGTTGTCTCATTGGCAATCATACATGTACCACATCTTCTTATTTTTATATTTATCAAATATTTAAAAAAAAGAGAGAGGAAAAAGAAACTTTTATACAAGTTTTTAAATATAAATCTTACAAGCGGTGATCAAAGACATCATTTGTTGAAGTAGAAAAGGAGAAATAAAATAATTGTATTCAAAATGTTTTAGAATAAGGTATACAATGAGAGAGTTTTTCATAGATACATATTTCAAAGTCATACATATGATAGTCTCGATGGTACACTTTCATTTCAATTATGCATCAAGTATTAATAGAGTACAAGTGATATATTTTCGTTTTATCAGACAGCCCAACGACACAAATAACCAAAAGACAGTTGGACAGACAGACGTCAATTTTAACATTCTGATTTCGTAATGAAAGAAAATTTATAAATCATTTGTTTTTGTCCAGAATAAAACTTGATAAAGCAAAGTATAATATATTGTCATTTCTGAAATACGTATAATAAAAATAAAGCATAGCACCATACCGATCCATTTTGCGTATTGTGAAACATCTTCATAGCAATTATCATTCGTAATGTTAGAAAATTTTGGATAGATAATGTGTTTTTGTTCAGAGTAATTTTGATAAAACAAAATGTATATTGACATATATTCATAGCTTTTTCAATTGACCTCGAGCTCATTTCATGGATCAGTGAAAATGCAAGTGTGTTAATGTTTGCATAAAGCATGTAATTACTATTTTCACTGTTTTATGCACATTATATATAAATAACCCGAATAATTCAGACCATCTTTTTAATCGATATCTTTTGTTAATCACAAGAAGATGTTTTATTTACTAGATATTTATGATGCATACAATTAAAAGTGAACAGAAAACACCGTGCTGTAATCAATACTTGTGGGAAAGTCAAATGACCAACGCTTAGTGAAAATGAAATAACAAACAACCATCAATTCTGAAATTATATTGAACACAAACAATCACAGCTGCAGACTTCTTCATCTCTTCTTCTACATTTGCACAAGAGAAATTTTAATATCAGATACCCAATTTGATGCCGTACCAACCGTAGCACGACATGGGAGCCGAGATTGAACGAAAATAATTGATATATACACTTAATATCAACGTACGTTTTATGAATCATACTCAACAGTATTGGAAGTATTTTAGTTGCATCATGGCATTATTTTCACTTGGATATAATACGTATTTATAGCAAACGATAGTGTGTACTCGATTATGCTTTCAAGTAACTGTTGCACGAATGGTTTATAAGCAGATTTAGTAGACATTACATTATATTATATCTGATTTTGCATGCTTTAAATATTATGAAAAAAGTATAACATGAATAGGTTGGAATTTTATGGGTAGGTTTTAGAAAACATCAGTGGCGGATTCAGAAATTTTCGTAATTGGGGCCCACTGACTGCCTAAGAGGGGCCCGCTCCAGTCATGCTTCAGTGATTCCCTATATAATCAACCAAATTTTTCCCAGAAAGGGGGCGGGCCTCCTGGGCCCCCTAAATCCGCCTCTGAACATGACAAAATAAGATCAATTTTAACATACACAAGCTAGTAATCTCATTTTAAGGTATTAATGCCTCGCACACAAGGATCAAGCTAGCAGCCACTTCGCTTGCAGCCAGTTTTCAGATATGATTATAAACCCAAAAGTTGCATCATATTCAAACTTAGTTAACTTGAAACCGTTTTATTAATTTATGACTACTAAATTATCTGTTTTAAGAATACAATTAAGCAGTCAAGGACACTCTGATTAAATGAATTTCAAAATTTCATTTCGTGTTCATTAATTTAACGACAATTCATTTAATAGTGTCTTTGACTGCTTCATTTTATATTTAAAACACACGATTTAGTGGTTACTAGTATATTAATAAAAAACAATTAAGTTAAAATGAATCTTATGCAATTTTTTTTTTGATTTATACATGTAGACATATCTGAAAAATGGCTGCTAGCGGAGTGGCTGGTCGTTCATACGTACATTTAATTCGAATTTGAACGATCTTGGTCGAACAGGTATTACATAGTACTAGTATTACATACCAAGTGTGCAAGATTAAATAAAGAAGTAAAGATGAGCGTAATCAGTATCAAATCTTTGCATTCTACACTGCAATTCAATACCTTTATAATTCTTATATTTTTTCTGTGTTTTCACAGAAATCGTCTTACACATGTATGATAAATTTAACCATTAACTAAAGTACGAAGAAAGGATCAAATTATTAGATACGCTAATAAGGTATCTACATGTATTATAGAACACGAGTGTTAGTGCAATTTAGTATAAGATGGTGACGATGGATTGCTGCTTAAATTCAAGCGGCAAAGTTACTTTTATTTAGGACGGGAACATATGTTAATGTGATATGCATAATAAACCCTGCTTTGTACTGGACCGACTTGCTGGGTTGGATTTACAACTTGCTCGCTCACAAGGCAACAGTCCGTAGGAAGACATCAGATGCGGATCCGGGATTTTGAAAACGGGGGAGGGCGGACCGGGGCCCCTTATTAGGCATGTTTGGGGTGGAACATGTAAAACATTTTCATTAACCATAAAAGTAGCTCCATAAGGAGGATTCTGGTAAAATCCGCCGCTTCACATGTCACCCTAGTCGGACACCTAATTCCGAGCCGACCAGTCTTTTCTCTTACTCCTTAATGCTGCGTGCTCAGCGTTTTCGCAGCAAATGTCACTTTTAAAGTTATTGTTTTGACCAAGCCGGGTTTCGATCCCATGATCTCCTGCACTCGATGCAAACATGCTACCACGACTCCACTGAAAGTTGTTCTTGTTATTTTTATGCCCTACCTACGATAGTAGAGGGGCATTATGTTTCCTGGTCTGTGCGTCCGTTCGTCCGTTCGTCCGTCCGTCCGTCTGTCCCGCTTCAGGTTAAAGTTTTTGGTCAAGGTAGTTTTTGATGAAGTTGAAGTCCAATCAACTTGAAACTTCGTACACTTGTTTCCTATGATTTGATCTTTCGAATTTTAATGCCAAATTAGATTTTGACCCCAATTTTACAGTCCACTGAACATAGAAAATGATAGTGCAATGGGACACTCTGTACTATGGATAAATTCTTGTTAAACATAATTTAATGCTTCTAGATACTGCTTTTTTCATCGGCAACAGACTTATAAAGATTTATTTTCAAATTTTTATGCCCCCGCCGTAGCGGAGGGGGCAATAAGTTTGTTATCCTTGTCTGTCTGTACGTCCGTAAGGACGTCCCAAAATTGGTTTCCGTTCTCTAACTTTAGTTTGCCTCAACCAAATGTTATGAAACGTATACACAATGCTTATTACCACAAAACACAGATCAAGTTTGAATTTTGGTGGCGTCACTTTTGCCATTCTTGAGTTATGCCCCTTTACAAACAGAAAAATAGCTGAATTTTTTGTTTCCGTTCTCTAACTTTAGTTTGCTTCAACTAAATGTAAAGAAACTGATACACAATGCTTATTACCACAAAACATAGATCAAGGTTGAAATTTGGTGGCGTCATTTTAACCGTTCTAGAGTTATGCCCCTTTACAAATGGAAAAATTGCTAATTGTTTTGCTTCCGTTCTCTAACTTTAGTTTGCCTCAACCAAACTTTATGGAACTTATACACAATGTTTATTACCACAAAACACAGACCAAGTTTGAATATTGGTGGCGTCACTTTTGCCGTTCTAGAGTTATGCCCCTTTACAAATGGAATAAATGATTATTTTTTTGTTTCCATTCTCTAACTTTAGTTTTTCTCAACCAAATGTTATGAAACTTATACACAATGCTTATTACTACAAAACACAGATCAAGTTTGAACTTTGGTGGCGTTATTTTTTTACCGTTCTAGAGTTATGCCCCTTTACAAATGGAAAAAATGCTGGATTTTTTGTTTCGGTTGTCTAACTTCAGTTTGCCTCAACTAAATGTTATGAAACGTATACACAATGCTAATTATCACAAAACTCAGAGCAAGTACGAATTTGGGTAGCGTCACTTTTACAATTCTTGAATTGTGTCCCTTTATAACATTATATGCAAGCGGGGGCAGCATCTGTGTCCATCCCCATTTATTTAGTTTATTTTTTTAGAATGCATTTCTTAAAGATTTGATTTTTAATGAAAAAAACAAAATTCGGTGACCTTATTTAATTTCTACTGTAACGTCACCACAACTTCTATACTCTATAACGCTATTATACCATACAGTGTCGTAAAAAAATCGTGAGCGTGAAATATTCCTAACTTTTGCCAATTCTCAAGCGTAATCAATTGATGAGGAAATAGACTTACTAGTTTTAAGGACATTTCTGCTGCCAATAAAAAAACGCAGATTGGCAAATATGTAAATATACTGCAAGTGAAAGAAAGTTACTGTATAGACTGTAAGTCCATCTTTTCTAAATTAGACAGGGTTTCACATCTATTTTTAAATGTTTGTATTCTCCTAATTTTTATGAATCAAATATCGAGTTTGAAATTGTCCCGATTAACACAGTGTTGACAGAATGTTTCTCATGATACATATTTTAAAACTGAACTTATAGTTCGCGCAAACCTCCTCAAAATTTGTTGTATACTCAGATATCAGAATGTCTGTAAAGGGGCTCGTACTCTTTCTAAATGATATCAAAATTGCCCTATGCAGGTACAATCTTCTCATTTTATAGATATCAACGTCAGAATGACGATAACAGAAAGTATTGAGACATTCAATGCAGTTAACCCTGTAACGATATACATATAGCAGGCTTATTTATACGTAAGGGAGCTACCATTTAACTTTAATTGGGGGAAAAAGGGGGTAGGATGAAAAATGTTGTCCTGTATTTTTTTTTTTTTTTTTTAATTGTAATCTCTGTCCTGCCTTTTTCTTTTTTGTTTTTCGCTCTATTTGGTCCTGACGTTTTTTTTCAAATTTCATCCCAGGCCCCCTCCCCCTCCTTCCCTAAAAATGAAATGGAAGCTTCCTCATAATATTAACGTAACGTCACACTGCCTGGTACATGTAGCAATCTTTTGTATCAACGATTTATCTATTTACAGGAAAGGAAAATAAGACTTCTACCCAAGGCATCATATATTTACAGGAAAGAAAAAGATGACTTCTACTCAAGGCATGATACATTTACAGGAAAGGTAAAGAAGACTTCTACTCAAGGCATGATATATTTACAGGAAAGGAAAAGAAGACTTCTACTCAAGGCATGATATATTTACAGGAAAGGAAAAGAAGACTCCAACTTAAGGCATGATCTGTTACTGCTGTATAAAGACACCAAATAAAGGACAGAGCTTATTTTCTATTTAATCTGTATGGTTTGAATTATAATATTTGCTGTAAATGTTGAACAGTTGAAATAAAAACCATATTCTGCAAGATTATAAACTCACTTCAAATGTGTCAATTTTTTTCATGGTCTCCCGTAGGGTGTAATTTTTTTCAAACGGGATTAAATTGTTTGATTGATTGATTTGTTGGTGTTTAACGCCACTTTCAACACTATTGTGTTATTTCGTGGCGGGCATTTTTTATTGATGGAGGAAAGCCGGATTGCCTGAGGAAAACCACGAACCTTCGATAGGAAAACTGACAATCATGGGCCTAGTCAATTAAGATTGGAGTCGAGCGCACCTTGCACGGACGGAATTCGAATTCATAATCTTAGCGTTGACTGGCTAGTGATACAGTAGTTGGACTACTTGGAGCACTCGGCCACCGAGGCCCCGACAGATTAAAATACACGAGTTAATTTATAGCTATTCATAAATACAATGTAAGGGATCGGGTATGATTGTCAATGAGACAACTATTCCTCAAAGATCATTTTAAGTGGTTTTAACAATTAACGGCAACCTTACGGCCTTCAACATGAGAAAACCATACTGTTTAGTCGCCTATCAAAGGCCCTGATATACATGATTACAGTTAAACAAGAGTTTGTGAGGAAATTAGCCCATTTCCTATACTGTATCATCTCTATCTCTGATGTTTGTTGTTTAATTTATCAGTGTGAATGTTTCCTCAGCCACTGATTCCTTTCAACTGTGTTATCTGCTGCTGTAAATGAAGTATTTTCTTCAAGCCTGTGAACTTATTTTGGTTATCATCTCTGTGGGAATAATTCCCCAGTCTATAGATAACTATTTGGTTAAATACTTTGTGAAGAAATTTCCCCAGTCTAAATATTTTTTTTGGTTATCAACTGTGTAAGGAAATTTCCCCATTCTATTGATTTCGGTATCGTTCCCATCTTTTGGGAAATTTCCTCAGTCTATTGATTTATTTTTGGTTATGAAATTTTAGTGATTTCGTTTTCGTTATCATCTTTTTGGGAAATTTCCCGGACTTTTGATTTCTTTTGGTTATCAACTTTGTAGGAAATTTCCCATTTTAGTGATTTCGTTTTCGTTATCATCTTTTGGAGAAATTTCCCATTCTATTGACTTCTTGATGGTTATCACCTTTTGGGAGATTTCCCATTCTTTGACTTCTTGTTGGTTATCATCTTTTGGGAAATTTCCCATTCTATTGACTTCTTGTTGGTTATCATCTTTTGGGAGATTTCCCATTCTATTGACTTCTTGTTGGTTATCATCTTTTGGGAAATTTTACCATTCTATTGATTTCTTGTTGGTTATCATCTTTTTGGGGAGATTTCCCCATTCTATTGACTTCTTGTTGGTTATCATCTTTTTGGGGAGATTTCCCCATTCTATTGACTTCTTGTTGGTTATCGTCTGTTTGGGGAAATTTTACCATTCTATTGATTTCTTTTTAGTTTTCATCATTTTGGGAGATTTTATCATTCTATTGATTTCTTTTCGTTAACATCGTTTTAGGAAATTTCCCCGTTCTATTGATTTGTTGTTGGTCATCATCTTTTTGGGGAAATTTCCCAAATTATTGATATCTGATTGATTATCAACTTTATGGGGAAATTTCCCCAATACTTGTTAACAATTATTTCTACGTTTCTTGTACATGTAAAGTAAAACGTGTTTATTTCTTGTTCTCCAAGTTTTGTTGTGTAATGTTATTTGATATCATCATCATATATATGTGTCCCAATCATGCCAGTTAAATGTTTGTTGGAATATTTTGTTCACACAAATAGAAAACATTGAAAAATGAGAATAAAATAGAAATTCTCTTTTCAAATAGATTGCGTTACTAGTAATTTTGGGGCCCTTTATAGCTTACTGTTCGGTGTGAGCCAAGGCTCCGTGTTGAAGACCGTACTTTGACCTATAATGGTTTACTTTTATAAATTTTGACTTGGATGGAGAGTTGTCTCATTGGCACTCATACCACATCTTCTTATATCTAATTAACTTGTTTTTCTTTGTGTCATTTTCTGGTTTTAAAATGTCTTTGAACGATTTTTAAGTCCCTACCTTTTGACGTCTTTTAATCAATAGAGATCTGTGAGAATGTACATAAGATAGTTACTGGGACATTTTCGACATAAACATAATACAAAATAATTAAAGTCAACATTTGAGGACACAGGGAATGGCTTGAATTTAGGTCACAGAAGGATTTCTTCACTAATAACACCCAGCTTTGACTACGAATGTGCTTTATATTCGTATTGTCAGCCACTCATTAATGTTTAATCTATATCTGTTCATGTTATTTAAAGGACACCACAACCGATAGATGTTGTTCCATTGTTTATCAAAACTATGATTTACCACCATTTGCATGTTTCCAGTATCTGCAGTATTTGGTGTTTATTTTCCTACTCCAAGAAAACATTGTTGATGGCCGTACGGTGCTTACATCCACTTTTCAGCTCACCTGGCCCAAAGGGCCAAGTGAGCTTTTTTCATCACTTGACGTCCGTCGTCCGTCGTCGTCGTTAACTTTTTACATTTTCAACTTCTTCTAGAGAACCACTGAATGAAATGAAACCAAACATGGCATGAATGTTCCATATGAGGTGTTGACCAAGTGTTGTTACTTTGTATATGATCCATTATCCAAGATGGCCGCCAGCGGGGACTTCGTTTAACATAGGACCCTAGGGACATTACATACAAATGTCTTCTTTTAGAGAACCACTGAATGGAATGAAACTAAAAATGGCATGAATGTTCCTAATGAGATGCTGACTAAGAGATGTTACTTTGAAGTCGATCCATTATCCAAGATGGCCACCAGACGGGGACTTAGTTTAACATAGGACCCTATGGGAAATACATACAAATGTCTTCTTTTAGAGAACAACTAAATGGAATGAAATAAAACATGGCATGAATGTTCCTTATGAGGTGCTGACCAAGTGTTGTAACTTTTAGGCGAACAATCATCCAAGATGGCCGCCAGCGGGGACTTCGTTTAACATAGGACCCTAGGGACATTACATACAAATGTCTTCTTTTAGAGAACCACTGAATGGAATGAAACTAAAAATGGCATGAATGTTCCTAATGAGATGCTGACTAAGAGATGTTACTTTGAAGTCGATCCATTATCCAAGATGGCCACCAGACGGGGACTTAGTTTAACATAGGACCTTATGGGAAATACATACAAATGTCTTCTTTTAGAGAACAACTAAATGGAATGAAATAAAACATGGCATGAATGTTCCTTATGAGGTGCTGACCAAGTGTTGTAACTTTTTAGGCGATCAATCATCCAAGATGGCCGCCAGCGGGAGACTTCGTTTAACATAGGACCCTATGGACAATACATACAAATGTCTTCTTTTAGAGAACCACTGAATGGAATGAAACCAAACATTGCATAGAAAATGAAAGGATATGGAGTAAATGTACATGGGACAAAATCGCACACAATACATAGAAAACATAGAAAATTATCAATGAACAGGGCTTTTATTCCTGTTCTTCATCTTGACAGTTGACGTAGGGTCTTCAACAATGAACAAATCATTCATACCCCACAACAAGGTCAAGACGGCCCCTAGCGTCGACTTAAGCGGTACTATTGATAAAAATAAAGTAATTTGAAAGACATTGATCGCCGCTAAAATATGCATTGAAGCTACACATGTCGGGAGCGGTCAATGAATTACATAATTTATAATTACGGGCGAGGTTTTTAAACATATATTTGTCATACATTGCCCAACAAAAGACCAATAATTTCGAAACAACAAATAATAGACAATACATATAAAACTAAATAACAAATGATAGACAGCACGGGGCACATCGAAATTTATGTAAGAAAACCTAGTAGTTTAAAATAGTATGAAAGGGCAATATACAAAACAGATGACCAGACCAGTATTTTGAACAAATTTAACCAAACATGAAATTTTGACGGTGTATTAATATGAGAAATTCTCACATGAACAAGCACACCATAACTGTAAATATTATAAGAGCATACACCTCAAGCACGGGGAAACGTTCTACTGCCTCCACACAGCACTAGAGACAAACTCTAGAATCAATAGAAAATGAAAGGATATGGAGTAAATGTACATGGGACAAAATCGCACACAATACATAGAAAACATAGAAAATTATCAATGAACAGGGCTTTTATTCCTGTTCTTCATCTTGACAGTTGACGTAGGGTCTTCAACAATGAACAAATCATTCATACCCCACAACAAGGTCAAGACGGCCCTAGCGTCGACTTAAGCGGTACTATTGATAAAAATAAAGTAATTTGAAAGACATTGATCGCCGCTAAAATATGCATTGAAGCTACATTGAATGTTCCTTATGAGGTGTTGACCAAGAGTTGTTACTTTGAAGATAATTCATCATCCAAGATGGCCGCCAGAGAGAGACTTAGTTTAACATAGGACCCTATGGAAAATAGATACAAATGTTTTCTTTTAGAGAACCACTGAATGGAATGAAATAAAACATGACATTAATATTCCTTATGAGATGCTGACCAAGTGTAGAAACTTTGTAGGCGATCGGTCATCCAGGATGGCCGCCAGTGGGGGACTTCGTTCAACATAGGACCCTATAGACAATGCATACAAATGTCTTCTTTCAGAGAACCACTAAATGGAATGAAACCAAACATGGCATGAATGTACCTTATGAAGTGCTGACCAAGTGTTGTTACTTTGAAGCCAATCAATCATCTAAGATGGCTGCCAGCGGGAAACTTAGTTTAACAAGGGACGCTATGGACAAAACATACAAATGTCTTCTTTAAGAGAACCACTGAATGGAATGAAACCAAACATGGCATGAATGTTCCGTATGAGGTGCTGACCAAGTGTTGTTACTTTGTAGCCAATCAATCATCCAAGATGGCTGCCAGCGGGGAACTTAGTTTTAAAAAGTACCCTATGTGAAATACATACAAAAGTCTTCTTTTGAAGAACCACTAAATGGAATGAAACAAAACATGGCATGAATGTTCCTAACGAGGTGTTGACCAAGTGTTGTTACTTTGTAGCAAATCCATCAACCAAGATGGCTGCCAACGGGGGACTTAATTTAACAAAGGACTCTATGGGAAATATATACAAATATCTTCTTCTAGAAAACCCCTTAATGGATTGAAACCAAACATGGTATGAATGTTTCTTTTGAGGTGCAAGTTGTTACCTTGTAGCTGATTTGTCATCCAAGATGGCTGCCAGCAGGGGGAGTAACTTTAACATAGGACCCTAAAGGAAATACATACAAATGTTTTCTTCTGGAGAACCACTGAATAGAATAAAACATTACATGGCATGAATGTTCCTAATGAGGTGCTGACCAAGTGTTGTTACTTTGTAGCCGAACCATCATCCAAGATGGCCGCCAGCAGGGGACTTAGTTTAACATAAGATCCTATGGGAAATACATACAAATGTTTCTTCTAGAGGAGCACTGAATGGAATGAAACCAAACATGGCATAAATGTTCCTTATGAGGTGCTGATGAAGACCTTGATACATGTATCTTTATAGATTGAGATATAATGTAAACTTCAAAAATATCAAGAAAAGAAGATCTACACATAAGTCAACATGAGCAAAATTGTCAATTGACATCTTGTTGGAGTTATTGTCCTTATAAAGTCATTTTCTACAATTTCAATGAATTTATTGGTAATTTTTGTAAACTTTACAAAAGTCTTCTGCTTTTGATTAAATTACGGGGCAAATATTAAACCAAATTTGGCCTCAATCATTATTAGGGTATCTGTTGATTTTAATCTATTTTTACATGATTCCCAAAACCAAAGTAGAATCAGGTGAGCGACACAGGCTCTTGAGAGCCTCTAGTCTTTTTTTATATCTGGATAGTGTTCTCATTGGCAATCATAGCCCATTTCTTTATTTTTATTGCAAACTTAATGAAACGAGTTTGTACAAGGATAGTGTTTGCAATCTTTATACCTGCTCCATATAATATATATATAGATTCATACAAATTTAACTGCATATTGTTTGAAAATCATTAGAGAAACAGATTCCACCACCAAATCTCGTGTAATACGATATTTATCCACTCTCGACAGTTAAGTTTTCAATATTTAAAACGCTCGGCGAGCCTCGCGTTTACATTTTAAAAATGACAATTTTGCTCATGTTGACTTATGTGTAGATCTTCTTTTCTTGATATTTTGAAGTTTACATTATATCTCAATCTATAAACTTTAAGATACATGTATCAAGGTCTTCATCAGCACCTCATAAGGAACATTTATGCCATGTTTGGTTTCATTCCATTCAGTGCTCCTCTAGAAGAAACATTTGTATGTATCTATATATATTATATTTCCCGTTTGAATGGTTTTACACTAGTAATTTTGGGGCCCTTTATAGCTTACTGTTCGGTGTGAGCCTAGGCTCCGTGTTGAAGACCGTACTTTGACCTATAATGGTTTACATTTATAAATTTTGACTTGGATGGAGAGTTGTCTCATTGGCACTCATACCACATCTTCTTATATCTATCTACCACTGCATCGAGTGTTATACGATATTTATCCACTCGAGACAGTTAAATTTTCAAATTTAAAACGCGAGGCTCGCCGAGCGTTTTAAATATTGAAAACTTAACTGTCGAGAGTGGATAAATATCGTATTACACGAGATTTGGTGGTGGAATCTGTTTCTCTAATGATTTTCAAACAATATGCAGGCAAATTTATTCCTTCTTTTCGACTGATCTGCAAAATGATGTGTTCTTTCTATGTGACGTCATCAGGCATGGTCGCCTTTTTTCATGCCGTCACAATAAGAAATTCAGAGGAAAGCAAGAAAATTCGACGTCATAATCGGATTTTAACCAATGAAGAACTGAGATCAAACGGACCACACGTTGATTAAATTTTTTTATACAATGGGTGCAGAAAGGGATAAATTGACGAAGAATTAGAGAAATTATATTATAGGAAAACACAAGCGCTCATATATTTTCACAAACACATAAAATTAAACGACACTTAAAGATCACCCACGGTTTTTAGTGGAGTTCGTGTGGCTCAATCGTTAGTTTTCTATGTTGTGTTCTGTGTACTGTTGTTTGTCTTTTCGTAGTTTTTCGTTCTTTATCATTGTTTTGTCAGTTTATTTTCGACTTATGAATGTGCATATCCCTTTGGTATCTTTCATTTCTCTTTTGTTTTTAAACTTTTATGTTTTGCTACATTGTTTCATCATTTACTGAAGCTGCAATGGCTTTTGTTGTTACATTATGATATAAATGCTCGTTTTGGATGTATAACGTTTACTATTATCTGTATTCATTTTCAAATAGTTATCTTCAAAACATGTAGATAACGCATTAAACACAAGTTGTAGCTCTTACTGGTATTCATTATTTTCTATAGTATTAACAACGCCATCATCATTGAAATAATACAGTTTGTCATAGCTTATTTTAATTCAACGGGGAAAAAACTTGATAAATACAACTAAATCATTTTGATATACAAGTTAACACAAAAAAAGTCGATAGAGGACATTTGAGTTTTAACCAACAGTTAACATCAAACCGTTATGTAAAATGCCCTTATATTTTCACAGAACATAAAACAATTGTAAATTGATTAATTAATAGAACAAAACAATTGAAACAGGCCATTTTTTTTATTATAATTAATAAAATAGTAAATATTGTTTGTACCCGTATTAGTAAAGAGAGTACTTGCAAAGATAGTTTGTTGACGGAATTCGTTTCGTTTAAGGAAACAGAAAACGTAATTAAAAACAGGAAAGTTTTAACAATGTCCATTTATTATTTATCTGCTTAATGAATGGTCGAAAATTATGTCAATGGGGATGAACTCAAATACGTCTTGTGTTTTGTTTGTTTTGTTTTTATTTCTAGATGTAAATCAGATGAAAATTTTAAATATCCGATAAAAATCTATCTAAATGTAGATCTATCAAATCCAGATCTTACATCACCATCGTTATCTAATACTCCCATATATATGAGTATATGATTTACAAAATTTTGCAATACCTATTTTAACAATATCCCAGCAGCGCCTGCATATGGAGTATATATCATCCAGTTGATACGATATTCCAAATCTTGCATTTCTTATCATGATTTCCTTGATAGAGAGGTACTGCCTACAAGGAAGCTATTAAACCAAAACAAAAAGTGGTGAAGTTGAAGTCATCCTTTCAAAAACTATACGGTCGCCATCACGAGTTGGTTGACCGTTATGGAATATCTGTTCTAATTTTCATAACCACAAACCCGTCCTCTTTTCTTCGAATGTGAGTTACCGAACATTGCCGAATTCGACTTATCACCCTTTGGTATTTTCCGCCTCTCTTAAGCAATCCTTTTCACAAAAATATGCAGCTACTGTTAGATTTAGAGATAATTAGCTTCTACTTATCTTACCAATATTCTGTCTGACTTTTTGAACCGCATTGTCAAATGTTGTTTCTTTTTTATACTAATATGATAGCTTATAATGTATAACGTACTAAAAGATTCATTCCAACAGCTGATTTCTTGTTCTGATATATGTTTTTCAGACGCAGTCGTTATAGCTTCAATTTGTGAACTTTTGACCTTTATGATGCATATATATGGTAAGTGGGTATTGTCGAGTATCTGCTTAATGAATGGTCGAAAATAATGTCAATGGGAATGAACGAAAATACGTCTTGTTTTTTGTTTTTAATTTCTAAATGTAAAGCAGATGAATATTTTAAACATATGAATACGATATAAAAATTATCTTATAACATTTGTGAAATTAAGAAAAAAAAATGGATAAATAACTTTTTACTTGAACAGAAGATATCAACCATACTATGTAAAGCAATGTAAATTTCGATTGCATCTGCCAAGGCTGTATTTAGCGCGGGGTTTTAATGAACTTTAACATTCAGACCCACGAAAATGATGTACGCTTCATACAAATACACAATTGTACGGATCGGAAAATTCTAACTTTAAGATGTAACCATTCCGATAAACATATATGAATGTAATGTTACAGTCGTTATCATCAATATTAAATTGTTCCGAAAGTTGCCAGCAGCTATATGTGCACAGTCATGATTGCTCTGTATGAATAATTCCCTATCCACTTTCAAACCGTCTGTACAGGTATATATTAC
Source organism: Mytilus coruscus (assembly GCA_017311375.1). NCBI lineage: Eukaryota > Metazoa > Mollusca > Bivalvia > Mytilida > Mytilidae > Mytilus > Mytilus coruscus. Next base: position 56,634,432 of record CM029597.1, read on the forward strand.
GTGTTATGTCAGAATTTGTAAATCGACAATAAAATAATATACTGCAAGTGCAGTTTTAAACTAAACGCATAATTATGAAACGATACTTGAATGTCCAATGTGAAAATTAATATTTGAAAGAAAGAACGTTTTAAACTTATCGCATAATTATGAAACGATACTTGAATGTCCTATGTGAAAATAAATATTTGAAAGAAATAACGTATATATATTATATATATATATATATATCGCAAGTAGGATTCCCGCTTAAAAGATGTGTTGTAGGTCATATACCTTCGGCGTCCATCAGTCACAAGCACAGAAAGTGATTGCATGCATCGCTAAGGAAGCCATAAAGGGACACATGAAGAATAAAATTAATCCGTATCTTTGATTCCCAATCCGTGATCACTGATTCTCAATCCATGATCTCGGATTTCCAATTCTTGATCACCGATTAATAATCCGGTTTCTAATCCGTGATCTCGGATTCCAAATCCGTGAATTGAATTACCAATCCGTTGTCTCGGATTCCATATCAGTGATCTCAGATTAATAATTCGTCATCTCAGATTAATATTTCGTGATTTCTTTTTCCAATATGTGATCATGATTGTGTCATGTTCCTATGTTACGTGTCATGTTTGTTGATAGCTGACAACTGATAATGTGAAAAAATCACTTTACTTATAAAATGAGTGATTAAAGATGTTCGCTGATCTTGATTTTGACTTTTTTGTCAGATATTCGGAATCTTCTAGTTTTATCCATGTATTGCTTACCACTAACCCCCTACTTTTCTTTTGTAAGAATAAATGTGCCCGTGTCAAATGCATGAAAAATCTAGATAGATTATGTTCTCCAAAAATTTGCAATGGCTTATATCTCAAAGACAAGGACACTTACCTTTCTTTTTTTTTCTCTGCCTTTTAAATTCTGTTATTTATATACTATATAAATGATAAAGTTTTTTACGCCAGCTTTATCAATGTTTTTTGAAAAAATATACATCATTTAGAGATGTAAAATTAGAAATATTCGAAATATATTTTGTATTTTGATATCAATGTGAATACATCAATTTACTTTGTTTCTATGTTGTGTTTTATATAATGTTGTTTGTCTTTTGGTCTTTTTCTTTTTTTGCCATGGCGTTGTCAGTTTATTTTTACATCAAATACTATGAGCGTGTTTTTGTCTTCCTTTCGACTTACAAAACCAGTACTGTGTGATTGGTTTGCAGTGTCACTTCTATTCAAGTATAAGAAAATACAAAAAAAAACAAAACACAGCGATTGTAATGATTCAACAAAATTCAATTTTAATAATCATTCTCGTGGGTCATTATTTCATTACAAATACTGTTAAAATTGTAAAGACACATTTAAAAAGAATCCTATCCAATGTTTGTGCATGCATCAATAGTAAATTATTTGGTCAAAGGAGCGTTTCATGGAATCATTCAAAATATATTAATTGTCGTGCAAAGCCACATACTCGACCACCAGTTTCAACGTCGGCTCCAATGTGCCAAACAACATCTTTTGGTTACATTTGTACTTTTTTCAAACAACCAAGGCCTCTTTTGTGAGATAATGAAATCATGAAAACTTGTAAAATATAAATATATCGTTTATTCTAACTATTGGTTCCACGATATGATGTACAAGTACTGTCCAAATCAGTTGGAAATAACTTTTCATAAAGATGCAAAGAAAAGAATTGTGAGAACAAAATTTAAGTATAAGGTTTATTTCAATGTAAATGAAGTTTTAAATGGATAAAAAAAATCAAGGCACTTTATAAATTTCATGCATCTGAAGCGCTTTTCTGGATTTACCTTCACCAAGAACGCTCAAAGCCGATTTTTGGAAGCCAATAATGTATACGAACCGAAAAAAATTTGAAGAGCTATATGACCAAAAGGGACCTACAAAATTAATAGCCGAATCCTTCTAAGGTCAACTTTGCCTAAGGAAGTTGAAACCTTAGTTTCTTAATAATTTATAAATTTATAAACGACAGTTGTGTAGGAAAGTTTTGTTATAAATCATGTCAGTACCTAAGAACGGACTACTGAGCTGATGATAACCTCAGGGATTGATAGTCAAACAGCAGTGGTATCGATCCAGTGCTGTAAAAAATGAAAACACTTTAGTTTATGCATTTCATGCGTCCGAAGCGCAAAGAACCTTTAACTTCGAACGTTTTACAAAAAGATTTCCAGGTGAATATTTCATTTCAGTTCAGTAAAAAATATTTCATGAAACCTCATATTAAAATAAATGTACGGTTAACGGTGATTTGATTAGTAAATTTGGCTGTACCTGTAGAAAACTGATTAAAAACGGTATTTCACATCCTAAATTTTACGGTAATATTGTACTTAAAGCGCGGAAATCACTATATGATCCGTGTAAACTCATCGAACCTTTAAACAAACTTATTAGTAAAGGTTATCTTACCAATGTTGTAATTAGATCTTTGAATATATTTTACATTGGCACTAATATCGATTTTGTCATCAGCAAATTAAAACATAACTAAATTTTTATTCTTTTCAAACGGGATGTATAAAGACACACCCACGTTCATTTTGATCTATAAAGAGGTTAAACTCCTAACTATCCTACTGCCTGTCGATACATTTATTTTTGGCATTGCATAAGTCATGTCTTCTTTGACTGTCCATGACGTTAAAATACTAAATCCCTGGGATGTGTTTTAATTGATTTTAGTCTCTGATGCATGATTTTTTATTTTTTATTGTTTTTGGCTTTTAACTAGCTGTCAGTAACTGCGAGTACTCTCAAATTGTACTTTCTTGTTTATTTGACCTGTTGATACTAATTGTAATGCTTTTTTGTTATTTAATGTTATTCAGGTTTATATCTGGTCTATATACCAGCTTTGATAAGTGTTTGGTATTACTATAAATTTTCACTTCGTACTATGAACATCAAAATTATTTATTTTGTAAAAATATTTCCTTTCTCTATTTGAACTGTACACGTATACCTAACAACAAAATTATTTTCATTTACCTCTGTTTAAACTGGTCTGGTTTCCGTAACTAGAGTTTTTTTATGAGAAGAGATAGTTAGTCTTGTGCTCAACCCCCTAACCTGGAGGGCCAGTGGATTTGTAGTTGAGGTTCCATTCCTCTAGATCGAAGGCCAACCAAAGTTTACGAGCAAAGATCTACCCGGATTGGTATCAGAGTTGTCTCTCCTAGACGGATTGCCTTTCTGGACTATCAACCCCCATCTGACCGACTATTTACCCATAGCTGGGACAAGGTTGATGAGTGCTAGGGCATATCCACACGCCGGTGGGCCTACACACTGCATCTATGGGGCCCTTGTTGCTCCCCGATCTCCATCAGTTTGGCCTGGCCTCGAGTGAGACCAGTATCCGTGCGTTACCACGAGGAGGCATCAATGGAGTCTTGGTAGAGTAGAGGCTATGTACTGACAGGAGAGACTGACGCAATCGGCTCACTTTTTTACATACAATGCTAGTCAGCGGCATAAATGCACTAGACGCATAACACTACCCTGTGGTTTTCACCACCAACACACAATAATGTTCCAATTATAGAACAGTTTGGAATGGAACTAGACATAGATATTGGGGAAGTATCAAGGGATGAGATCAAGAAGGCAATACTCAGACTGAAGAATGGGAAATCACCTGGCTTAGATGCAATAACAGCTGAAATGCTTAAAGCAGACATAGAAACTAGCACAACTATGTTTCATGAACTGTTTAGACATATCTGGAGGCATGACACTATTCCCAAGGATTGGGCAAAGGGTCTCATAATAAAACTACTGAAGAAAGGAGACCGAAGTGACTGCAGCAACTGGCCTGGCGTGGTATAACTTTGCTGTCAGTACCAAGCAAGATACTACTGAGAATACTTTTAAACAGAATAGATGATGCTATAGATGAAATTCTGGGAAAAGAGCAGGCAGGGTTTAGATCAGGAAGAGGATGTATCGACCATATTTTTACCATCAGAAATATAATAGAGCAAAGTATAGAGTGGCAAAACAAACTAGTCCTTAATTTCATCGACTTTCGTAGAGCCTTTGACAGTATTAAAAGAAGTTGCTTATGGGCCATTCTTAGAGCATATGGTGTACCATTTAAAATAATCACCTTAATACAAGCTTTCTATAACAAGTATGAATGCTGTGTATTACATAATGGTCAACAGTCAGAATGGTTCCAAGTAGCATCTGGAGTACGACAAGGGTGTATAATATCTCCCATCTTATTCATCACAGCAATAGATTGGTGTATGAGAACAACATTGGGAAATGAAATCACAGGCATCAGATGGACAATGAATTCCTTTCTTGAGGATTTAGATTTTGCTGATGATATTTGTCTACTTTCCAGCAACAGGAACAACTTGCAGAACAAAACCACCAGATTGAATGAAACAGCACAAAGTATAGGCCTGACTATAAATAAGAAGAAGAACAAGCTCATGAACATCAACAGTAACACAATACAACTAGTGTACTTGGGAAATAACATCATAGAAGAGGTTGAGGACTTTACATATCTTGGAAGCATGCTAAGTAACACCAATGGAACATCAAAAGACATAAGAGCCAGAATTAGCAAAGCCAGATATGCATTCTGCCAATTACAGCCCATATGGAAGAGAAGGTCAATCAGTCTGAAAACGAAGATCAGAATATACACCAGCAATTTGAAGTCAGTCCTTCTATATGGGGCAGAATGCTGGAGAATTATCCAATCAGACATGAAAAGCTTTCCTCATTCCATAACACTTGCTTGAGGAAAATCTGTAAGATATTCTGGCCCAATACTATAACCAACAAAGACCTGTACCACAAAACCAATCAGTGTTGTATTGAGACGGATATTAAAAAGAAGAGATTGGCCATGTATTGAGGAAAGGAAATGAGGATATCACCAAGATTGCTTTGCGATGGACACCTGATGGTAGACGAAAAAGAGGGAGGCCAAAAGAGACCTGGCGCAGAATGGTAGAAACTGAGATGAAAGACCTTGGGAAAACCTGGAAGGAGATTGAGAAGAAGGCAAAAGACAGGCAAATGTGGCGAGTACTGGTTGAGGCCTTATGTGCTGACAGGCACGAAGAGGATGAGTGAGTGAGTGACCTGTGTTTAAAGTAATTGCAAATGGCTGATATTTTTGTTCGAACATATTGTTTTTCTTAAATTGTTTAACATTTCATAGCGGTATAACATGTTACTTTTATTAGTCTTCCCTTAGTTTATTTATTTTGTATTTACATTGTATCAAAGGTCAAATTTATTTGTTCAGTGTATGTTCACTGGTGTTAATATGTCCTTTGATTGAGTTAAGCTATTTCAGTTGATATTTTATAGTGTGTCTTTCTATGTTGTGATGTTACACTATTGTTTCTGAAAAAGGGTGAAGGTTTGGTACCATTAAAACGTTTAAACCCGCTGCAATTGTTTGCACCTGTTCTAAGTCAGGAATCTGATGTTCAGTAGTTGTCGTTTGTTGATGTGGTTCATAAGTGTTTCTCGTTTCTCGTTTTTTTATATAGATTAGACCGTTGGTTTTCCCGTTTGAATGGTTTTACACTAGTAATTTTTGGGGCCCTTTATACCTTGCTGTTCGGTGTGAGCCAAGGCTCCGTGTTGAAGACCGTACTTTGACCTATAATGGTTTACTTTTATAAATTTTGACTTGGATGGAGAGTTGTCTCATTGGCACTCATACCACATCTTCTTATATCTACTAACAATTACATAATGCATTTTACACAAGTTCAACAAATTATACACGTGACCTAAGGAGAGGTAATACATACGTTTGCTAATAACATAGGTCATTTTGTATCAAAATTGCACCTTTTCGACAAAACGTTCATACGTACATGTATCCATATATCTAACATGCACACTTTTGTATGCAAATATGATTTTTTTATCTCTTTTTAAAACCGATATCAAGGTTAAATTTAAGAAATGTGTGTGTTGTGAAAGTGTCTACCTCAAGGTAGCTTTGATGTTTAAATGTTCGACTATATATATTTCTTTGAAAGACTTCTGGGTCAATGTACTTTCAAATTTCAATAAAAAACTGGCGGTCATGGGCCTTGTTTTTTTCGTTAAAATACATTGAAATTAACGAAATCACAGTTATTTTATATGGGTTACAAAGGGGAAACCTAATTTTCTCTTATTGAGGAAACATTACACGATTGTATGGAACGCCACAGCTGTCTTATGTGGAACTCTGATATTACTTTATGTTGTTGTATGATATTTTGTCTTTACTTAATATGGTTTTGACATTACGTAATGATGTTTTGATATAACTCAATATGGAATAGTCATTACTTAATGATATTTCGATATTACACGATATGGTTTCGTATTGACTTGATATAATTTTGTCATTACTCAATATGGTTTTGTCATTACTCGATGTGGTTTCACCATTATTTAATGTGGTTGTGTCATTAGTCAATGTGGTTTTAACATTACTTGATGTGAATGTGACTTAACGTTATGTGGTTGTTTCATTACATGATGTGGTTTTGTTATTTTGTAATGATGATTTGCCTATTCTTTATATGGTTTTAACATTACGTAATGATGTTTCAAAATTTGACGATTTTACACTACATGATGTGTTTGTTTCATTATTTGATATGGTCCTGTCATTCTTTGATGTGGTTATCCCATTACTTGATGAGGTAAAATCACGTGACCAATTCGGAAAAACCTGTTCTATTTTTAGATAGATTTCCATGTTTAATGTGCCTTGGATGAGTGTGGCCATCCATCGAATTAGAGTTCAAATTAAAGTTCGGGTTACTGTTTGAGTTAAACTTTGAGTTAGTCTTCGATTTCGAATTCAAGTCATTATTAGAATTAAAGTTTTAGTTAGCATTGAGTTTCGAGTTGGACATCGAGTTTGAGTCACATTTAACTGAGGTAGAGTTCTAGTTACAACATTAAATTTGAGTCATTTTTTGAGGTAGAGTTTGAGTAAGATTCGAATTTAAGTCTCATTTAGATTAATTAAGATTTTGAGTTGAAATTCGAGCTATCTTATATCATGAGTTCGTAATTAAATTTTCTATCGCGGAACAAGGACTTTTGCTCGGGCTTCAGAAAAGAGGGCTCCGGGATATGCGTACAAAAGATAAACAATGTTACAGTATACAAAACGCAACATAGAAGTTGAAATAAAGTTAGATGTGGTGTGATTGACAATGAGACAACTATCAATCAGAGTTTAAATGCAGTGGATGTAAGAAATCATATATAGGCAACCGTACAGCCTTCAACACACCGTATAGTCAGCTACAAAAGGCCACCATGCAACATATGAAAAAACTCAAACGAAAAAACAAACGGTCTTATTTATAAATAAACAATCTACAAAAAAGAAATGACACACATTTATACAACGACAACAATTGAACTTCATGCTCCTGACTTAGGGCAGGTACATAAAGAAAGTGCACGTGGCGGAGTTTAACATGTATGTGAGCGCTAAATCCTAACCTTACATCGGACTGTTACAGTTGTGTAACAGCACAACACGAGAAAAACATGTAAACTAGACAAAGTGATGCCCCCGCACTCAACTCATTTAACCGCTTATACCCCAAAAATGACCAAAAAATGTTCATTTATCTCCCAAAAGAGCAAAAGATAATAAAAATAAAAACCCTGACCACATGCACACCTTCAATATATGTACAAACAGACAGTAAAGAGAAAACGTCCTAGGATTCAAACTGTAGGAGGAGTTATGCGGAATAACTATATACCCATAATGGGACGGACAAACGGACGGACGGACGAACAGACGGACGGACAGACGGACGAACGGACGGACTGACGGACAGGGGTAAAACAATATGCCCCCCCCAACTTTCAGTTGCGGTGGCATACAAAACAGTTTCATTTGGCTGTTTCAATAGATCGGTATGACTGTTTAATATAAATCCATCCGGGTGATCTCGGATGCTCCAGAAAGGCACCCGTCGTGTTATTCGAGAAAGTACAAACCCAGTGATTTGGTTTTATTTGGTAGTTTACATTCAAGGAAAAGATGACGGTTTTATGGTTACGACCACTGGAACATGTCCGTCGTCACATATGAAACAGATATTCCAAAAAGTTATTTTTCAATTAGTGCGAGGTAGATCAGGGAATTCAATTGATTACAAATAAAAGATTGATATTCGTATAAGTTCAAATGATCATTTACGCTAAAAAAAAAAAATCGGAGAATTCTTGTTTTATAGTATTGATGCTTTGTCGCTTAGTCCGAGCCCCCCTCCCCCCGTTTCCCTGTAACTTAAGTGTGAGTTGATTCGAAGTGTTTCATTTGTTAACAATAAAGTTCAAGTCTTTTGATTTGTGTCGAGCCTGCGACTTCAATGTAGCGGCAGTGAGACACAACAAACCTATATTTCGTCGTCGATAGTGGCGTCGGCGTCTCTATCTCCATTTTTTTTATTTCTATTGAGTTTAACCTTTTATTATACATGTTACTAAACATGTATGCCATGTATATTACTTTTAGAACATCATACTGGATTTGTTTATCTCGACTATTGTATCTGTATTTATATTGTATGTTTCTCTGTAAACTTGTATTTAGTTTTTAGAGAATAAAGTATCTATCTATCTATTTATAGATCGTTAGGTTTCTAGTTTTTTACATTTTTCATTTCGGGACCTTTTATAGCTTACTATAGGGTATGGGTTTTGCTCATTGTTGAAAACCATACAGTTTTGTTTTAGTTAAATAAAACCGAATTACATGTAAACTGTTTTGACATGATAAATTTGTAAACCTCCATGAAGTGTTTTAAAACTTGTATAGGAGTTATTCCTCAATTTCAAGAAAAAGCATCTACAGAAAAATATTTTTTTTTTTTTTAACCGATAAATGTATAGATAAATGTACAGCCGATCAACATGGCGCTTTTACACTTACAGCAGCAATATCAGGCGAGACACAGGGTTCCGTGGAATATTTTACAAATTTATTACAAAATTACTGCTTCCGTTTGAGAACTTAGGATAAAAACAACAGGACCAAGTGGTTTGGGGATATCCCAATTATGTCCGAAAAACTATAAACTTTTAATACTTTTTTCTTATTATTATCTGCCGTTCCCTTTTCATACCAAATAACTCTGAACAACCACTCGAACTTTAATTTGAACTTTAACTCAATGGATAGCGATACCCATCCAAAGCACATTAAACAAACGATATATTGAAATCTGTTTCAAAATAGAACATATTTTTTTCCGAATTGGTCACGTGGTTTTACCTCATCAAGTAATGGGATAACCACATCAAAGAATGACAGGACCACATCAAATAATGAAACAAACACATCATGTAGTGTAAAATCGTCAAATTTTGAAACATCATTGCGTAATGTTAAAACCATATAAAGAATAGGCAAATCATCATTACGAAATAACAAAACCACATCATGTAATGAAACAACTACATAACGTTAAGTCACATTCACATCAAGTAATGTTAAAACCATATTGACTAATGACACAACCACATTAGATAATGGTGAAACCACATCGAGTAATGACAAAACCATATTAAGTAATGACAAAACTATATCAAGTCAATACGAAACCATATCGTGTAATATCGAAATATCATTAAGTAATGACTATTCCATATTGAGTTATATCAAAACATCATTACGTAATGTCAAAACCATATTAAGTAAAGATAAAATATCATCAAGTAATAATAAAACAACATAAAGTTATATCAGAGTTCCACATAAGACATCTGTGGCGTTCCATACTATGAGTAATGGCCGATTAACCTTATCAGCGACACCCGGGGTGCAATGTTTTCAAGGAAGTTCGATTAACATAGAAAGTAATGGGAAAATAAATGGGTACCCTTCATTAATTCTTCATATTATTTTTATTAATCATTTGAATTCTTATTAACTCATACGACCGAATTCTACATAGATTTGCCTTTCTGGTGGTATTAAAAAAACCAGTTTATTTTATCTCATTTGTAGGTCTCCGATTTTTTGAAAGTTCATTATCTTAATTCCCTTACTCACATCAGTAAATATCAATGAATTACCTCAAAAGAAACGAGACAGCAGTAACTAAAAGAAATGAAGCACACTTAATATGCGGAGGAAATACTGTTGAATACTCCTGTCAATAAGCTATATTTTGATGTCAGAAAAATCAGTTTAAATTAAGGAATTCTTCGGTCTCCGGCGTTTTGAAAAGTGGTCTTCGAAAAATATTACCAACACAAATTTAATATACGAAAACAACATTAGCGAGATCGTACTGTTATACATGTAAAATAAATTCCGGTTATCTTAAATAAATGCATGAAATAATACATAATAAGTTCAAATTCAAAGTGTTCACTGCGGCTATTTTTTATTGTTCAAATAGAAACGATGAATATTGAATACAAAATAAAATTATATTTAATAATATTAAATTGTATTCGTCGGGATATTTCATCTGTTTAAAGGACATAACGGCTTTTACTATCAGGGTTCTTGTTCATTATAGTTCATAGTTCGTACAATTTCATATAATAGAAACTATAAAGATACTTTTTGTTGATATTTGGTGAAACGTATTTAATGATAAATGATTAAAGTATACATTTACATTTAAATAATAATAACCGATTCGCTGTTCAATTTTTTTTTCACCAGTAAAACATTTTTCCATCATTTGTATTTCGATAATATTTAAAGAAAACAAAAAGGTGGTATTAAAAAATGTTCGAAATTGATATATTGTCAAATGAATTTTATTATCAGCAGGCACCCTGTCGCTTGATTGTCTTTCCTTTCTCCAATTACGATGTTGTATATATGCTCAACAGGATGCCACTGTTTGTTTTATTTAATTGAATCTGATACAATACAACTTGTGTTAATTGGTGACATATGTACACGTAATGAATGTATGCACGGTTTATTGTGGAAGTATCATTCTGTAATGACATTACATCAATGTGGTGGAACTATCAAAAACAAATTTTAGGACTCAAAAACTAATGCAAAAAATCCTTCAAATCACCCTTTTTTTAGGGAATCGTGTTGCTGCTCTTTAGTTTGACACTTTCTGAGTGTTTTGTGACCTTTTATTCATATCTTCATTACGTTGATTAGTTTTATCTATGTATAGATAGTTTAATTTGCTGGTTTTATTTTTGTATTTCTTCTCTTTATTTGTCATTTTCTTTATATGTGTTTTTAAGTACTTAATAGTGCTATATAAAACACATGTAAGTTGTCTCTCGGTCATTTTAGAAATACACAGTTCAAAATGTTTTTGTGTGAAAAATGTAAAGCTTACAATACATGGAATGTTGGTTTAAGTTATAGTGATGAATGTGTTGTCATTGCAAATGAATATTAAAAAGCCGATTGCTGAAGACCTGGTGACAAGTTTTAATCTTATGCACAGTACAAGAAGCCCTTCTTCGTTGATATGTTGGGTTCTCCTTGTATTTCAAAACACCTTTTGTCTGGTGCATATGCCACGACTCATAAAAAGCAAAATATTCCAAATAAACGTCATCATAAAAATAACCGAAAGCCATATTGGAATGAAGAGCTTCAAGATTTTTGGGATAAAGTATGCAAGGCTGAAAAGGAATGAACGAATTGCAAAACGAACGTTAAATCGACGCTACGAAGTATATACGTGCAAAGACGGAAAAACTTTGATACATTTAACCGGAAATCAAAACGTAGGTATCAAATAGAACAGCCAAACCAGTTACATTATCTCGAGGGACATAATACGAAATATTTCTGGAAATCTATAGGGAAGCTAGGACTAGCAAATGAACGCAAAATGCAACGTATATATCAGGTTCGAACGGAAAACGGTGAAGTTACAAATGACACTGATACCGTGCTCGAAAGGTGGAAAACAGAATATGACTCGGCATTCAATAGCGCCGACTCATGTAATAACTATGATGATACATTTCTAGCAGATATCAAAAACAGAGTGCAGAATGAAAACAACTACAGAAACGATATAGATATTAGCGACTTAAACCGTGAAATTAGTAGAGAAGAAGTTAAGGATGCAGTGTATAATGCGAAGCTAGGTAAAGCCATTGGTATAGACGAAATACCCAGTGAAATATTACGGAATGATAATTGCATTGACTTGTTACATAAACTTGTTAAGTTCTGTTTTACCGAGGGACAAGTGCCGGAAGAATGGCTCACAAGTATAATTACTCCAATTCTGAAACCCAAAATGGATCCGTTGAACCCGTTAGAATACTCTCCCATTTCAATTATATCCATACCATGTAAAATATATGCAGATATATTAAATAAAAGACTTAATTTTTGGCTCGAACACAATGACATTTTAGCGGAAGAACAAAACGGTTTCTGAAAAAACAGAAGTTGTTTAGATCATCTCTATGTGTTACAATCTATTATAAAGAACTGAAAACTTAAAAAGAAAGACGCATTTGTTTGCTTCATAGATGCAAAGAGGGCATTTGACAATGTAAACCGTGATATGTTGTGGCATGTTAATGAGTATAGGCATAAATGGGTTATTTCTAAAGGCTATAATATCCTTATATGATGCTACTAAAAGCGCAATGAAGCTAGGACATTATTTGACTGATATTTTTCCAGTTAATTTTGGTGTAAAACAAGGCTGTAAAATGTCGCCTTCATTATTTCTATTCACGTGAATGACCTAGCTGAAGACATATGTGCTCTAAATGCTGGTGTTGACATTGATGATTTGAATGTTTCAATTTTGCTATATGCTGATGATATTGCACTTATTGCGCCAGACGAAAAGAGTCTTCAAAGTATGTTAAACTGTATTCATTCTTGGTGTATGAAATGGAGAATGACTTTAAACGAGACCAAGACCAAAATTATACATTTTCGTAACAAAAAGGCTCCGAGATCAGACTTTAATTTAAAATGTGATGATATGCCTATTAGCTTTGACAATGCGTACAGATATTTAGGGTTACATATAAATGAATTTATGGTACACAAATATACGATCCGAGAAATAACAAAATCTGCAAGCCGGGCGCTTTCTGCAGTATACACTAAATTTTTATCATGTGGAGGGATGTCATTTGATGTTTATACAAAACTTTATAAAACTCTTATTGAACCCGTGCTATTACATGGAGCCGGATTATGGGGACACAACAACTAGAGAGAAGTTCAAACAATTCAGAACAAGGCATGTAGACTCTTTATGGGAAGTTCATCAAATGCTTCGAACATAGCGGTTTTAGGTGATATGGGTTATATAACAACAACATCAGCCGAACTTTTAGAAACGTACCGTCTATTTTTGAGAGTGCGATATACGTATGACTATAGAATAACACACAAGGTCCATATGTGGGGTATGAATATTTCTCGATCGTGGGACAAGAAATGTTATGAAATAGCACATAAACTTGGTATACATGATATTATTGATAGCCAATATTCCAACAGACATAAAATTTATGATATTAAAACAAAATTGTGTGAAATTGAAAAACAAGAATTGGTTGAAAAATTGTATCAAGATAGAAATGAACCAAATGGTAACAAGTTACGTACCTATAGACTGTATAAAAATGAACTTTAGAAACAAGTTCATATATAAAAAATGTAAATGATAGACAATATAGACGTATTTTATCTAATTTTAGAAGTGGGTGTCTACCTTTAGCAATAGAAACAGGTCGTTACACCAAGCCAAAAATTCTTCTTAATGACCGAAAATGTAAATATTGTACAGTTGATTGTGTAGAAGACGAAAAACATTTTTTAATGCATTGTGAATTTTATTCAGATCTGCGATATGGTCTATTTTTGAAAGCAAGTGCAATTAACCCAAATGTTAACGATTTTAATCATGATGACAATTTTTTTTTCTGATGTCACATGACTGTATACAACCCTTTTTAGCAAAGTCTTTATATTTTATGTTTAATCGCAGAAAATATTGTGTATAGTATGTTCTTTTATTGTAAAAGTTTTATTTATTCATTTTTAATGAATGTTAGAATAAGTCTTTGAGCGAAAGTGTCTCATAATTAGATATAAGAAGATGTGGTATGAGTGCCAATGAGACAGCTCTCCATCCAAGTCAAAATTTATAAATGTAAACCATTATAGGTCAAAGTACGGTCTTCAACACGGAGCCTAGGCTCATAAGTCAATTGTGGCTGGATATCAATATTTCAACTTCGATTGAAATCTTTATTTGTATCTTTATACTTATATTATGATGTATGATATTGTTCTGTATTGGTATGTGACACTATAATGAAATATTCTGTCTGTCTGTCTGTCATAAAAACTAACTTATATTTATTAATTTAGTTTTGTCCGACGAATTTGTGTCCGTGATTTTTTTTAATTTAAATTTTCGATCTTTCTTGCTTTGTGGAAAAAATCTTTAACAAGAAAAATGTTCTCCAAGTTTTTATAATCAATTGTTCATGAACAATTCAAATTGCTTTTTTAAGACGATTTATTTATCAAAGACAAACTATCGTATAAATGGGCTTTGACTTATTGTCCTGTGAATTTAATACGTGACTTAATTCAAATTTTTCATCTTTCTTGCACTGTAGAAAACAAGGACAGAGGGACATCAGATATAAATACTGTTATTATTAAATCGAAATGATAAGAGTTAGCAAGTTTTAGATAAGTGAAAATAAGTTGAAATATGAAAGAAAACTTTCAAATAAGAATAAAACACACATAAAAAGGGGGACCCACTCTAAAAGCGCTTGCGACCTAACTGGCTTCATGATGACCAAACATATCTTTTCTATAATTATTACCAGAGACTGATGGAGCCCCTCTTTCTTATGGAGTTACTTATAATATAATTAATGTGTTTAATTTAAACAAGTCAAACTATGAACGTTGCCTTGTTGGAATCCCCCTTTTCAAAAATCTTGTTCAGTGTCTTTAGTTATTACAATTGATAAATCTTCACTTATCAATCAGAGAGAGCGCTACTTATCAATGACAATAAAAAATATATTTTAACTGTTAAATGACTTATTCTTCAATTATTTAGTCTTAGAATTTATATCTTTAATTTTCAACAATTGTCTAAAATTGATTTATTGAACCTTTTTGTCTGCTTACCTAACTAAAGATTGGTTAAATATGTTTAGCCGTTTTTACATAAAATATTTAAAAATGAAAAAACATCTAGCTAGTAAGTTATTTCTTCAAAAACATATATAGCATCATATTAAAGTAAAATTATTTTTCAAAGCATAAATGAATGATTGTAAATGAATGAATATATATAGCCTATTGTCAGAAAGCTAGACAAACTTTTGTATGCTGGTGTTTATAAAGAACACAACCAATATTATGCCATGCAGTTTTATTAGAAAAACAAATAAGTAAATGTAATTTCATTACTAATGGTGATTAAACTGCAATAAGCAACGGTTCGGTACCAATTTCGTCGTCACTGTTACAAATGTGGACAAATGCAAACATTTAATTTCATGGTAACAAGGAGGTCATATAACCTCCTAGATGGTATGTTTTAAAGATCTATGAACATCAAAACTCATGAGATACGTTTTACGACTGTTTGTTAAAAAAAATGTCATTCTAGATCAATTAACAAAAATTATGGATTTTTTCCCTAGTTTTTCGATATAATTTCCCCTGCGTACGTTGATTTGTAATCTCGACGCGGTTTCGCTCTCAATATCATAGTCCTTTTAAGACCACTAACTCAAGTATTGTAATTCATAACTCCCGTGAAGACGCTAATTAATTGTTATCAGAGACATGTCTCTGTTGTAACAAGATTAGTAGTTGCAACGACATCTATTGGAAGGAGTTAAGAGTTATCGTTAATTATCTACTATCCTTATAATTCCAATATAAAAAGATTGGGTTATCTCGCTTGGAAATGTGACATATTTTTGCACATGTCGGACGCAATGAATTAATAAAGTTTTTTTCCATTTTGTCACGAGGAAGCGAAAGAAGTTAGGTAACCCTATGCTGACAAATTATGGAAGCTCAGGTCTTAATTGATAGGCATAAAAATAAAGAGAAAACGTATAATAACCAATAACAATCTACCGGAGACAAAATGTTGGTAAAGGCAACTGACCCAAGACCACAATTAAATTCTCTATTAGTTCTTTATAACGTTTTGTTTCATTAAAAAAAATGCACCTATTCTTTTTGTCAAATATTTTGTGTGTGTAATGTACAGTACAAGTCCACAAATATATCCAAGTTTCAGAAAAATTGAACGTTTACATCTTACAAATTTAGCCAATACACATCCATACCCCTATGGACAAGTCAAGAGATGTTCCGAAAACTGTAAATATCACCTTTTTGCACCTGGCCTAATCACTCTTTCCATATCAAAATCAGTTAAAATACAACATCCAAAAGTTTATTTCACCTCTCTTCTTTCATTTTCATTTTCATCCAAAAAAATCTAAGAAATGAGTGAGGAAGGGAAAGAAATAAAATTAAGAAAAAATACACTCTAATTAAAAGGAACTATATTCGTGGACAACGAAAAGCGGGATCATTAATTGTGGTCTTGGGCCAACTAGTATGATGATCTGGCTGCGGAGTCCTTCATTTCTGTATTCTTTAATGTTGTAGGTCATTTTTCTCTATTCTTTTTACTTTTTGCTAATTATTCTCTTTTCTTTATATTTTAACACCTTATTATTCTATTTTCTTTATATTTTAACACCTTATTATTCTATTGTCTTTATATTTTAACACCTTATTATTCTATTTTCTTTATTTTGGGGCCATTCTCTCTATTCTTTATATTTTTGCCCACTATTCTCTATTCCGTAAACCCCCATCCACATCCTCTAGTATAGGTCATCATAAAGCCTTCACAAATGAGCAAAACTCATACCGAATAGGCTCCGAATGGCAAAATGATTGAATGCTAATCCCCGTTTGAATTGTGAACTTGCGGAAATTTGTTTTTTAATCTATTGATCTTAATAAGCAAACCATATTATCGTCCTGAATGTTTGTATAATACTGGCAGATGGACCTTGGTCATCAATTCTAATCATCTTAGATTATCAACCTTTCTAAACTTAAAAGTAAAAAACACGCACCCTTATTGTTCAGATTGATAAAGTCTTTTCCATCCGTCGACATTATTTTAGATTAAATACGTTTTGATCTGATAACCGCTGTGTATACTTTAACGGCAGGGCTAGTTTTCTTATCAGTTAAGTAGTAATTAACCTCCCTTGTTAATGTGATGTTGTAATCAATCTATTTATTTGTACCTGTCTGTATATAATATTTCATTGTACAATTTAAATTTCTGATTCGTTTAATATTTAAATATATAATTTTATTTATTTATTAAAGACAAAAATAAGGAAATTTGAAAGTCTTTGATTCAATAATCACCTTAGTTCAATTCTTAATCAGGCGGTCTATTTTGTCTCCATTAAGTTGAAACAACACCGGGGTAATTACAGGGATGAAAACAAACTACGTTTACTTAGCATTATATAATATCGATGGCTTTGAAACAATAAAGGAAAACATTGTACAATATAAAACGAGAAATAATCAGAACAAAATACAAAAATTCTTGTTAAGGGAATTCAAAAATGAAAAACGAAAACACTTTTGATTTTCATTTTGGTTTTTGAGAAATCAAAAACGAAAAATGAAAACACTTTCGTTTTCCGTTTTGGTTTTTTAAAAATCAAAAACGAAAAAATGAAAACACTTTCGTTTTTCGTTTTTTGTTTTTGATATCTCCAAACGAAAAACGAATGAACGCAAATATACACGGACCAGAAACCCTTCGTCTTTCAGTATAAGCCCAACTTAAACTACTACACAGGTAGTAAAATTTTAAATAACGTGATTAACATTTGCTAAAATATGTAAATTATCCCTTTGAACTTATAGTTTTGTTTTTCTTGCACCAACCTTAGCTCTTTCATTTTCTTTTTCAAATTAAAATTCTACTTTATAATGAGATAAATAAATATGAGCCTCTCCTGCAATTTTACAAATCAAAATTACTTTTCTTACCTGTATAATGAGATTTAATGTTAGTTTTTCCTACCTGTTTTACAATGTGTGCATTACAAGGTTAGGAGAAAATCGATTTTCATTTTATATTGTCATCCTCAAATTACAGAAATATGTGTGTTTAAATTACATTATTGATCTTTACACAATATAACATTGTGTTTAAAACCTTATACACACAATCTTTGACAATACATGTACATACTGTCATGACTGTCTTTTAAAATAATGTGTACTATTACAGCAGGTCAATCGACCACAAAGATGGTATTTAACGATTTTAAATTGCCTTGTTCAGGAAATGGCTTATTTAACCTTTAAAACAAAGATAAAAAGTAGAATTACTTTGTCAAAGATTTTAGTACAAATGTTTCTAATATCATGTTCATATTAAATCGTAGTATGTTTAACCTGGAGCGACCCAGAATTATATGTACCCCTCATTTATATACAATTAGGGGAAGCAAATGTGGGGCTAACTCTGATCAATTCCATTGCCTTCTATATGTGACGAAAAGAGGAATCCATGTGAGGTTGTTGATATTGGTGCCACCTGACGTTAAACTTTGATTACATACAATGTATAAAACAAGGGATCAGACACAAGTTATCCCAACTTAGATAGTTCTCTCCTTTAAATTCGTCCAAATAGACTATTTTCATATTACCGACTTTTGACTCCGGATTATATAATTTGTCGACTGGTTACCTTGGACATCATGGTACCAAGTCAGGTAAGAAGATTTTCTAAATAGATGAAAAACCATTTTAATAAATATATATATTCCATAGGCTTTTGATTTGAGAAGCAGACCCTTATGTCATACTTTATCAAATGCTTTCGAAAAATCTGCAAAAGCAAAACATGTATATGCCTTATTTTCAAGTGTATTCAAAATAGATTTATAAATTTCCAAGAGTTGATGTGTAGTTGAATGTTTTGCAAAAAATACAGAATGGTTAAGGTAAAACAGGCAATGTTCCACCTTAAATTTACAAACCCTTTTATACGTGTGTATAACCTTTTCTATGACTTTACCTACACAACTGATAAGTGAAATCGGACGATAGTTAGAGGGAATTGAAGGGTCTCTATTTTCAAAGACTGGAATACCATTAGCCAGTTTCCATTGAGAAGGATAACATGGATAAGTACGTGTATGTAATGAAAAATTAAAAAAAAAAATACATTAAGGCACTGCTATTTCTTCTTTGCAGCAGATAAGTAGCTTGTGACTTATAAAAAATAAGGTCCAGTCGCTAAATTAGCATTCAAGATTTTTAGGATATATTTAACTTCGTTTTCGCTTATTTCAAGATTATTAAGTTTTGTATGTGTTTTTGTTTGGAAGTCTGGGAGTTGTGCAAGCTCATCGTTTAGGTGAGAAACAAAACAAATAGTTATTAAGCATTTCGCATTTATCCAGGTCGTCCTATATTATTTCATCAAAAACACCTTCTTGATTATATTTTTTCAGTTGACCCTTTATTATTTTTTATCAGCATTCTCGTCATGTTTCAGTACACTTTTGGACTTGCAGAGTTTTCGATAATTATATCGTTTAAATTATTTAAAATTGCTCCTTATCAAATTTTATCATATTATTGACTCCATTATGTTGATTTTTGAATTTTAAAATATCCATGGAGCTCTTTGTTTTATAGCTTTATAACGTCATTACAACCAATCAATACATTTTCCCAATTAAATGCTTGCCAATCCCGCTTTAAAGAATTAATGTATATTTTATCATAAAGCCATATTTCACGCTTATAAGTTTTATTTGTTGGGGTGGAGCATTCCAAAAATGCAACAGCTATATCGTGATCACTTATTTTTCTATGTACTTGATAAACATCAGCATGGTATCGCTTATAAAATACGGATTTCTTTGGTTATTACTTCGCTTCGCCTTTTGAATGACATTTGTGAGATTAAATAAGTTCCTAGTTTGAACTAACCTATTGTTGTTATTATTCAATAATTAATAGTTACAGTTCAAATTACCACACATTTTAACGTTTTCATTTATTTCATATGCTAATGAGATAGCATTATTCAGAAGATCACATGAAATAAAAGCAAAAATGGCTAATTCCGGTTTTCAAACGGTCACTTTCGGTTGACCTGTTTTAAGTTCAGATATCTGAAACTCAATGATAAAGACCTCATGGCTTTATCGTGTACAAATAAGGAGTTACATAGTAGTTCTAAATCTAGAAATTTGGAAAATAAATTTGTCGCTTTCATTTACGTTTGCGAAGGCGAAGTCAAAACAAGAAAAAACAGAGTGGGGGACTTTTCATATAATATATGTATTTAGGTGTATTGATTATGAATATTGAATTCGATAATTTGTCCACAAAGAAGACTGGGAACTCATATGTATTGTCCAGTGATGTAAGAGTCTTGTCTCCAGTTTCACATACTTTTAGAAAATTCTGCCATCAACGGTCCAGTAAGACATAATTCTCATGTTTGCTTTAAGTTCTGATAGTTCCTTTATAATATACTGTATTATATTTTCAGTTATGAATATGTTGTTTTCCGTTCGTTTGATGTGTTTGAGCTTTTGATTTTGGCATTTGATTAGGGACTTTCCGTTTTGAATTTTCCTCGGAGTTCAGTATTTTTGTGATTTTACGTTTTATTACCTTTTACCTTTTTTTTTCTTATTGGTATATACACTTTGTCTTATTTTGTAGAACAGAAACCTAACATTTACCTGGAATTTGCCAAATTCACTCTGTGTAGTTTGATAGACTTCTTTCACTTCACTTATAGTATGAGATTTTACAATATCTGGCATTTGAGTTTTAAACCAAGTATTCTGTTGCAAATATTCGGAATACCATTATCTGTATCGACTGGCCTTTTCAGTGCACCATTAGACTTGAGAGGGATAGGGACATTATGGAACCTAAGAGATGTTCCTTTTGAGTATTGTTCTTGTTCTTCAATCTTTTTTTTCTAATTTCTTCAGCCTATCTTCACGTTTACCGAGTTTAAGCCTTTGATCTTTTTTTTGTTTTATTCTGTTCTTTACCGTTACGGTTAGATTGTTCATAACTTTTTCCTGTTTTTGTATAATACGTTTTTGGGCCTCAGTAGTATCATACATATCTTCTTTGGTTACTTCAAACAACATGTGTTTAATCATTTCTTTAATTGTTGGTAACAAACATTTTTTCATAGCAGCATATAATTTCTGAGCTATGGATTACACTCTCAGAGGTAAAGCTAGAGACTGAAATGTCAGATAGCCAATGTGCGTTTCCCTCTTCTGTCAATGGAGAGGGTGTGCATTGCTTTGTGATACATGTACTTCTCCACACGGCGAAATATTCATGCATTCGCAAACACGGGAAGGAGTTGAAGGTGGGTGATTTGGGGTTGTAACCAAAACGTTCTCGAAAGCAGAAATGAATTTCAGAATAAAATAATTCATCTTTATCTTAGAGCATACATTCCTGTTTCTGTTGAGAAGGCAAATTCCAATGTAGGAAATTTTTTAACAAAATTGATGTGAAGTTCAATCAGGTATTAATAAGGATAAACTATCCACGGTTGGACCAGCAGCAGATTTAATAGTGTAAAAAGGTCAAACGAAAAAGCATTGACAGTTGAATCTGAATGAAATGTGTACCAGTGACGCATACGGTATGTCTGACTGACTGATTTGCATTTCGCTGAGGATTTTTTTATCGTGCCTTGAATGCACATCAAATTATATTATGAGAGACACCTTGATAACCCTTAAATGACCAGATCATTGTAGACCTTTCAATGGTTGAAGTCTATCTGGTCACCTGTATACGTCGTCTTTGATGAGTTTTCTTGTTTGCTATTTGAAATGGTGTGTTGTCATCCCATTTACACTCCTTTAATTTAAACCTAAGCGTAAATGTAGATCAAGATGATCAACCATTTAACCATTTAACGAAGGTTGCTATTCTTCCAAAGATGCATTGTTACACCAGTTTTTACGATCATACATGTAGTTCATCATCAGTATACTTATAACATAAGAGTAATATATGTTTTATTGCAGGCTGAAGCACTCCCCATAATGCATCGATACACCATATGCTTTCATAGTAGTTCACTGAGTATCTGAAACCTGAATTTAAGGCGTAAAACGTGATCTAAATCAATAAAACGTAAAACAATGTCAGAGTGGTCTGTTATTGTAAATGGCTTCTATATTTACAAAGACGTCTAATGACACCAAGTTGTATAAATTAATTCTAGCCCATATCGTGTCTGGATGTCTGGGCTCAGATGTAAAACTACGAACCCTTGAAACTTTTTATAAGGTAACTGAACATGAAGTATGGTTCAAAAGTAAAATAACAAAAAAAAAAACGATCTCCGAGGACTTCTAGTGACCTAAAAGATGCACCTGTAAACAAAAGTATAATTATATTATATGGTTATCGGCTCCGGTCCTGGGAAATGGTTGCGAACGTGTGCACTCGGCACACTCAAATAGTCAATTCCTCTTTGGTCGGGTTGTTGTCTCTTTGACATATTCCCCATTCCATTCTCAATTTTAATTGAAATTTTTGCGACAAAATATTAAATCAAAAGTGGTGATTTCAATGCCGATTGTTAATATACATTTTTTCATACTTTTCACAACAACAAAAAAACAGAAATGTTCAACCACTCTAAGAGCTGGGTCAATATAGTACAATTACCTTGTCCGTCCGTCTGTCCAACGAACATTCTCGTTGCGCGTTTCTTAAAAACTGCAATGCTGAATGACTTCATATTTCGTTATCTTACATGTATCAACATGAAAATGACATCTCTAACCAATATAGAAAAGGGCAAATATTACTTTTTATTAGATTTATTTTTCTTCAGAGCATTGAGCTATCATAAAATATTATGGGAATGTACCGATGGCATTTGAAACCAAATCATTTCAAGATACATGTAGAGACAAACGTGCGACATTAACAATCGGAATCACATAATTTCCAAACACATAACTCTTGATACGTATACACATGTTCATGGTTATACATTGTGTCACATATCACATCACAAAACACGTAATGTATGTGGAAAATAAAAAAATTAAATTTTGATGTGCCTTCGAAACCGGATATTGCCCTTGGCTTCGTCTCGAGCAACAGTAGGCATCTCAGAGAAAACAAACTTGATATTTCCCCCATTACCAGTCAATAAGTGTATAATGTGCAATCGCGTTAATATGATGTCAATTTGAAATTATATGATGTGCAAGTAGCAGCCTTCTTTTAATCTAGGAGTCCATGCAAATCTTAAGGGTTATGTTAGGGTTTATTCTAGGTTAAGGTTTTATTTAAGGGTAAGGGCTAGTATTAGTGTTTATTCTAGGTTAAGGTTTTATTTAAGGGTAAGGGCTAGTGTTAGGGTTTATTCTAGGTTAAGGTTTTATTTAAGGGTAAGGGCTAGTGTTAGGATACAGTATGGATTAGATTTAGGTTAAGGGATAGAGTATTAATGGTATAGTTTTATCTGGGTCGGGATGACTTAATGTATGACGTGCACATGTCTTTATATTATATGCACACTGCATTATAATATGTGTATACTGCTATAAATCATGTACATTTTCTGTTCTATAAATATGTTACAACCATGGTTATTTGGATTAAATGAGATCTTTTGAAAATCAATGATCATAAAATGAGTTGAGACGTTGTAAAGTAAGTCTGTAATATTATCTACATAACGAGGTAATTATTTACAATAATATTTTAAAACGTACAATATACCATATATAGAAATATACATCATCAATTAAAACACAGTTGAATGACCTTTTTTTAAAGTGTCTAAATAATGTACGGATATGGTATTTCATGTTGAAACAACAAATATTTCCTCAATATCGATAAAAATCTAGAATAGAATGAAAGTTTCAAATACAATATTTTGGACTATTTGCTTAGAAGCTTCATGTCTAATATTAACAGCTCACTGCGATGGCAATCAGCTTGGAATATGCATCAAAGACGGAAGGTAGTATGGTTATATATTACACTAAAACCAAGTTTTGTTTTATAATTCCATTGATTTCGTAGATTGAAACATTTTTTCCGAGTTCCAGACTTTTTTTATTTGCAAACAACAAAATCTTGGTACATTTGTACGTGGTAAGACTGTAACTACCTGGCATCCGTATTTTTATACTGAACTACATTTTTACTTCTTGTCAAATCTAAACAAAAATTGTTCATTTCCTTAAAAGCATTATTGTAAAAAAAATAAATGCATTAACATGTTGACTCCCCGTCGCTAGCGTACACTTTGTACTTCTGTTATAAGTACCAAGGTCAGGGGCGGATCCAGCCATTTTAAAAGGGGTTCCTAACCCAGGACAAAGGGGGGGTTCCAACTACATGTCCCCATTCAAATGCATTGATCGTCCAAAAAAAAGGGGGGTTCCAACCCCGGACCCCCTGGATCCGCGCCTGAAGGTGATCATAATAAATATACATTTTTGTATACATACAGTAATGACGGTGGATCAATACATTTTGTTTGGTGTGAACATAACGAGTACTGTCCCATATCAGCTGATTTCGTCAGTTTATACAGTACCGTTACGCAGACGTTCAAGGTAAAAAGGAGGATTGAACACTCACAAATCTATGTAACCCCGGCAACTTCCTGTTATCCTTTGGCTCCAATCATTTGATGTCTACACATAGATTTTCATATCCATTGCTTTTAAATCTTGTTGTTGTTTTTTATCTATTGCATTGTTTCACATAAAGTAGCTACGGCCTGTTTTAGGTTACTAAACTGTATGGGATGGTCATTATTGAATGCCGTACGGTGATCATGACTTGTAAGTTTTCTTGTCCTTAGATCTTTGGTGGATAGTTGTCCTTTAGTTGACTTCTCCTTTTTATGAAAATGAAGATAATTGTTGACTTAGATATTCTTTTGAAATTATTAAGAAGATTAATAGATATATAATGAGAAACTGTTTGATCTTTATATATTGAATTATCATGTTTAGACTTCTGTCTCCTCCGCATGGCGCTATGCACATTCACATTGTACAAAGTATATCTTATATTTTCAACGAAAACACAATTATATGTTGTGATTTTTGTTGTTTCTACTTAGAAAATTGTATTAATTTTTTTTTTTTTTTTTTTGTATATTTTAATTGACAATAGTTTTAAATTCGTCTTTAATATAAATGATCAAACTTGTAGGAAAGTTTGCTGTTCATCTTTCGAGTTTAAGAATGAAAAGTGCACACGTACAATGTATGTATTATTTTAAATTAATTATGAAACGAAAACAACCTCGTTTTTTATTGATCAACCAACATTACACATAAAATACTAAATGGAAACCCAAAGAAATCCCGTTCAGATACTCCAAATTTATTGATGTGATGAGTGTTTAAAATTTTCAAAATCTTTCAAAATTTTCTGTTTTAGCCATTATACATGTTATACATTTAAGGCATTTATGATTTGGTTACATGTTCATAAAATTTCAATAATGGTGTTAGAGCGTTACATTACATGTCATACTGTGACTCTTAAAAAGTATTCGAAGCCGTTTTGACGTTTGTCCAAGTATGAAATAAATTCTGGTGAAACTGATGCAACTTCGTGGACGTGTTAAAATAAAACCAATATTTTAAGTATAATAATTTATGGGAATACTAAGTCAATGAGATAGTAGCTCTTGAAAATAAATAACCAAAATACATTAAAACGGTAACAAACACTCTTCAACAATAGGCAGATGACTTCATAATATGGCGAGACCTTTCTAGTCCACGTTTATGAAAATTGAGAATAAAAACAGAAACATTTCAAAATCTACAATAAACAACCAATTCACCCAAGATCGAAAACCAGTTACATAATATGGAATAATATAACTACTGAGGTTCTTGACTTGATACAAACACATGTGGAGGACCGGGTTCAACTTTGTAAGTCGATCTCAACCCTCTCCCTATTTAATTTCGATCAGTAGATTAACAGCACTTGCATTAAATAACTTGTACAGGAAAAATATTGAACTCTAAATTAATAGTATGCTACATGAAGATGCATGTACATATAATGTATAACAAACAAGAACCAATTTTAGTTTTAAAGCATGCTTATTGTAATTGATAACGTCCTATACATAATATGTTGACTATATTTCACAGAATATTTCATGCAGCAATGTCGGTGATAGTACAATCATGATTTTGTGTCAAGCTCAAAACTAGCTATACAGAAAACGACACATTTTAGTTTTGGTTCAAACTATAATTTTGCGAATTGATATTTATGGCGAAGAACTACAGTTTACCGATGACCTTTGCAACACCTCTTTATGTCAAGGAGACAGATTAGAAGGATCGAAAATTCCTACTTCTGTTAGCTTTTTGAACACTATTACCGTTGAGAACTGAGTGACCTTTCCTGAAATTAAAATTCACACAACAAATATCTCTTTCAGATAAAATAAATTAAACGGTTCGACTAAATAATTAAATGGCATTTTTTCATTTTCCCGATAAAACCCAATTATTATTTAAATTCAATTCTATGTATTTGTTATATTAAAAGTTTGTCTTTGGCAATCATAATTTTACTATAACATATTTATTTTTAACAGAATGTCTAATAGGCTACAATTCAGAAATCAATTCAGCATGCAAACCATGTACAAATGGTACGTTCGGTAAAAAATGTCGACATAATTGCACATGTAACAGCAATGAAAGGTAAGCACACAAATAATATATAATTTGTAATATATAAGGAAGACGGATTTATAAAGTTCTTCTTGTTTCCGAATCCCTGTATTTCTTTTGTATAATTGTAATTTGTGCACTTTTGAAAAAAAAAATTGTTTAAACTAAATAGTATATATTCAAGACACATATATGTATATACATGAAAGGATAAATACTGTTTCATCATAATGTCTAGGTAAATATTATATCTAGACATTATGATGAAACAGTATTTATCCTTTCATGTATACAATACATTATATGTGTCTTAAATATATATTATCTTTAATTTAATAATAAATCAAAAATTAGATTAACAAAATACTACAAGAGCCTCTGAGTTCTACTGAGTTCTACTAGATCTATAAAATGAAATTAATACTGTTGGAGATTTACTTCTTTCATTTGAAATATTTGATGTAAAATTCCATAGTTCCCAACCTTATCACTTTTCCTCCCGTTATATAATGTGAATTATACTGGTTTGAACGTAAACGTGTATTGCATAATAATGTAACGTAAAGCACATCGATATCTGTTTGCGATGAAATTGATATAAAAAAAAAAAATCCCGTAAAAAAAATTTGTTATACCTACATTATCGTAACTCTTAACAACAAAAAAGGCGGTATGTTCAACGAAAACAAGGAGTTTAAAGTCCATATGTGTAATGATACATTTGTAAGTTTTTTGTTTTTGTTTTGGTTGATTGCATTTTCTCGTAAATTCCATTTGAAAAGTCAAAACGACAATGCACATTATATACAAAGCCTACATGTAGATAAAAAGGTATACCCCGTCGTATTTTCAATTTGTGTCCCAGTAGTTGTTGTATGACAAATTTTGATGTTTCTTCGTTATATTGAGAATTTGGTTATAATGCAAATCTTGCATTGTTGTTGTTCAAGGTATAAATGACCCCTTCTGCATCAGACACGAGGATGCCATGTCAGTTACGTGCACTTCTTGATAAAAATATTAAATAAGATTACAATAATCGTCTACCTGCAAACAAGTACCATGTGTGTCTACCATCGCCTTCTTTTCCATCCAGCCCGTCCCGTAATGACTTCTGTAGATAGGTACCCAATTTACTAATCTGTTTTGTGCATATCGAATAGGTGCAAGGGTAAATTTTGAACTAGAAAATCTAGTAGTCGTGAGACAGTTTTTTCAGAACTCGAAAAAATCAAATCAAATATTGCCAACACTCAGTCTGTGTTATTTTTTAAAATATCCTTTAACAATGGATAAATAATTATTCTTTACAAAATGCTCCTTGTAACACACCATTTTTTTTATCAAAATATTTGTAATGTTCGCATCGATACAACTTTCTTAAAGCAAATAATTATATTTGCGTTTTCGACCATCGGAATATTTTCTTTAAAGAATCAAAAGGCATACAATAAAACACCATCTAAGACCGAGGCTTAAAATTAAGTGCAACAAATACGTGCTGAGTCTTCATCATATTCAATAGAGATGCTCAAATTAAAAATTTATATTAAGTCTAAAGAATTACCTTTGATTTGCATATTTATTTTTACTAGGTGCAATCACGTAGATGATTTCAAATTAGGAAAAATTCATCCTACTTATATACATCTTTTCAGCACAATTTTTAATCATAAAATTGAAACTTCTTATATGCAATGTTAATTTTCTTCCAGAAAAGAATGACAAAAGTAAAAGTAACTCTCAGATACTCCTACTACATCAAGTAAGCACTTATATATTAATATTTCATTCATTTTTGGGGATTATTGACTGTAATCGTGCAAATCAATATAAATACAATATTGCTGATGGTGCTGATTTACATGACAAATAATGCACATTTGGAACAAATTGCATTATTAGATAAATATAAATATAAAATTAAAGAAACTACTACATGAAAACTAGAGATGTTTTCTAAATATGATGTGTTGAAATGTTCGTCATAACAAATGTATTTCAAAATTAATTTTGATTTATCAAAATATGTTTGAAGTAGGTGTTCGTAGTTACAATCATTTAGTAGTAGATTTATCAACACATAAACGAATCTTCAAAACCGCCGAGACTTTACTATATAAATATGATTGATAAAGTTAATAATATATTTTTATGTGTATTCTTAAGCGGCAGAAGTACTTCGTCGATGATATTTTAGCAAACAAATTCTATATATTTGAATTGATTAAAATATTTGAGAGAATAGCATAAACTACCAAAAAAAATGGCGAGACTGGAACCGTGGACAGGACAAGCATATATACTGTCACCCACGCCCCTCCGCTGCCATGTATATTTCGTCTCAAACAAAATGTCATGAAATAAAGGAAAAAGCACAAACAGTGACCCAAAACTTGGCATCCGTGAGTTCAAACACTACAAACACGGTTAACCAACTTGTGGTGGTGAAAGAAAGTTAACATAACTATATATTTCGAAAACATTTTACACAAAAAACGATCTGTTTTAAACTATCTATTGTATACTGGCTAACTCTTTTGACAATTTACATATTATATACTAGTAATTGTATCATTTCACTTCTAGATAATGGTGATGTTGTCATCTACATGACATGTGTTGCAGTCGGTAGCGTTCTCATTGTTGTTTGTGGTCTTATTGTAAAGAACAGAGAGGCAATTTGTAGACACAGATCTGGAAATAGTTCAGTGATACACATGATTCACAAGTTAAAACAACCGACCTTCCGTGATGGACGTAATAAAAAGGTGTCAGAAAACTTATATGATGATATAAATGAGAAATACATGATTAATTTCGATGGTGAATAACAATCTTAGCCTATACATGAAGCTACTTGCCAATGACAATTGTTCCCGCTAACCCCTACTTTTCGTTTCATAATTTGATAACATATCATGTGAAAAGCAATTTTAAATCCTTGTTATTTTTCATAGTTAAAAACAAAAGCGTGCCAATGTTAAATGAATGAAAAGTCTAGAGAGAATCGTTTCCCGCTAATTTCTTAATTGATTATATCTTAAAAACAATGACACGAATCTACGTTTTAAGTTCCGTTATTTATATACTATAAAAAGCTTGACACGCATGCTTATTTTTTTCCAAGGCTTCGCCGCGCGAAAATTGTTTTTTTTTTCAGTTTTGAACACAATAATATCCTTCATTTAATGTTGCAGAATATTCGTTTTCATTCTTTAATGTTACTTTGAGATAGAGGAGCGAACATCCTAAAAAGAACATTTATTTTGACATTACGCAGAATATTTTTGTTTCAAATCATTATGACCTGATGTCCCGCGAAGGGTGAAACTTTACACTCATCTGATGATTGTTCTTTTCTTCTTCTGGCCTATTATTTTATATTTTTATGCCTTCATTTACATATATCGGTAAAAAATATCTAGGATATTAAAATACCTGATGTTTTCTGTTATATTTGATATTACAATGTAGGTGTTAAACATCCATGCATGATCCGCATTTTGAAAAAAAAGATAGTGAGGACAGACGCTCATATGATATGAATTAGGGTAAAACTACAAGTACTCAACTTGCTCGCCCATTTCTTTATTTTTCTGTAGGTATTAAAAATGTTCTCGACATTGGTTATCTTAAATGTTGAAGAAAAGCAGACTCGGGATGTGCGTTATTCCGACAGGAACCCAACGACAAAAAAATAACCAATGAGCACCAAGATGGCAACATATAGTCTCCAACAAATGACAGCTGGTTTTACAAAATATCAACATCAGATTATCAAGAAACAAAAAACATGACGATATCAGATATGACAACTACTGACAGTATCTTGGTTAAGAACAAGGTCATAAATATGCTAAGATGTGGTATGATTGCCAATAAGACAACTCTACACAAGAGACAATATGATGCAGAAATTACCAACTATAGGTCACCGTACGGCCTTTAACAACGAGTAAAACCCATACCGTATAGTCAGCTATAAATGGCCCCGAAATGACAAATGTAAAACAATTCAAACGAGAAAAACTGACGGCCTGATTTATGTTCAAATTAATGAACAAAAAACAAACGACAACCACTGAATGACAGGCTCCTGACTTGGGACAGGCACATACAGAATATGGTGGGGTTAAACATGTTAGCGGGTACCTTACCCTCCCCTAACCTGGGACAGTGGAACAGTACAACATATGAACAAACTATAAAAATCAGTTGAAAAGGGCCTAACTCATCAGATCGATAAAAACTTATACACCCCCACAACAAAAAGACGGTAAGTACAGATCTGAGAAAACGCAGTTACTGACATCTAGTTCAAAGCCAATAACAACTAATAAAAAAATCCTGCATCTAAAACTTAAATATTAATCAGTACACATCCAACATCCAATGGATTTAGTGTAAAGTCGTCATTAACAGTCAGAGAAAAAACATGACCTTGTGCAATGCCAAGACAAAGGAATCGACAGATTGTAGAACAATAAATGTGCATTTGATCGAGTACCAGGATGTCCTGCCAAGTGGCGCGGTAGTATTTCCTGGTCCATAGGAATAATAATAGCTTTTTTAGAATTTTCGCCACTTTCTAGCATTGCCCAAAATTCTACATACACAGTTAACTGAAGTACTTTCATTATAATATTCAAAAATTAACTTGAATACGTATGATGTCCGTTTACTTATTATGCTATCTTTATAAACCTAAGGCCCTGGTGCGTGTTTGTCTTTTATCATGCAGACCCTGGTCAGTCAATACAAAATTACAAAATTAAAAACAAAAAATGAAATAAAAAAAAAAATATTTTCACCTGCTTGTAAAATTATTTCATATTTTTCTACACCTGATTCATCCTCAGATTTGGAAAGTATGTTCAGTACATACCTGTATGTTTTGTCCAATCACACTGTTGAGATACATTGACTTAAATAGGGTACTTAGAAAATGAGGTCAAGGTCTCAATTTTGTCTTTTGCTTGCTTTTGCATTTCCTCTGACACTTTGAATGATATATATAAAGAACTAGTGCAAAATGTATGCTTTATTGTGATAAAGATATGATACATTTGGTCTGAATCTGAAACAATCCAATGACATCTTAAAGGAGTTATTGCCCCTGAAATGTTTTAATGTGAGGTTAATTGATTATTACTTCAAATTGGTTCATAATAAAGCCATAGGGTCTTTTAAAAAATGTTGGGTGACATATGACCTTGAAAAATGTCAACCGGAAGTAGCCATGTTTGCACTTTTTTCATGGAAGAATACATAGAAACCATATGTTTTTTTTTTTTTTTTTAAAGCTATATACAAACCTATCATTTGAGACCGGTAGTGACCATTAATAAACTAGAAGTAGCTAATTATTTCCCTTATTATAGGGAAAAGTATATAGAAACCATATATTTTTGGAATCAGTGTATATACAGCTATCATATGAGACCATAAGTGACATTTTCTAAACCGGAAGTTGCAAATTATCTCCTTTTTTCAGGCAAAAATTTATAAAAACCATATATTTTTGGAATCTAATAAAGCTATCATAGAAGACTGGAAGTGACATTTTCTAAACCGGAAGTAGCAAATTATCTCCTTATTTTAGACAAAAGTATATAGAAAACAAAACATATATTTTTCAAATCAGTATGCACAAACCTATCATTAGACGCCTATAGTAACTTTGAATAAACCGGAAGTAGCTTCTTATCAATTCAATAACTTCGAAAATTGATGTGGAAAGACCTTCAATTGTTCTCTGAACAATTGGTTTTTAATTTTATATATATCTCTGTTTCCGATTGATCAATGTTCTTGCTAAAAATAAATGTTTTATGGACTTATCTCAATTTTATAAGTAAAGTCCAAAGAGAATCTGAATGGCATTGGTAGAATGGGAAAATTTCAGTTTAAAAATAGAAACTCCTTTATCATTAGACAAACTTAAATAAAAAACACTTATTAGGTTTTGATCACGATATCTTGTACAAATTTACTATAAGGATGATAATTTATATGCAGAAAAAACAGGTTTTTGGGGAATACTTGCTTTTCTTTATATTTAATGATTCACTGCTAGCGCAACTCTTGGAGTGCTACGTAGCATATCATACGATCTCCAAATATTTAGCAAAAACAAATCTTATAACGTACTCTACTGTATGATTTTTGACCTCCATTTGTACCATGTAGGAAAAAACTGTACATTAATGAATGATTCTGTATCGTTAATTGTACTGTACAAACAAAACACTGTACATTATTGAATGATTATTTGAATTGTCAAAGCAATTTATTTATGAATTCAAACTAAAATATTATTCATAATACATAAATAAGAAATATTTAATCTCAACATACAGTAGAATACAAATTACAAAAAATACCTTACAAAATGGTATGCACAATGCATGTTTCCTAGTGTCAACTTTACAATGAGAGTTTAAAGGTTAGAAAGGCGAAGTTCAACGTTTTCCATAAATGAATCTATCAGGACTCAATTTGTAACAATAGTTCGAAATTTGATTAAAATGCTTAAAACAACATAACACAGTCACAAATTGTAACTATTATTTTTACGGCAGTGATTGTATTAGACGACTAAGACAACAAGATGGAGATTACATCCTGAATGGGCGCACAATTAAATAATGTTAGTGTTAGAAACATGTTTTTTTTAATTAGTTGTTCTTGGCTTTGGACTTGCTGTCAGTAACTGCAAGTACTCTCAGATCTTTACTTTGTGTCTTTTGTTGTTGTTGTGTGATATAAAGATACCTTGCCACGTCCGGTATGTGTTTTGTTAGATATTTCTGCTTTGTACCGATCTGATGAGCTAAGCCCTTTTCAACTGATTTTACAGTGTGTTCTTAATAAAATGCAGTACTGTTACACCACTGTACTGAGTTAAGGGAGGGTTTGGTGCCAGCAAACTAGTTTAACCCCGCCACATTTTGTATGTGCGTGTACAAAGTCATGAGCCTGTAGGCTGTCGTTGGTTCATGTCTGTCATATTTGTTTTTTCGCAAATGTTTTATAATAAATTAGGCCGTTAGTTTTCTCAATTGAATTGTTTCATGTTTTTCATGTCGGGGCCTTTGATAGCCGACTGTATGGTATAGGATTTTCTCATTGTTGAAGGCGGTACGGTTTGATTATTGCTAACATCGACTTCATTTGAACTTTGGTGGATAGTTGTTTCATTGGCAATCATACCACATCTCCTTATTTTCATATTCATAATGAATCAACTTCTGGAAAACATTTCGGTCAAATCTTAAATTATTGTTATAGTAATATCAGGTCAAACTGGGGATATGGACCGTTGTGGACTTGTGTCTTGTGTTTAAAGCCGCTCTGTTTTGTTTTGTATGAAGAAAAGCAATAAAAGCGATTTCGTGTCATTAATTAATGAACCTTACCCTTTTGTTCCACGGTGTCTATCAATTTAATAAATAAAGTGTGATTTTAAAATAAAGACAATCAAAACTTTAAATCATATTTGTATGCCCCAATTAGGTCTGTGCGTCCGTTCGTTCGTCCGCCCGTTCTTCCGTCCGTCCGTTCGTTCGTCCGTCGGTCCCGCTTCAGGTTAAAATTTTTGGTCAAGATGAAGTTGAAGTCCAATCAACTTGAAACTTAGTACACATGTTCCCTGTGATATGATCTTTCTAATTTTAATGCCAAATTAGAGTTTTGACCCCAATTTCACGGTCCACTGAACATAGAAAATGATTGTGCGTGTGGGGCATCCGTGTACTATGGACACATTCTTGTTTTTGTCTACTGGAGATCATAGTGTATTTTTTGTTCCCGGAAATATGTGTTATTATTTACCATACATGAAAAATATTTACAAAAAGTGTAGTTAAATTTTAGTTTTTCGTTTTTGCGTTTCTTTTCAAACTACAATATTGAGTGGTGACACACATGTTATTTTGAAAGGAAATCAAGGTTGATGACGTAATGTTGGGAAAATTATTATTACAGCAGAGCAATGTTATGTGTACAAGCAAATCTACGGATGTTTTGTTATTGTTTGTGAATAAAATACTTCCTCAAATTCTATATAGATTTGGAAAATATGAATGGTTTAAAAACAATATTTTGGACAGTGTGCTTAGAAGTGGTATGCCTTATTTTAGAATCTCACTGCCGTGGTCAGTTAGGAATATGCACCATTTATACAAGGTAGTATAAATACTAACAACACATTTTTTTATTTCTAATTTCATACGCAGATGCAAGACTGTCGTTCGGTATATCGAGAAAAATGATCGTGAAGGAACACGTAACGGCGTTTAAGAGTATTGTATTTAGATGCGCGGAACAACACAGAGCATGTCAAATGGGAAACAAGTACGATATGAGGGGCTTTTTCGTCCCCGAACTAAAAGAGTCTAAACAAATATGAGATTTGTGCATTGTATTCAGATTTGTATAAATCTTACATAATATTGTTGTATCAGAGACATATACATGTATGTCTCTAGTTGTATGCATTAAAATGGGAATTTACATTGATGAGATATGGACGGTCAACAATAGACTGATATCTGTAGAATATGTCAAGCCCTAAATATCTCCGGGTTAAAACAAATGTGAATAAATAAATAAAATGTAACCTAGACTATTTAAATAGATGTGCCTTCAAAATAAAAAAAATAATAATAATATCTCTAGAAAAAGAGAAACACATTGAGGTACAAACACGTGGAAGAATTTTTAGTTGATAAACTGTTGTTTTTTCAAAACTACGATTGCAACTCCTTCAAGTGAATTTAATCTCAGATGATCTTGATTTTATTATAAGTTGGTTATACAGCAAATCTATAGATCATTGGCTCTGCGCGTTCCTGCACGATAACAGTTTGTCTTCAAATATTAATCCATCGCAGCAAAAAGATGACTAAAATTACAACTTTGATAGATATTAGTATTTCTGTTTTTCATTCAAAACAATTCACACACACGATATAGAAAACAAAACCATAAATTCTGTCCGGAGTACCTGGGTGGTCATTAAAGAGAACCACACTGCGCAAACATGTCTTTCGGATGTCGAAAACTTCTTTTAGTTTGCCTTATATGATTCGCTGTACTCGAAAACATTCATTCTGCATTCAATGACGGCAAATCCTTTGCTATAATTTTCATTACTGATTCTCTGTATACGTACAATTAATCAAGTATTGATCTAGTATATCTAATCTGTACAAATGTATGACTAAACTTTTAGGAAAGTTTGCTGTTCATCTTTCGAGTTCAAGAATGGAAAATGCACACGTATGTTTATTATCAAATCAATTCAATTTAATCATTACCTATTTTACAAGACGTTTGTGACCTAATATTATTTAGGGCTCCACAAATCAAAACTGAATTTTCAATTTGTTTGTGATTTCTCAACAATTATTACAAACGATTTCCAGAATAACTGTGCACTTGTAAATAACGCAAATGGATCGCCAATGGGGAGAGATTGTGACAATGCAGTCTTTTAAAATGTAACTG